>JBAMAW010001322.1:0-162799 GCA_037043295.1 Amiota minor
GCGGCCCAAATGATGGGCTTCCTTTCGTAGATCATGGAAATAATAGATGTAGCCATCGGGTCCATCCAAATTGAATTTTTCATCTGAGAATACGACGCGATGCCACTCTATAGTCCAGCTCATATGGTTACGGCAAAGAGTGAGGCGTTGCTCCTTTCGAAGTGCATGTTTTTTAATTGTTAACCTTTTTAAATATGCAGCTTTCGATATTACACGCCGAATAGTGGTTAGGCTTGCGTTAAGTCCACATTTTGCCTCGGTTTTGGATATTGTGTCGTGGGAGTTTGTGGCTTTTCTCAAAATAAGTCAACTGTCTGCATCACAGAGGACACTTTTAGTACGGTCTTTCATATTTTTCTCATATTTTAACTCGTTGGCTAAGAATGCGGACACCACGGTTTGCTTCTTATTAAATTATTTTTTTCAACCCAAAATATACATGCATAAGTGCAGGATAGCAACAAAATGTGCATGGCAAATTAACAACAAAATACAAGCGGTCCCAATTCATATATTTCATGATATTATTTATTATTTTTTTATATACCCTTATTACAACAACCAATCTGTGTCAGAGTTATCGTTATTCTTTTTTGCTTTGCTTCCCCTGTGCATAGGCACATATCAAAATTTGCCACTGGTTTTCGTTTCTAGCGGTCACATGAAGATTGCTTCATTTGCATGAGTAGTGTGTAGGTGTGTATGGTTTTCTTATAGTTGTATTTGTGAAAACTTTCGTTTTTACGTCAAAAATATTTAGCAGATTTGAATAAAAAACTAGAAAGAAGGTTATCTTCGACTATGCCGAAGATGAAATACTCTTCATGGGATTTGTATGGGAGGTACGGCTGGTTCCAACAAATGTATTGCGTATGGTAAAAAAAAGGTTCGTGCAAAGTTTCAGCTCTCTAGCTCAAAAACTGAGGGATTAGTTTGCATACATACAGACGGACAGATGGACATGACTTAATCAATTCGTCTAATCGAGCTGATAAAGAATATATGTGTATACTTTATGTGTTTTTTTTTATCTCACTTCCTTGAAGAGTATAAATATTAGGCTCTTCTACAAATGAAAACTTATCGAATGATATATTTTTTTTATTAAAATCGATTAGATACCTTAGGCGTAAAAATTATCAAAAGAAACCTGTTGGTGTATTTAGGGTTAGGGTTGTAATGGACTGTCCAACATGCGTCCTAAGGATGAACAATTACTTAAGACCCAAATTACCATACGAATGTGGGTTAGGAAAGCAAGCAGGATGGTCAACACAGGACTAAGCAATTCTCTCTCTCTCTGTTAATAAGTTCTTCTGAGTAAACTTTCGCAACAAAAATTCCACAAAAATTGTTGTTTCGTAACCGAATTTCTCTTCTTTGTTAACCCATAATCGCTTCCGCTTCCCTTACTACCCTAGTGTCAATGATGGCACTTCATCTCCCGAAGTTTTTTCTTCTCCATATGCTGAGAGTCTTCTTCAACTTCCTAAGTTATAAGTATACACATACAATAATTATTTCAATTATTTTGAATTATCAATTATTAAACGTCATTAAGATTAATTGTTCCATTCCATTCAAGAGACTTTTGCACGAATTGTAAACCGTAGCGATTTGACTGTGGCGCAGTCAGAGTCAGGGATACATACTCATCACACACTCGCTGAAATTATCGTTTTTTTTTTTTGGTTTATCTTTTGTGACGCCAATCAAATATCAAGGTCTTCTAAGACATAGGTCTCATACATTGACAGGGGAGAGTATATTATATTATTATTATTAATTTACTGGGGAGTCTTTTAAGTCGTCTGCGACAATTAAGGTTAAGGAGTTCTTTGGCAAGTGGATTGAGGTGATAGATCAGCCGATCGTTATATCTGCTAGTATGCTTGATTTCCTTCCAAACTGAAGGCACCTGGAGATCATTATGTAGAATACTATTTTTGACGAAC
The DNA here is from genome assembly GCA_037043295.1 of Amiota minor. Lineage (NCBI taxonomy): Eukaryota > Metazoa > Arthropoda > Insecta > Diptera > Drosophilidae > Amiota > Amiota minor. The sequence goes on from JBAMAW010001322.1 coordinate 1,956, forward strand.
AATGGCGCATCGGTTATTTTTCGAAGGGCTTTATTCTGGGTGACTTGAATACGTTTGATTTGCGAGTAGGATGCCAGACCCCACAGTTGTATACCGTATGTCCAGGATGGCTTGACGATTGCTTTGTACAGTGTCAGTTTGGCATTTAAACTTAATGTGCTCGTGGGAATTAGCAGCCAGTTTAGCCTGTAAAGCTTGGTTAAACATATTTTGGTGACCCCAGTAATGTGTCGTTTCCATGTCAAGCGTCTATCCTAATGTATTCCGAGAACCCCACCCATGTTGACTGAAGGGCACCTGTCGCGACGTAACGTGAAACACCAATGTCGCGACTTTGCAGATTTGAACCTTATGTTGGCATATCAACGGTATACATTGTGTACAGAACCGGTCCGAGGACGCTAGCCTGCGGCACACTCGCACTAATATGACGGATAGAGGATCTATCATCCTTTACCTCAATAAAAAAGTGACTATCAAGCAGATATGATTTGAGAAGATGGGAGATGGTTCTTGACTTTGACAAGTTGACTCTCATGCGAAACCCTGTCGAAAGCTTCTTGCACATCTATGAATACAGCAGAGCAATACATCTGCCTTTCAAATGCCTCTAGTATGAAATGGGCCACTCTCTGTACTTGTACTGGTGTGGCATGACCGAACTGATGACTCGAAATAGCAAAAAAAATAGAAAATTCTCTTTACAGCCTGAAAAAATTCAGGCTGATCATATTCACAAAATCCATTTGTTTTTTGTAGAAATTAGTTATGGAATAATAATTTTATTTTTATTTATTAGAGCTAAGATTATAATTACAAATCATAACCTAGTATTTAATGTGAGCAATAGCGACAGAGGTCTTCAACTCAGGGGAAAGTAAAGAAAAAAAGGAGGAAATTAGCAAAATGCAGGACCAGACTTGCCTTGAGCGGAAATCGAACCCGCGACTCTTGGGATGTCAGCCCAGCGCACTAACCTTGTGGCCAATGAGCCAGTCTGAAATCTATATAATTAAACGGCAAACATTGAATTCTGAATTGAATCCTCCCTAACAATCCGATCAAACTGAAATTTCGACATTATGATGTATAGCCACCAATCTTCTACATTTCAAGATCTTGGGATTACTGGATCGTATAGCTGCCTTATAAACCAAAATGATTCTTGTAGTGGGAGCCCTTTAAGTTTTTGAAAATATTTTAGTTTTAGTATATGTTGCTGATGCCCGGACAGAACTACACCTTCTGTGAAAGCGGTTTATGAGATATGATCCGAGGACGGACGGACGGACACGAAGTCTCTGTTATAGGATTCTTTTTGGTACCCTTTAGGTGCGGAACCCTAAAAACAAATGTTTTTTTCTAGAATGCGGTCGATTGTGTCGTCCGTGGGTTCCCCTAGTAATAATAAATCAGCGAAATTGGTTTTTCTGTTTTCATAAATTTTTACATTTTGTGCGTTTTGTTCACATTTTATGAGCCAGCAGTTCTCGTAAATACAATTCCCAGTTGAATTTAGAGAAAAATTTGAAAATGCCAAGAAAAAATTGCAATAAATAATTGTTAATACGAACTACTTTCTGTAAATCAATTCTCATTTCCATTAAATTGTTGTTGTTGTATGGTAACTTAGCGAAATCATAAATTTATGACGTTGACGATGTTTCTGACGTTGCATGAATTTTCTTAGTTATGACTTAGTACATATCGTATTATCATTTTGATTTGAGATTATTAATTAAGATTTGCTATAACGCAAGTATCGTATCAGATACTAACTCAGATACGACAAATCTTCACCGTGTCTTTCACACATACACTAACCCAATCACATGAATCATGATTCCTGGATCAACATGTATGGGGCCTATGACATTTAAGGAATTATATTTGTAATAACACGCTGCCATTGTAACCAGCTAATTCAAATTTTCCAGGGCACTCGCTACCATTGTGGCCAACTAAATGAATTTTTTGTGGTGCCAGCATATGTAAATGAAAAGCTTAAAAAGCAGGTAAAGTAATTCAAAACTAAGTAAAATTCTATGCAGTGTTTGATAGATTTCTTTAAAACAAAATTACTTCATAACAACATTAAAAATGCGAAATTTCTTTTAGCACCATGAGCGATTATTCATCAGATTCAACAAATACGGATTATGATTCTGTGATAGAACCTAATTCTGCTAACCCAGTTCAGGATCCGACTGTGGATGTAATACTCATTGATGAGTCAGCTGAGGAGGGGGAATATGAGGCGGCCGACTATGATGATGACGACTCGGATAATTCAGATACCTCATTATTGACAGAAGCATCAATGAGAAATTTAGATCATGCATACGCTGAACCAATGATTACACTGCTTTCATTGCGATTGTCAGATGAACAAGTTAGTTCATTGCACGTAATGATTGATGCAAATATGGAGGAGCCGTCGGTACCTTCTACTTCTGCATACGCTGAACCAATGATTACACTGCCACCATTACGATTGTCAGATGAACAAGTTAGTTCATTGCACGTAATGATTGATGCAAATATGGAGGAACCGTTGGTACCTTCTACTTCTGCATTCGCTGAACCAATGATTACACCGCCACCATTACGATTGTCAGATGAACAAGTTAGTTCATTGCACGTAATGATTGATGTAAATATGGAGGAGCTGTCGGTACCTTCTTCTTCTGCATACGCTGAACCAATGATTACACCGCCACCATTACGATTGTCAGATGAACAAGTTAGTTCTTTGCACGTAATGATTGATGCAAATATGGTAGAGCCGTCGGTACCTTCTACTTCTGCCCAAGCAGAAGAAGTAGAAAGTGAAATTGATGAACTGACAATATCTTCACCGCTTTCAAAGAAACGTAAACGTACTTCACTTTTAGGTGAGTCTGAAGATGCTCAAGGAGGAACGCCAACATTTGGTTCTCAAAGATCAGATGACGATGAAGATGATGGTCTTACATGTCCCATTTGCCTGGATACTTGGGAGATGTCTGGTCCCCATCGACTGGTATCATTACGTTGCGGTCACTTGTTTGGAGACTCCTGTATACGACGTTGGATGAGTGAAAGTATGAGGCAGACTGGAATACGCGCATGCACCCAATGTAAAGCCAGAGCGTCTTCCAAGGATATTCGCTATTTACACGCAAATCCCGTTCGTTCTATCGATCGTTCAGAGGAGCATGATCTCCGTGAGGCTCTAAAGAAGGAGGAAGGACGTGTATCAGTGCTAAAAACTGATTTGGATATAATGAAGTTGTCACATTCGCTCATGGTCACCAAAAAGGAGAAGCTTGAGATTGAAAATGATCGATTACGTGAGACTCTGAGCTTAGCTGTGTCAAATAACGGTTCGGTTACCTTTGAGAGACGGTGCACTAGTGTTGCTACAGATCCAAAGAAATTGCCAAATTATAGACTCTATAAGGAACGTAACTGTGAAATGTCAAAGGAACCTGGTTGCCGTGTCATGGTGTATTCTCCGCAACAGTCGACGCTTTTCGCGTCACAAAAGAGTGCACCGAGTATATTTGCTGGCTATGGAATTCGTTTCATTGACATGCCCACACTTAAACCATTGCATTTCCAACACACGTCGAAGAACAAGATCCGCGACATTTGTCTGAACGCCAGTCAACAGGAAATAGTGGTCACAAGCTTACAAACGCGTTGCGAACTCTTTGATTTTCGAGATAATAAATTAGTGCACCAATTTGTTGCCGGTAACAAACCTATTTGGTCCTGTGCAAGGGATCGCAATGAGCGAGAGAATTTACTATATTTGGGTGATCACCGTGGCAGAGTCTATGTATACGATGTTCGTAATACTCGTATAGATACTACGGTCAAGGAGCTCCCTAGAATAGGTTAGTAGAGTTAACTATAAATAAAATCGTTTAATCAATTTATATTTTCCTTTTTTTTTCTCAATTTAAGAAGGAGAAACAAGTCCTGCGATACGTGTAGTGCCAGTAGAAGCCAACAAAACATTTCCTAGCGGTGGTTTGCTCGTCTGCATGCTTAAGTCGCTATGGTTCCATGAATTTGTCGATGACATTACTGTACCGACGCGTCTCTGTGTGGAGGGGACCTTTACATCGCTTGACTATGATGCGACAAGTGAGTCATTGCTCATTACTGGACACAGCGATAAAACGCATTCACAGGCGCGTTTCATCCTTGGCAAACTGGAGAAGATCAATGAGTTCGTTCTATTTGCTAGAAAGAAAACTTTCTTCGCTTCTAGTAGAACGTTAGTAATGACGCGTGCCAACCAAATTGCAACCGAGTCAAATACCTTGGTTGTCGGTTATCTAGAAGACAATAAGCAACTAGCAGTATTCGATGCTCAACGCAATGAACGTATCCAATCGCTGCCAGTAAGTGAGAGAGTTTATGACATCTGCCCAATATATTCACCTGGTAGCATAGACCTGGCTGCGCTGTCCGACACCAAATGTCGCCTTTACAATGTTAATTCCTCAGCGCCAACTTAGATGTACTGAATGATTGCTTAGCTGGTTGGCGCTATCTCGTAACACATAGTTTTAATATGTACACATATTACACACACACACACACACACACACACATACAAACACAAGTATACATTCAATTTTGACTTGATGCCATAAACATTTTCTTATTTGAGTTAAAGTACGATATGTGAACTTTAATTGAAATCCATTTAAAAATTTTATGATACAATATGTTAAAAATGCATTTTATATTGTTACAATTTTGTAATAATTCAAAAAAAGAAAGAACATACAAAGCTTTCTTTCAAATAGCTCAAGAATATAGTAAATAACACAAGATGAAGATTGAAATTATTATTATACACATAGACCATTTATATTACAGTATATTATATTAATACAAAAAACAAATGCATCTGTAAATAATTACATTCATGTTGATGGTGACAGTGACTATATGCACCTTTAATACCTCAGATGTTGAATTTTTTTTTTTTGTATATTTTCATAGTTTCATTTAATTTAAATATTCTGTATCATTTACACATTTCCATCATCATTTCTTTCATTTGTTGTTTTTTTTTTTTTTTTTTGATGTGAAACACTTGGTTTCGGTCATAGGCAATTTAGGTTCACGATTTTCTTGTCGATCAGAAATTAAGCAACGCGTGGCGTGGGTAGTGTTTAGATGGGCGACCGGTCATGAACAGTTTCGACAACGTGATTTTTAAAGTATTCTTTTGTTTTTTTTTTAGAGAAGAATCAATACGATACCCGTACAACATGAAATAAAATGTTAAACTCTTTGACTTGCGAGCGAGATGAGATGAGCGCACGTGCAATGTCCTAATGGCATTCGACTGTGTCTTGGAAATCATGTCGTGTGTAAGTTGGTAGGACCGCCATGTAATTTAAAAGAACGTTAATTTTTGTATTTAGTATTATTTTCATTTATTGTTAGCAAAGGACCACATAGGTCTTAGCTTCTTCATATATGCTATTATACCTGTAAGCAAAGGGAACACTGGGATCTTAGCTTTTTGGTATGAGTCTTCGATAGCAAACGACTATTAAGGTTTAGCGTATCAAGTCAAACTGATGTTATGTTACAAATCTTACTCTATTTATAATATTTCAAATCTCTGTAGTTTACAGTATTCATAACGGTTGATTATGAATATCCGTAAACAAATAAGAATGTAAAAGGAAATGATAAAATGATCTTAATTACTTAGTTTAGTTAATGCAATAACAATTAGTGCATAAACGAATTAGGATAAAAAGGATTGCTGTAGTTAGTAGGGTATAGCTGTGAATTGTTTGCTGGTATATCAGTTATGCTAACTTACATACTACACGTGGAGCAGTATAACAAACGGATCCTCAACGCTAGCCCAGACAAAGTCTTATCTGTTGCTAAAGACATTTTCACTGGGAATAGCTGCCCAACTAGCTCATTTCAGGCAACAACTGCACAAAAAGTCGTCTTAGATATAGAAATAATGCTCGTTATTGGACGCCCTTATATGATAACGACGAATATAGATGTGTCCGATGGCTTAGCAAATGGAGCTATAGGGTTTTTGGAATTAATTGAATATCAGCATGACATTACAACTGAAATTGTTAATGACGAAAACAGAAAAGCATGAATGAGCACAAATATGATTCAAGAGAAGAACAAAAACACAACAGTTGTAATTGTGAGCAGGTGTGTTATTGTTGTTGATATGTTGTGTACAAAAGCAAACAGCAAAAACAAGAGCAACACAGCGGCAACGACACAAGCAAAGTCATAGTCTTTGGTGGTTGTTGTTACAATATATTGTGCCACAAAACCAAACAACAACATTAACAACATCAACAACACCAGCAATAGTCCGGTCAAAATAGCATATAACTTTGCAATAATTCGAATATAGATGAAGCTTGGTTTATGCCTTAAAGATGCTCTTATAAATTATAAATAAAATGTGAAAAGTCCCCATCAAAAAAAAGTTATTCAAGATCAAAGGTCAAAGATTTCGGTTTTTCAAATTTTTCTTGTAAACGGTAAGTGTTATCGAAAAAATTGCAATATTGTAGATCATACAATTCTCTACAAAAACTGTTATTAAACTTTTTCTCGTAAGAATCACCATTCTCGAGTTATCGAGAGTTTACCATACATTTTACACATTTCACATTTTATTTATAATAGCATCTTTAAGGCATATACCAATTTTCAGCTCTATGCGAATTATTGCAAAATTTCGTCATTATTTTGTCTATTTTACCGCTCTTCGTAAAAACACACATATGTAAAGTATTTTTTATCTCTCTCTTACTCATGCATAACCATTCATTCTCTACGCTGCAGACGTCAAGCCAATATGCAATGTGTTTCGCCCATCAACGGATCTCTACCGTATCATCACATTTGATTAACATAACGTTTTGGAACTGACTTACACCTCGCTAAAGAAGTTTCACTTCAAAAATAACAAAAACACTAACCAATAAAAATCTGTCGTGGTACACATACGAAAAGCATTAAAAAATACAGGAAATAAAGAATAGGTATATTACACTCTGTAGTTACTATTGAGACCGTAAGACATACAAAACTTAACAAACAAAATGATTTTACAATAGCGCTTGAAAAAATACTTTTAAATTTCGAGAAGACTTTACACCAAAAAAAATTAATATGACAAAATTATTAAAAATTATGTTATGGAATGCAAACGGCTTATTAAAGCACCATAATGTGCTTGAAATAGAAATACAGAAAAAATCGACATCTGCTTAATACCCGACACAAATTTTACCAAACAATCATATTGTATATTACCACACAATCCATCCAAATAACTGCGCATGGGTGGCGCTGCTGTTATAATAAGAAGCAATATAAAACACTACGAAGATGGTAGGTAACTACTGACGAATTTCAAAGTCACAACGGTTTATCAGTTACTGCAGTTTATAGCCCCCCAAGGCATCGGATCAAATGAGAACAATATCTTCAGCTAATCAATAGTCACAAAAACCGATTCATAATGGGAGGTGACTTTAACGCAAAGCATACCAATTGGGGGTCGACGCTCATCACTACGAAAGATAGTGAATTATATAGGGCGCTTTAAATGACCGGTTGCGGCATATATATAATTGGGACACCAAATTACTGGCCAACTGATCCACAAAAGACATCTGATCTAATTGATTTTTTTATCGCCAGGAGGATATATACTAACTATGTGTGCATAGAGAGCGGATTAGATATGAATTCTCACCATTCTCCTATCCTTTTAACAATACATGAAAGCGTACTCACTAATCAATTCAGTACTTGATAAATTTCTTTTTATGCGTCGAAAATTATCTAGTTGTTGATCTCTGAGGTTTGCTCGACGATTTCGCATTGCCAACCGAGCCGTTTCGCGGGCTGCCTCGCTTTGCTCTTGTGATTGAGAAGCACGAAGTCGAGTCATGCTAACGCGGCGCTCTTCACATGCAATTTCTTGTTCTTCTTCAGTCCTTTTATTCGCAATGTTTCGAATCCTAGTTGCGTATGAATTACAAGTTGTAAACTTTTTGTTAAAATTGTCATAAAATATGTAGCATGAATGAAAAAGGGAAATACGAAAACTATTTGCATACGTTGCAAATTGTTCTAAATTATGTATTTTCCACAAATTTTACAATTGAACTTTCCATTTGTATCTCAATGGCTAACATAAACTCGCATTCCGAATGCCACATAAATGTAAAATTGCAACTCTATTTTCAAGCCAACAAACAGATGACATCCATTGTGGCCAATTAATTCAATTTTTTGAGGTAATACGCTTCTTTTCGAGAGCATTTCACATTTCATTTCATTCGTTAGTCGTCCGTCAAAAGTTAGTTATTTCCTCAGCGCCAACTTAGATGTACTGAATGTTTTCTTAGCTGGCTTGCGTTATTTTACGCCCACACGAATACGCACAGACACGTATACATTCAATTCTGACTTGATGCAATTAATATTTTTGTATTTATTATTTATTTACAGGATTAGATTATATATTATTATTATATTAAATAACAGAATTAATAATTCAAATTGACGTTACTTATATTAAGTGGAGTGAGAGACCTTTACGTTCCCAGTAGCACTGGATGATGAGATACCAGCCGGACATTAATTGAACTAATGTGGTCCAAGTACTACGAGGACATTTAATTTCACTGTCATCATCAGGTGGAGAATGGCCTCCTAACACAACCCTATACTGGTGTGACTATATTGCAATTTCAACTGCCATCCGATCTAATTCATCACTACCGACATTGTGTACTATTTGTATTATTTGCTTTTGTGTTTAAATTACACTGTTGGTACTTTGTTGTTCTCCTATTGATTTTGTTAATATTCCGCATAAATTATTGATTCATACCATATCCAACAAAGCAACAGTCTAAAAGTCAAGAAAGTTAATGAACTGTTTCTTCATTTGAATTACCAAAAAATCGACCAAGTGCGAGTGCGGTGAACAGCACCTGTATCAAAAACTTATAGCGTCCAAAATTCAGTTCAATATTGCAAAAAATAAAACAATAATAATAATAATAATAATAAGAACCTATATTTTAATGCGTGGTACCCTCCCAAGTAGTCCAATCAATTTTAAAATTCGATACTATACATTTCAAATTCATTTCCACCAACTGTGTAAATTAAAAGATCGTAAGGTTACTCCCATACAAAAATATTCATGGTAAAAGGTTTGTGAATGGATTTCTCTGTGTCACGTCAATGTCCTATATTTTGAGCCTCGATTCCAGCAGATTTATCTGCTGACCCATTCTTCGACGTTATTAATGAGCCGATGGGTCCACCTGCCTTTGGCAGAACTTTGTCATCTCCTCTGCCACTCCACCATACTGAGGGCCCTTTCATCTAGCCTTCTCACCAGTGCTCTGTAATAAAAATAACAGAAGACGGTCACGGTCACCATGTAATAAAAGTAGCAGTACTGTACCCGATTATTTCTGTATTGAGACTCCTCTTTATTTATTTTTACATTGCTTTTTATAAGCTAAGAATAATAGGCTACATTGTGTTTATGCAATATGTATATGTGTGTGTGTGTACACGCGCTTATGGCGCGTAAGCGCAGCATAATCATGATCATGTAGACTGCGTTCACTTCTCATGTATGACTGTATTTTACTAACCTCCATCCAAATCAGCGCAGAACCGACGTTACGACACTTGCCAACAATCGACGCTTGCGCTCCCGGGGTCTCCCTTAGGTCGGCATCAGACTGAGGACAGCACCTGATACTTTTAATGCTTTAGCAGCTGTTTGCGTCAAATGTTGCTTGAACGTCAGAACTTATGTTTTGTGCTCGGCAAGGCGCAGATCTTTTTGGCTCAGCCAGACACCAACTCTCCTAACATCATCGTTGCGGACAAACCTGAGCTCATCAATAAACTTAGCTACCACCATTGTTACCAAATCATCGGCAAAGGCCACTACCCTTACATTGTTGGGCATTTCAATATTTAGGACGCCATCATATAAAGCATTCCATACCAGGGGGCCCAAAACTGATCCCTGTGATACACTCCTGAGACTTCATGCTCGAGCTTCCTGCCCTTTGCATAGTAAGTTAACCGTCTTCTCTTAAAATAGTCAGCTACCACTCGGATCAGGTACTGTGGAATGTAGAACCCTCTAAGAGCTTCCATAATGTGCCGCCACTTTGCAGTGTTAAACGCGTTTTGAATATCGATCGTCACTACAGCACAATATTTCTTAGCGCCACCTTTCCATCGTGTACCTTTAATGGCGTTTTCGGCGATGTCCTGGACCACTTTCATTGCGTCGATCGTTGAGCGCCCCTTACGAAAACCATATTGATGTTGTAAAAGGCCGCTAGCAGCACTAATTGCAGTTTCCAAGCGATCTCGTACAATCCGTTCAAATAATTTTTCCCAAAGAATCCAACTTACAAAAGGGTCTATATTAAGCAGGTTCCTCAGGTAACTTATATCCTTTTGGTATTAGGAATTTTCCATCTATCCGGAAAAATTCCCTCCTGCAGGCAACAACTATAAAGTTTACTAAAGGTGTCCGCTCGTTCGAGCATAGCCAGTTTCAACACTTTATTGGGAATCCTATCTGGGCCTGGTGCCTTCGATGCCTTAAGTGTCTTCGCCAATTCAAACACCTCCATCGTTGAAACACCCCTGACTTCTCCGCTGTGGTTTGAGTCGATATAGGAGCTCATGTTACTTCTCTCATATCGCGGGAACAGTGTTTTGACAATCCTTCGTAGAAATTAGGGCAAGTTGGCTGCTTTGAATTGCCACCTTTCAGCTTTGTGGTGACAACTTTGTAACCTTATCCCCATGGATGAGCTTCTACCGATCCACACTGCTTTTTTGCTGTCGCGTATAGCATGTTTAAGTTGACGCCGCTTCAATCTAAACTGGTCCTGTAGATGGCTTCTAAGTTCATCATTCCTACACCGTTGATATACCCGGCGCACATAATGACATTGGGAACGGAGGTCTGCAGTATCCAGATTCCACCAGTAAACAGGCTTTCTTGTATGCGTCCCAAATTTACGGACCATAGAGGCATCACATGACATAGCAAGTGCCAGTGCTACATTCTCTGCGAAAATATTCGCAGGCACAACCGGTAGGGTGGAGTCGTTCCAGATGTATGTGAAGGCCTCCTACCTTATAAACACTTCACACATTCCGTGCTGAGTGCATTGTGTTTTTCTGAGCAAAAAAAGCACTTCTTGGGTCCTTTACAATTTCTCGCAAGCTGACCCTTCTCACCACATCTGTAGTACCATCGCGTTCGATCTACGTCATTTTTGCAGTTGCAGCCAATGTGGCCATATTCGAGGTATCTGAAGCATCTAGTCACCGGATCCTTATCTGCCTGGCTGAGTCTACATAAGACCCACTCGATTTTGATCCTCCCTACTTCCAGGACTTTTTTCGCATCAGCTGCTGGCAAGGATATAAAATCCGCCCGTGTGCCACCCTACGCATTTCGGATGCTCCGGGTTGCAGAGTCATTGATGGATGAAATATTGCATGCCTCCCTTATCGCCTCGCAGATTTCATTTGCCTCAGTAATCTCGTCCAACTCTTTGCACATAACCGTTATCTCATGCGATTTTGGTTTTATCTCTGCCACCTCTCCAATAGCATCACTTAAGGTGAATTCGAAAGATTTAAGCTTACCTTCTCCTTCAGGCCTCTTCAACTGCAAATAAAGCTCCCCTTTCGCTGTACAGAATCATCACCTTGTACTAGTCGTCCGGATTACTTTGCCTCAAGAAATACCGTCTTGATCAGACGGCCCAGCCTCTTAATTTCGTGGTGAACGTTGTTTTTGTCACGATAGAAAACGTTGAGTCTATCAATAGTTTCACCAAGCTTCTTCTTCTTCTTTTCATCTTCACCTCAAATGACTCTCCGTTTACACCATCATTTGTCAAGGGGTTAGCATCATGCCCAGCATGAGTGTTCATCGTTGGCGTCTCCAAATCCTCCCGTGGTGTCCGCGGCGTTTTCGTGTTACTTCGAAAAGGGTCAAGAACATCCTCTGTATTCAAATAACCCACATTATTGGTGGTCGAAGCCATACCCAACGACTGCCCAGTGTTTTTTAACTACCTTTGTAATCAGTTGTCACAGCTCCAGATCTTGCCAAAAATTCAAATTCAACGGCTCAAGCTTTACTAGAGATGAGCTTAAAGCTTGGACCACGATGAACTTCTGAAGAGATGAGCTTTTAAAGCTCTAAACAGGGTGATCTTAAACTACGCCAAAAAGGTTTTTTTATAAGCTTTATATTATCAAAGCTTGCTACAACCAGATACATGTATGTTATCTAAGTTTGGCTTCAGATAACAGAAAAGCAGAGATTCAGACAGCAGTTATGATTCTGCTTGGTCCAATCCCCTTGGATATAGCAATATCTAACACATCCGAGATCTTGAGAGTATCAGTTGGCCAGTAGGTTGGTTCGCCTGAGGAGTGGATTGCAAAGGCGGGATCCCCATCAAGTGTTTTTAGCAGAACGCCACCTTCTAGTTTTACGAACCCACCGAAAAGTGTCATATTGCGCGTACCGATTTGGTTGGCAGTACGTAGAATACTACAAGGGTTAGATCACCAAGTGGGGTGTGCCTCTTTATTACTGCTGCTTGTATCCATTGAAGTGTGATTGGTGATTGTTCTGAAAAGCTGACACGAGATTTGATCAAAATGGCGACGCCACCTCGTGCTCACCCGCTCAGATGGATTGCGTGTGTTAGATCGTAGCCATTAATTTTGAGGTACGATTTACCTGACAAGTGGGTTTTGGACACAAATAGGATTTCGATATTGTTGGTCAACAGCAGGCTTATTTGAGTATGGCCGTCAGTATTTTCAAACACTGGTAACCATCTGAGTTGATTGGTTAGTGTGATCATAATATTTTTCATAAAGTTCTCAATGAAATTTGTTAATGTCTCTTTGTTGAATCCCAAGTTGTTGGGTTGAGCGCTTTCAGAAGAGTTTGCTTGATGAGCATAGGTGTTACCCTGGCTACATTAGAACAACTGAATCCGTCAGTACGCATGTTTGATTGACCAGCTAGCACTGGATTATGTATTCCTCGAAACAAATTATTACTACCTGAGGTCCTGCTTTCAACAGTGCCTTTGTGTTTTCTGCATATGTTGTAGGATGCAGTTTGGTTGTCTTGGCAACGGGACATTGGACCAGGCTTGACGAGGGTGGTCTAGTCACCATCGCGTTGTATAACCGTTTATTGTTAAATATTTCCTTGCTATTTTTGACCGGCGCAAGATCCATGAAGACTGTTGACAAGGGGTGCTTCGTGTTTCAATTTTTTGCATTGATTGGGTGTCCAAGTGATATGAGTTGATTTTTGATTAGTTCAGTGTTTGTCGAGTAGTGTAAGATAGCTCCTGCTTGATTATATAAGTGTGCTACTCAAGGTTAGTGTTTTCCCATGCGTTTATTAATTTTCAGTAGCATTCTACCTCCTTTACCATTAATAATTAAAACTAATATATTAATCACAAATGGTACGAATATTAGTGGAGGTTTAGGTGACGGAATTTTAAGGGTGTTGTTGTTCTGCTCCTTGCCAACAGAAGCTGTATCACCTTCGTTTATAGTGTCACCAGGGTTATCGATCCGGTTGTCGGGCGATGTCACCTTACCTTCTTGATAGGGATCTGCCAAGAGATGTCAATAGCTCCGCATATTTAAATGTATTTACTGTCGCACATTTCGACAAAGGCCAACGAATGTTGGGCACAGAACAAATGTCTTCAATAAGAATACAAATACAAATAAGTATGCGCAAAAGGCAAATGCAGAAATTGCAAAAACAATTTGCTTGGTTATTGACTCACCGTTGAACGTAACGGGATCGGCGATAATTGTTACTTTAGTAATTGTTGTTATATAGATTATATATAATATAGCTAGAGAATTTTTCACAGACCGAGATCAGTACTTATCGCAACCGAAGTCTGATTGAGACAGCGTGCAAATAACAATCTATTTGTATAAGTATAAAAGTGTACGAAAAAAATAGTTTGAAGGTGTTAAACTCTGACACCGTTTGACCGGTCTCCATGAAAGTTGGCATATATAGGTATTTTTTCATGGAGAAGGGTTTTATGCTATCAACTTTGTTTTAATTCTCTAGTTTTTCCATATTTTCATATATTGTTTTAATGAGAAGTGATTAAGACAGAATAACAACATACAATAAATTGGGAGTATTGACAGAAGTTCGGATCACATTTGACTTATTCAAGAGAAACAACATTTATATTGTTAACGGCATACAATTAAGATAAGAACAATGACTACAACAATCACACACAAACATAAAGTCGGGGGCGTCACAACGTACGCTGGGTAACGCTAGTATCATATATTTTTGTAATGTTCCTTTAAAGAAAACGAGCATACATATATCATATATTTGTTCACATTACTTTATTTAAACATTTCCTTATATCACTTTACACATTTTCATTATCATTTCTATCATTTGTTTCTTTTTTTTTATAATTCTTGATATATAGTAATGCCTTATGAATCTGCATGATTTTCTTTCTTTTTTGATTTTTTGTTCAAGTGAATATTTTATTTCTTAATGAAATTTTTCTTTTATGTTATATGTATTTAACTATGTATTGTATGTATACTACATAAACTGCATACATTGATCTGATCTGATCTGATCTGATCTGATGAATTTTTTATTTGCATTCATTTATATTGTGAGTATATTAGAAATCGGTGTACTACAATATAGTGGATGCTTTATGTACCATATACTTGTATAAATAAATGTATTTTCTGTATTTTCTTATGTAGTTAAATGCATTGGATAAATTTGTTTATTTAATACAAAATTGAAGTAAGAAAATCATGAAATATGTAGTATTAAAAATGTCATTGGATAATAATGATAGAATAATTATAGATGTAAGTTATTTTTTTTATTATCAATCTTAAATAATTAACATATAAAGCTATACAAATACAATTATGAAAATTTGTTGTTTTAATATATGTAGATGAGACAAAATAATTTCATTACTTCATTTTATACAGCAACAAAACAAAATTTATAGTTTCAAATGAGCATCAGTAAGTGAGTGAGTGAGTGAGTGGTCAATTATCTTTGCAGTGGTCCAACCATCTTCCATCTCCAACTCCGGACAGATACATTTTTGTATATGTATATTGTTTGCTTGTCATCAAGTAAGTGAGAAATTGGTAGAAATATTTTTATTTTTTTAATTTTTTGTTTTTTGTTTTTTGTTTTTTTATAATTATAAATTTTCTTGACAGTCTCAAACGTTAAACATTTAATGCAAAAATCTTAATAATTATACAATATTTTGTTATACGATAATTTCTTTTTTTTTTATTATTATTATTTCATCTCTAAATACTCATATAAAAGGTTTTGCCCAGCGCTTCTCCATGAAGACTTTTCTTTTTGGTCTTGAGATTTTGTTTTTGATTATTAATTTTTTAGCTAATAAATTCAGAGAAAATTGTTTGTGAAGTTGCCAATTGTAGTGTTAGTGTATATAATAATAATAATAATGTTGGATGTTAATTCTTTTCTATACTTTTAAAGTATTTTTTATTTTTATTGTATTTAGTTTTTTCTTTTTTTTTTTGTGATTTTATTAAACTACATACAAAATATGTTAATAATATTTATGCATAAATTAATAATAATAATAATATATATATAGAATATTCGATTTTGTTTTTTTTTTTTGCTCTTTCTGTTTTGTTTATGTATAAAAAATGTACTTAAATTTAGAACTTAAAATTAAAATTGTTTGCTTAATAAGGAAAATTAAATATACAGTTATATAAACACTAGAGATAAAGTGCAATAGATGAATGAACTTAAACTAAACTATAACTGGCAGATTTGACAAAGAAAGTAAATAAGTAGTAGTATAGAATTAAAAGAATCAGTTGAATTTGATCTTAGAAAAAAACGGAAATGAAACTCAATAGAACGTAACAGTATGTAACGGAACGAAAGCGAATATCACCTACGTTCGCTGGATTAGCGAGATTCCTTCCTTATGCAGGCAGATTACATAAGACACATTAAGAGTGTTCTTAGTCTACACGCGCATAACGCGGCACAATATCCTTACTTATCCAGTAGTTGCAATGTTCGTAATCCTCTTGACTGAGCGGATCTTGACCCACATTGATAACACGCCGTCTGGGTTCATATTGTGGCACTGTGCCGTGTGATACATAATAGTAGAAGAGTTGTTGCATCGAAGAGACAAATCGACGTTGTTCAACGGTGTGCGGTTCGTAACGTCCAAGGATGGCCTGTACATCAGCATCAATATTTGCCAGTTGATCATCACCTTCACCCTGTGTCACCACATAGAATGGCACCGTTGGCTGGAGGCGTACATTGGTCAGCAATGGGCAGATTGTGCGTATGTCACTGATGATGGCGATAAGTGCTTTGTAGTTGGTGGCATTGTAAAGTTGTATTACTTCATCGGTTAAATTGAGTGCGCCAAGTTGTGATGATTCTATGTAGGCGCGTACCTCCTCAGCAGTCCAGTTTCTGTGACGTTCACGTAGCTTGGTGGTATGTGATTCATGAGCTGTTGTACCGATGACAAGGACTGGATTACCAGTGCGTTCCTGTTTCCAAGACTCGGATGGATGATGTTTAAGGATATGACCATCGAGAACAAGCCAATCATGACTAGGTTTCGTTTCCGCTTTGGTTGGCAGATCAGCAGGGAAATGTAGCCATGTGTCAGGTATGTTAGCCCAAATTTGGTCGGTGGTAGCGGCACGCAAGCATTGTACGTCTTGACATCCAAGCGCTTGCATGATTTCTAGATTGATTTTCTCAGATTCTTGCAACGGTTTGCCGGGGAAAATAGCTGAAGCAGATGATGCCCAGGCGCGAGTGTATAGACCTTCAACTTCTTTCGATGAAACTAGTGCAGAAACAAGTGTAGCACCAGCTCGATGACCTAAGAGTGTCACTGATTTGGGATCACCACCAAAGTGATAGATATTCAACTGAATCCACTTGAGGACAGCAATAATGTCAGAGAGTGCATAGTTGCCAGAAGTGCGAGGATATGAATCTTTGGTGAGTGCATTTAAAGCAAGAAAACCAAAAGCACCCAAACGGAAATTGGGACGTACAAAGACAACATGGTGCGAACGTGAATAGCGTGCTGAAGGGCGTAATAGACCTGGCGAAGGTCCTGTTAAACTTTCCGCGCCAATAAGTACAACGACCGGCAATGGATTATCATAACGGACCTCAGGAGTAATTACATCCAAATACAAGCAATCTTCTTGACCAACAATAGTGCCATTGCCTAACATTTGTGAGCACACCACATCGCTTTTGTGTACCTCCAGTGTACCGTTCCAACAATCATCAATGCCCTCGATCAATTTAGCCGGACGCCAACGTTGTTCATTTACCGGTGGCACGGCATATGGTATTCCACGGAATGCAAATGCGCTATCCTCTTTTTCACCCTCCACCATACCACAGCTGGTGACAGCCGATATGTAACGGCCCAAACGCAATGGGGGCGATATAAGGCGGTCGTGTGTAAGAACATAAAAAATGACCAGCAACAAAGCTGAAAATAGTAAAATACCAAAACCAATGAGTGCATCATCAACGGAACACTTGTATGAACGTAGGCGTTCAAGTGGTGTCAAGGATGGCACTTCATCTTCCGGAGTTTTTTCTTCTCCATTTGCTTGCTTAATTTCACCACTAGGAGTCTTCTTCAACTTGCCACGTTCATCGGAACCGTTTGACTTGACGGCAGCTCGATCAGTACAATCTTGATCCTTAAGTGAATCATCTAAAGTCTCCATTGATGCAAGACCAGCCTTTCCCAAACCAAGCTCGACATCATCGTCAGTCCTTCGCTTTGGCACCAAATTCGCAATTGGCAGTTTGATGGCATTTAACAGACCCCGCTTTTGTGGCGGTGCGGCAGTGTCATTTTGCGTATCGGTTGGGTCAGCTTCAGCAGTAGCTTCTATAAAATTGGAAAATTCGAATCAATATGTCGAGACTATTATTAACCAATACACTTACCACTTTTGGCATCTGCATCCCCATTAGCCACTTGCTTGGTCTTTTTACCAGCAGCCGGCTTGCGTACAAAAAAGTTCCGCAGACGCTCGCCAAAGTTTCGTGGTTTTCCACCCTCCTCTTTCTTAGAAGACCTGGCATCCTCTGCTAGCTCTACGGTCTCCTCTTCTTTATTCTCTTTTTCGAGTAATTCACCATCAGCACCATCTCCATCGGCTTTGGGTTTTGTTTTCATAAAGAAACCGGGCAACTTTAACCCACCAATTGGTATTTTCTTCGGCTTCACCTCACGTTCCTCCTTAGAGATCTTTTTTTCATCATTCTCTTCCCCGGTCTTAGCGCCGCCACCATTCTCTGGTGGTATATCAATAATTTCCTCAGACTTTTTAGTCTCACTTTCAATTTCTACTGTTTTTTTCTCTACTGCTGGAGTAGTGGGCTTGGATGAATCCTTTTTCTTCTCAACACTTGGACTGGGTGTCTTTTCTGCTTTTGTTGGTGGTGCTGAAGATTCAGTTTCATCATCTTTCTTTTCAAGCATTTTATCAGTTTCCTTTGGCTCATCCAATACATCTGTATGTGAAGTAGCCTCAGTCGGTGGGGTTTCTTTCTCTTCGAGTTCACCCATGGTTATTATGTATGGGTCAAAAATGCAGTTGTTGAAGCTGTTGTAAGGTTTATTGTGTCAAATCTATTTGTTGAATTTTAAATATTCTGGAAGAAGAATAAGACAGTACTGTTAAATAAGATTTAAAAATTTATATGGAATTTAATATGTAATTACTTATAATCAGAGAGAAAAGAAGATCATCTTCGGCTATGCCAAAGTTAAAATACTCTTCTCGCACCCCTAGAAAACGTTTTTGCCTAAGCTGCTGTGATTGAGCATTCAGAAATATTACATAATTAACTTGACTTACATATGTTTGGGGTAGAGTCAGTATTCATACTGCAATTCAACATTGGAACCGAAATATTTCAATGGGAACTATGCGACCCAGTAATCATAGTTTTACATAAGTGGAGAATATGAGTCGGACACTTATAGTATCCAAATTTCAGTTCTATAATGAATTCGGCTGTACTATAAATGTACATGCGTCTGGTAAAAGGAAATCTTTGTACAAAATTTCAGCTCTCTAGTTCAAGAACTGAGGGACTAAAGACGGTCGTCTCGTCGAGCTGATCAACAATACAAGTACTTTTATACTTTATGGGATCTCCGGTGTCTACTTCTGTGTGTTGTAAACTTTATGATAAACTATATACTCGTAATAGTAAAAACAGTGTAAAAATATGACATCATTCTCTGAATATTGAAAGAGGTAACCATAAATTTGTAGTAGTTTCTGAAACTTTTTTGATCCACACGATGAAATAAAAAATTGGATATTCTGTTTTTGTATTTTAATTTATTTAAACATATCACTTTAAAAATAAATTAAATTACTTACAATACTTTAAATGGTAGTATAAAATACACAGGACAAGTGTCCTGCAGGCAAGGGATATTTGAGTAGATGGCAACTGTACATATTTTTAAAAATAGTTACGGCTTTAATCAAGGTGCGCATAACGTGGCACAACATCCTTGCTTATCCAATAGTTACAGTTATTGTAGTCCTCCTGATTGATGGCATCTTCAGCCAAATTTATGACACGTCGTCTAGGTTCATATTCATATACAGTGCCCTTTGCCACATAACGATAGAACATCTGTTGCAGTGTAAACATAAAGCAACGCTGTTTATCAGTGTTGGCTTCATATTGACCTAGTATCGCTCGGACATCATCATCAACAAGGGCAAGTTCGTCATCGCCCGCACCTTGTGTTACCACATAGAATGGTACCGTTGGCTGGAGACGTGCATTGGTTAGCAAGGGACAAATTGTGCGTATGTCACTGATAATGGCGGCAAGTGCTTTGTAATTGGTGGCATTGTAAAGTTGTATTACTTCATCGGTTAAATTGAGTGCGCCAAGCTGTGATGATTCTATGTAGGCGCGTACCTCCTCAGCAGTCCAGTTTCTGTGACGTTCACGTAGCTTGGTGGTATGTGATTCATGGGCTGTTGTACCAATAACGAGCTGTGGATTTTCAGTACGTTCTTGTTTCCATGACTCAGAAGGATGATGCTGCAAAATGGAGCCATCAAGAACGAGCCATTCATGGCGCGTTGTAGGTGATTCCGACTTAGTTGGCAGATCATGTGGGAAGTGAAGCCAAGTATTGGGCGTTGAGGTCCAAATTTGTTTGGTAGAAGCGGCACGTAGACACTCGATATCTTTACAGTCGATCGCTTGCATGAATTGCTCATTAATTTTCTCAGATTCTTTCAAAGGTTTGCCGGGGAAAATGGCTGATGAGGAGGAAACCCATGCACGCGTATAAAGTCCCTTTGCTTGTTTAGATGAAACAAGTGCTGAGATCAATGTAGCACCAGCACGATGACCCCATAGAGTAACAGATTTGGGATCACCACCAAAATGATAAATATTTAATTGGATCCATTTCAATGCTGCAATAATATCAGAAAGGCCATAGTTGCCAGATGTTCGTGGATAGGTGTCCTTAGTTAAGGCATCTACAGCCAGGAAGCCAAATGCACCCAATCGGAAATTAGGACGAACGAATAGTACTTTTCGAGCTCGTGCAGTACTTGCTGAAGGTTTTAAGATGCCTGGTGATGGACCTGTCAGGCTTTCGGCGCCAATGAGTACCACCACTGGCAATGGACTATCATAACGTATTTCAGGTGTAATCACATCCAGATATAAGCAGTCCTCTTCACCAATAATAGTGCCATTTCCAAGTGATTGCGTACAGATTACATTATTGTCATGAGCCTGCCATGTATCGTTCCAGCAGCCTTCAACGCTTTGAATTAGGCGGGCTGGACGCCACCGTTGCATACCAATTGGCGCTTCGGCATAGGGTATACCACGGAAGGCAAATGCATTTTTCTCGCGTATACCTTCGACAAAGCCGCAGCTTGTTACCGCGAGAAGAAAACGTCCATCGCGTAAGGGCATTGCTCGTGGACCATCATCTTCTGACGACCAGTTAACTAAAAGATACAGCGAAAGGAGGAGCCCAATTAAAATTACTATGAGTGGCACAAAGTATTTATTGGAACGCAATCGCCTTTGTACAGTTATTATCGTCAAGTCTTCAACTATTGAGTCCTGCTTTTCATCTATATCTGTTTCTTTCTTGGATTCGCCACATTCAAGATCAACTTTTTTTAGTTCATTGTCATTATCGCTGCTGCCACTTCTAAAATATTCGGCCTCGTTGTTTTTGATAATGGCTTTGTCGACCTCATCTTCAGCTACTGGTATCTTATCATCTGTGATTCCGGGTATTGTCTCTTTACCAAGTTCTATATCATGCTGAGTTCTTTTCTTGGGCAACATCATCTGAAACGCAGCTGTGATGTGGAAACCGATGCATCTTTTATGTCGTTCGAAACGAGTAAGTTTCTTTTTTTTATTGCTCCGCTCTGTTATTATTATTTCTGATGACTTGGTTCTTCTTGGAAAAAACACGGGCATCTTGGGTATTTTTTCTGGCTGAATGTCACGTTCAATTGATGAAATCTTATCTTTTTCGTCATTTTCTACGAGAATATCATTGATCTCATCACTCTGTTCGACTATATCGACACTAGTCTCTGTAGTGTTCTCCACTACTACTATTTGTGGTGGCGTACTCAATGAACTTGATTCCGATTGTTCGGCATTGGGAGTACTTATATCCTGCTGCTGCTCCTTTGCATCCTTTTCAATTTTTGCCGCCATTTTGTTTGCCAGCAATGTCTTTTTAGAAGTATTAAAAATCCACCACGGAATTCCTCGCTCTGCTACGAAGAGCCCTTTATTTAGAGAATCTTTTTTTGAGTTCTGGAGAAAATAGTTTATAAACAAATATTATAAGTTTTTAATATTTTCTTTCACTTTTAATAAATAAATTCACCTCTAATACTGTACAGTTAACTACTGTTTTTAGGTTACACTTTGGTTAAATGCTAGAGATCTAAGATCTATCACGATCAAATAAATGCCAAAAAAAAACTTATGACTGTTCGGTCCGAGAATAGACCTCTACATAGAACGCAAACAGAAAGACAACTGAACACAAGCCCAAACATTTCGATGCCGCTGATGCCATAATGGCATAGTTGGCATTTTCCAACCCCGCAATTGTTCGTTTTTCTCTCCCTTGTGTTTGTGTTGCTTGTATATACATACATAAAATATTATATTTTCATACCTAACGATTTGCACAACTCTAATCTCAGGTATAGAGTCTTTCTTTATACATACAACAGCATCAACAACACAATACTTGGCTACCTGGAATCGATTGCGTCGCAAATTCAAATCAAAATTCAGGTAAGGCAAAACACACATTTGAAAATTCATAGAATATTTTGAAGTTTTCCCCGCTGAGAGCGTGTAACATTCCTCGTAAATATGCAGCACGTATGTATGTATCTATGTTTCTTTTTTTTGTTTTTCGGCAAGGCAAATGCATTTCCCGGCTTCAATGTTCAGGGCGGAAAGAACCGCAAATTTATTATTGTACAACGACAAAGAAAACGATGAAAACTAAAACCTTTTCAATGAAAAACTAAGGAACGTGCACAGGAACCAGCTGCGCTCTAAACATTTTCCTGCCTTTCATTTCATTCCATTTTATTCCTTCTCTTCTCTTTTCGTTCTTTCCTTTTTTTTCATGTGATTGTTAAACATCAAAGTTCCCTCTTTAGGATATGTACATAGATTTATCTTTTGTCCTTTGGTACGTGCGGCCTTTCAGATTTCTCACATTTTATATGCGCATGATTCACGAAAGTCCTGCTTTGTTCTTTTTCCTTTTCAATACCGTGGAAATATTTTTTTTCTATTTCGAGTAAAGCTTAAAGTCATAGATTTATTTCGTGTTCTATTGTTCTATTAATATTTCCTTGAAACAAGGACCAGAGGTCGCTGTCTCACAAATCTCACGTATCCATGTAATTGCAGTTTTGAAAAAATTCAAAGGTTTTCAATGTTTTCCTTCAACAACATTGCAAATAATTAGCAATGACGTCTTGATATGGATGAAAAAGTACTGCCGGCGGAAAACATTTAAAATGCACTCTGTGGCCATGCTACTGGCAAAGGTCAATACTTTGCAGATCAGCGCATTACAGAATGAAGTCAAGTTATTGCCTTTAAACCATATGATAATTTGGTGAAACATTTTTTATCTACGTTTTTTTTTGAGTACGCTATATACAATATTTACTAATCAATGAGGATTTGTGTGACGCATGCTTTAAGTGAACCGATCCCATCTGATTTTGAAATTTTAAGAGGAAAAGATGGTTCGTTGGTGGTTAATGTTAATGCCTATCGCAACTGAAATGTCTAATGGCCAGTTGACTTTCTGTGTTTCACATTTTTACTTTGTGTACGATAGTAAATGCTTCTTCGCTTCTGTTTAAATGGATAGGATCATTTAAAGTACCTTTACAATAGCAGTTATAGGTAGTATATTTTGTTTAACAAAAGTTATCCAATTATCATCCAAACTTCAGTATACAAGAATAAAATCAACGTCTTACCCATAAATTTATAGTTTTATTTATTAAAAATATACTTTTTATTAATTGAAAAATTCAACTTTTCTAAAATACAAGGGTTGATCAATAAGTTTTTAGAAAATCTTTTTTGTTTTTAAGTTTAGTCCATCATTAATCTACTGTAGAAGTCTCAATAATACTGATTGATTGATAATTTAAAAAAAATTAAAATGATGAATATCGTGTGCTTATCAAGCATTTTTTTTTTTTTTGTATGAAACCTATCAAAGAAATCAATTGCAAAAGTTAAGTAGAGGTTTACTGAATTCTTTTTGTGGTTGTACCAGCACAAGTTCAGTTCACCGAAAAGAGATGGTCACTCCAAAAATCACCGATGACGACAGTTTTTTGCGATGTTGCGGAGTTATTTACATTGAATACCTTAAAATAGGTAAAACAATCATCGACGAATATTATTCAGAGATATTGGACAAATTCAGCATTGGTTTAAAGCAAAAACAATCGCATTTGGTGAAGAAATAAGTGCTATTCATTTCACTATGACAATGCACGTGTGTAGTCACCATAAAAAATCCATACATTTAGCTCCAAATTTAGCCCTTTGCAAGTAATTCCTGATTTCAAACATGAAGAAATGGCTCGGCGTTAAAAGATTTGGGTCGAATGAAGAGGTCATCACGGAAACAAACAAATGTTATTTTGAGAACCATAAGAATATATAATATTTGGAAGGTATGTACTTATAAAAAAATTTGAAAAAAACGCTGAACTAAATGTATCGAGTTAAAACGAAAACTACAATGAAATAAATTTTTGTCCTATGTTTTTCGAAGGACACATTGGACGACCCTCGTAAAGTTATCGAAGAGTCTCCATTTAATAAACTTCAAGCATTTTTGTATTATTATAGCATAATCTTCATTTATCTCTTATATAGTACAATATTATGTAATTATAATTATTATTTAATATACGAAAGGAAATATTGTATTGTACATTTTTAAATTTTCTGTAATTTTTCTAAATTTTTAGGATTAAATCTTAATTCTTGGCCTTCGGAGCTGCAGTCTACGCCACCATATTTACTTTCGGGCGTTTGTCAGGCTTTTGTTAAGACATTTTCCGTTTTAACTCTATGTAATTTAAATAAAACATGTAAAAAATTAAATTGCATATCTTTGAGTTAATAATCTTAACTCAATTAAATTTTTCTATTTTAGTTAATTAAAATTTTGGGGAAACATGCTTTTCCGTCTATACTTTCATGTTCATCTGATGACTGTTAAAATTTCCCATGTTGTTTAAAATTAAGTTTTGTAAAAACAATAACCGGAAGCGATAACCAGCAATTTTTCTTTTCGTCTAAGAAAATCGTCTAGCCGAACATTTAATTAGACAAAGAAAATATAATAAACTAAGAAATTTCATCCAACAAATGTATTACGTAGTAAAAGTAAAGAACCAACCAAAAGAAGAAAAACTAAAGAAAAAATGATGTCAAGTCAAGACCTCTTTGTTGTTAATCACATAGAGAGTATCATTAAAATTTGAACTTAAAGTTCAAAACGTTGCGTGTTTAAAGCCTCCACTTTATCAGTTTAAATTTGGTCAACTAGAAAAAATACACAAAAACGAAGAAAAACTAAGAATGTACTTTATTTTTCTTAAAACCTCAGATCAAAGGGAGGGAAAATGAAGCTGATATTGCGTATTCCATTTGAATGCGTGCCAACGACATAACAAATAGTGGAAGTGATGGTAGAGAAAATAAAAAAGCAAAAGTGTCACAGAAAGAAAACGAAAAGTTTAAATAAATAAAGAAATACGAAGAATAAAATCCAATTGAAGCGGATTTAAAAGTATTAAAACGATGTGTTAGTTCGAGTGTTGAGGGCAACAATGCAGCACATCTGATACTCAAAGTCAGTTGTAAATATTATAGGAAAAGGGGTCTAAAGATCTAGCGTATAAATGCGCGATAGTGTTGCAGCTATATATTGTGAGTGTATTGATGTGGCATAGACATGGGCGTACCCACCTTCTGGTCTAAAGGGAGAAAACTGGAGGGAGTTTTCTGTAGATGAATAACTTAACACTTATAGTACTTAGTTCGCCAGTCAGAGTGCTAAAGTCTAGTTTCAAGGAGGGTAGCTGGAACTCCCCTGGTCTCTTTGGTATGCCTGTGATATACGGTGCAGTTAACTAACTAAGCTGCTATGTGACACTTGCAATTTGTTGCTATATTCTCTGCATTGGACAGTAAGCAAAATGAACTGACGCACGCATTTAAAGCAGGTCAAAGTAATTACAGAGTATTGCGTTCACTTGCCACAAATTGCAATTGTAAGACTAGTATACAATACAAAGTATCTGAACAAAAGAGAACTAGAATTAAAAAGAAGGGAAAGGAAGGAACAATTGAATGTTGCAAAAAAATTTAAGAAATGTGACTACTACATCTGAAAATCTTCAGTATTATAATAATCTATATTTAGAGATCACATCTCTCCCTCTCTCTGTCTTTTGTTCCATACAGTCTTTTTAATTGGTACAAGAAATGAAAAGTCGTAGTCATATAAGTATTTAGATACTTGTCTGTGCATATTCGATATACATATTGATGGATAGGGCAAAGTTTATGAGTACTCATTGCACGCAACACATAAATAAGTAAATAAATAATTGCTATACATGTCTGCGAAAACTCTTGTCAATGAGTAAGGAGCGTAAATTAAATCAAACGTGTGACTTGTGTTTCACATGCAATAATGATTGGTCTTTCCGTCCACAATAATCATTAAAACTAAACTAAAACCCATTCTCAATTTTAAACGGCGCCAAAAAGCATGCTTCAATTAATTACACGTCGAGCACACCCTTACTTTCTGTTTCTAAATTTAGGAATTTTGCGGACCCTGTCTTAAATAACACGATTTTCATGATCCCCATGGAACCCATCTCAATCCTAAGCATTCGAAAACCTAGAACATGAAATGCAAATGTCAAAATTATCACAATGTTCGCAGATTCACTGTAATATCACACTTTAAGAATCGGGGGCTTAACTAATGGAAGAGTATAAAACAAACAAACTGACAGAAGGAAGGAAGAATGGAAGGTGCGTATAGAACATCAAATTGTGCTTATCTATTAGTCACTTATGGGAAACATTAAAAAACAATTTTTAAGCACATTTTCCAAAGTGTTTCTAAGATAAATGACCACATGAATAACAAACAAAAAAAAAAAAAAAAAAAAAATGGTAGCCACCATCCTTATCAGACAGTAAACACTTAAACAAAAAATGCAAGTCTGTCTATAAAGGTGGGCTTTGTAGGCTTAAGAATATTTAATCAACCTGCTCATACTTTCTTTTGCTTTCCTTTGTACAATAGTACGAGGTGTAACCCAAAAGTAACTGACCTGCGTACCTTTGGGATTTCTCACGTACTCAGGGTTTTGGGGAATTATGTAAATATAGGCTATACAGAGATAAAACATGGCTTTCAAGATATGAATAAATGGGCGCAACTAGTTTTATAATCCTGGAAAAATAGTTTCAGAATGTGGGATCTCAGATGGCAGGGTTCAGCGTTCAATATATTGGGATGCCAAGATTCGATTGAAAAGAAATGATGCCAGGTCGGAGTTATGCACATAAACGACATACTTTTGGATCACACCTCGTATGTTGGTGTTTCCTCACCTCAAAATCAGTCAAATAATGAACTGCGCTCAGGCATGAAATTAGAAAGAATGTTCTAGAATTGAAGGGAGAATATATTTTGTGTTTTATGCGCTTGACATGCAACTTTCCTATTTTGAGTGTTGACGAACTCACGCTGAATTGCGGCTTTTTGTCCATTTTGACATTTTTGATTGCAGGCGATAGAAAAACATACAAAGCAAATGAACAAAGAAAGCATAAAAAAATATGGCGCCATAAAGCCGGCCCCCTCTTTTCTTACCATAATTTGTTGTTATATTGTTGCTTTTGTTGCTATTATTTTGTGACGTGTAAAAAAGTAATAAATTTGGTTGGTAACAATACTTAATAGCAGAATGAATTTGTTTAGTTGGCCTTTGTCATTCACCTTCAATAGCATAACACTCCATTTGTCGTGTAAGTAGTATACTGATAGTGGCTTCTGCCGCATTATGACCTTTTTCAGTTCAACACAACACAACATATAAAACCAACAATAATTATACTAAAAGATTCTAGTTATATTGTCATTTGACTATGTCTTCTTCATTCTTTATGCACAATTAAACAGTGAATTAACACGGTAGGACGTCAGTTAGAAACACATGTCCACATTAAACATAACACGAATTTTGGAATTTTGGTCTTGCCAAAGCTTATGTTATATGCACTTCACCCAAGCCAATCACTTTAAAAACACACGACTTTGACTATAGGAAGTTATGAAAAAAAAAATATATGTGACTCATGAGTATTAATTATTGATTAGTTTGATGTCTGTATGGATTTTCTAGAATTCGGATGATTTATGATACGATTTAGTAACGCAACTATAAGATTCTCTGCTAAATTTTAACTATGAGTCTAACAAACCCATATCAATATTTCCAGGATAACGCTTATTCGATTTCCCCAGTTGCCTGTCATAACAATTTATACTTCGCAAGTAATAGGGACTGTAGCATTTCAACGAAAGCTTGAGTGCTGAATGCGTTGTATGTACCCATCGAGTTGTGTTGAGGCAATTCCCGATGATGTGACCAAAATTAAAGCAGTGAACAGTGTAACCCACATCACACTGCATTATCAGCTACACTTTTTACTGCCTATGTGTTTAACACAGTTCACATAATTATTTTTTCTGACATTTCCAACAATTATCATATTTCAGCCAAACAAATACAAACCTTAAAGAATTACAATATATGTACATATATGCCTATAACCTTTCTTATGTTATACTGCATTCATTGATGAAAACCATATGAAAATACGTTCGATGCTTTTTGAGTTTATCGCTTTGAGACAGACAGACGCGGCCTGGAGACTTTCTTTTATAATATGTATAGATATAGATGGAGTCTCCTATGATCGATCACAAACATCAGACCTAAGAGATAACTTTAGATTGTGAAATGTATAAAAATATTGATTAACAAAAAATTTACCAAATTAAACCAAATTTAATTTCAACAGTGAAGATCACGTACTTTAATAAAATTTGAAACCAAAAAAATGAATTTAAACTGCATATGGCAAAAGGAATTTATTGAAAACTGGACTGTTGCATGGGATATTGCATTAACGCCAAGGATCTAATAAGCAGCATACATAGGTATGTATGTAGTTCGCCAATTTAGGTAGTTTATATGGAAGTAAGCTAGACTCTTTGGGTATCATAAGAATCATAAATTGACAAAGTTTATTAGCTTTAAAAAGGAAAAACAAACGGACTGAGATTTCTAAATCAAATGCTTAATATATTCATAGGGTATCCTATGAGTTTTTTTTTGTTTTAGAGTTATGAATGTATTTGTATATATGGTATGGTATTATATTATATTATAGACATATATTGTATATGGTAAATTAAAATAAGTACCTAAAGAAATTTTAAAAATCTTGAAATTACGCTTATGCTTCTAGTGAATAAGAGAGGGAAGAAACACAAGAATGTAGTATGTGTGTTTTGCTTGAAATAATATTAGTCTGGAGTCTAGACATGTCGCTCGACAAATTCCCATTCAAAATATGTACAACACATACAGTACATAGTACATAACTTATGACACGCACTTACATATATGCACATAACTACATACAGTAATACAATACAATGTACAATAAAATAAATAAGTACGAGGAGTAAGTACTCGTACACATGAAGTAATTTGACCACATCAAGTTGATGCATATGTAGATTTCCATACTCATAAAGTCATTGAACTAAATAAATACGATACTAAAGATATTTTAGTATAAGAATGAAATAGTAGATACAATAATTGGTGCCTTAAATAAATTTGGAACTTATAGTACTTATGTTCTTAAGAATAATCTGAAATCTTCTTATTAATCAAGGAAAAAGAAGAAAATAACTTGTATGCAATCTAATAATTATGTGCTAAGGATATTTTTATGTTTAACTGGCAATTTAGGTTTCTATGAGTCAAAATCAAGAAACACTAAAACAAAACATGGCCAAAGGCATCAATTTTCTTAAATTACAATAACTTGCCAATGAAAACTACAAAATGAAGTGCCATAAATACTCGTTATGATTCGTTAGGCAGAACTATGTTACAATATACATTATTTTAAGTACTTTGGTATATTTGTTGTCTTCTATTATTCAAGAGATATGTTCCTATGTTCGTATGTGTGATAGCAGCAGATATAACATGAATAAATGGTTCGTTGATGAATCTCAAGGCTATAAAGATTCATTATTCATTATAGTAGGCACTACAAATTTTGATAAAGAAAAATTGTTAAAAGGAAAATCGTTAACGAACTTAAATTGTTACTATTTTCTGTAAAAAGAGAAGAGTGGTGATGATGATGCTTTGTTCTAATGAGTTCTAGAAGGGATTTAATGCTTGTGGCATGCTTCGATGATTCAAGTGTATTACAACACAATACTCTCTCACTCGTACATGATGTCTGTCTGACAGGTATGAAATTGTTAGAACAAGTAGAGGAAGGAGGAAAACCACAACTAACAAAGCCGCTGTAACCACAACAAGTACTCACTTAGTAGTAGAGTACAAACATAATTACATAAAACATTAGCACATGTTGTTGTTGTATCTAGATACAAATAAACAAGTTACCGGAATTGTGTATAATATTATTTGTATTATTTGCTTTTGTGTTTAAATTAACTTTTGGCACTGTTGGATGATGGTTGGTACTTTGTTGTTCTTCTTTTAACTTTGTTAATTTTCCGCTGATTTATCTTTACTCATAACTCATACAATATCAAACAAAGCAACAAGATAGTTAATGAACTGTTCATCATTTGAATTACGAGTATAAAAGAATAAAAAATTTGTTAGGAAAACTAAACTCAATCAAAAAATGCGTATTCAAATGGGTAAGAACACGTGTCGAAAAAACCCACTGGAACACACAGGAAAGCGAACTTAGTCAATCAATCAATCAATCAGCAAGGAAACGATTCACCCAAACAGGATATTGGAATATTGAGTTGCTCACTCATGCATGGTTAATTGGTTTGGTGCGTGTTGCCCATACCCTTTTTAAGCATATCCAGTTTTAAAATTTGCCTGATTGGGCACTCTAGATACTCGTCAAAAGGAGATTCCTTATAAAGTTCTGCTTCATGTTTTGTTTTTTAGTTGACGTTTGAAATGCAAATTATTTCTAAGTATAAAATTTTGGGAAAGGGATATACCATAAACCATATGTGCATGCGTGTGTATTGTATTCCAATCTGATTATGAGAAATTATATTGCAGTTCACATGAAAAGTGGAAGACAAAAACCGGGGGTGAAAAAATATAGCGAGGACGAAGAAGGACCATTGGGAATTGCTTTATGAGCTCTCATATTTACAGGATTAGATCTAAATCTTTTTCTATAGATGCATAGATATTATTCACTCTTTTTTTTCTATAATATACATGCATGTAAGTAAAACCTTGAATTTAACAAATGTTGTCCCTTGTTTTTTAGATTTTTATTACGTGGCTTATCTTTTTTGGTTTTCCAATTTCTATTATAAAAACAAAACAGAAAAATTGTTTGTAAGCATTTTCTATTTTTGACAACACAGCAGGATATTTAGTTTATCTGTGCCTATGTGTGTGTCTAAGATAGATGAGATTTGTACTTGAGATACATCCATAAATGTTAAAGACATTAAGAAGAATACAGAATCAACTTACTTTCTATGTTTGTCAACAGTTCAATTGGTTTTTTTTTTAAATATTCTCGCACTCTACATTCTCGCTCGTATGTTACATAGATGCAAATGTATCTATAAAATCTATTAGAAATGCATAAATGGTGCGTGCATTCAACTCATTTTAAAAGGCATTCAAAGCATGGAATTGATTGATTTAATGTCGAAAATTCTATTGAAATTAAACATTTTGTTCGATTTCGTAGATTTTGTTAGTTGAACTTGAATTGTTTATCTTAAGGCACGAACTTCAAATCAAAATTTATATTTCTTCTGCATCGAAAGTGTTAGAAAAGGAAAATTGTTTGTTTATTTTAAAAGTGTGTGCGGGTGTGTTGTTCTTTAGAATTTTCTTTTACTGTGAAAATAAATGAATGAAACCTTTTTCCAACAGTTTGATTGTAATAAATCCATAATTTGGTAAGATACCAAACACACAAAAAACAACCAAAAAAAAAAAAAAAGGAAAACAAAGCAAATAGAATCACAATATTTTCCCTTGGTTTTCAATTCACACATTTGTGTGCAAACAACAAAACGATAATGGAAACAACAAAGCAAATAATGAAATGCTTGAAAAGACAATGCCCTTTCTCTTGTCATCAGAGGCGGTTAGTCTTAGATTTGTCGGATGTAGGCGGGTGGCCTTCCTACAACTGGAGCCAGATTTCTGTGCTAATAAATTTTCACTAAGAAACTGCCAAAGGGTTATTCATTTCAACACGTTTTATTGTTACTTTTCTTTCATTTTCCTTTGTTTTCAATTCACTTCCATTTCCATTTCGCTTTTGTTTTCAATATAATGAAGACTTGAATCATTTCGCTTTGCTCTCTGTTTGGCTGTTGTTATTTATAAGTCCGGAAGTCACTAGAGGCCAAACACAAAAAGAAAAACAAAAAAAAAAAAAAAAAAACACAAAAAATTAAGATATATTGTATCTACGCGTATGTATCTATATAGTTTGGCTTAGTTGGCGCTTTGCAGCTGCCTGTTTACTTTAACCATAATATTATTGATATCTTCTGTTATTATTATTGTTAGCCCTTGTCTCACTCGACTCTTCTTTGATTTCTGTTGTTGTTTTACTTTTTATTAATAATCTGCTACGCCTATTAATTCATTATTATTTGGAAATATGTATTGCTTTTTTAATAAGACATAATATGATTGTTCACTTTTTTTGATTGTCTGTTTTTGTTGACGGCGGATATTATGATGAGTTTTTGTTATTCCAGTAGCATCCTCAATGCATTCACAATAAAATGTATGTGCATAGTTTATAAGGAATCATTATGAATATGTAAGTCTTTTTTAATCCATTGAGCGTGTGAATACTAATGATTCGATCAACAACGATTAAATTTAATTTACGAAAGAAAAAGTTTTAGGGATTGATGATTTATAGAATATTAAATGTGAACCATTAAATATAATATTTCATCAAAATATTGTTATTGTGTTATGATTTAGATATAAGAAAACCATGGGAATTAAGAGAGATAAGATATCGTTAATCAAAAAGATTGAATCTCAACTATAACAAAAGTTTGTCTGCAGAACAATTTATCCTCTCAGTTAAGTCTGTAAAACAACGGATTTTTAAAACTTATTTTGGGAAATCACACATTTGGAGATTTGATATTCTGTTTGTCATAAAATAAAAAGAGAAAGATTTATTCTATCACAAAGAACAGATTGTATGGTGACTAATTTCGCCGTATTTTGAATCTAACCATTAACAAATAATAAAAAAGATTAAGAGAGAAAAGATCAACAGTTTTATGAAATAATAGGACTATAATTCCTCAACTTGTAAAATATTTAATGAAGATTGATCAAAGTTTTCCTACTGATAAAACGTTTCAATCATCAATAATATTTAATTATTGAAACGAATAAATCTCACAGATTTTATATGTCTTCAATTACTAAAGTTTATTAAAAATTATTAAGGTTTCCCCAATGCAAAAATGATGAAACCAAAATAAAAACTTATTCAAATTTTATTTTAATTATACAAAAATTCACTTTTTAAATGCCTCATAACATTATAATTTTATGGTCTCTGTAATGCATATGTTAGAAATTTTAAAAAATTGATTGAATCTACATATGTCTTCCCAATCATTTGGTGCATGTACACCAGATACAGACAGGGACATACCAGAATGTTCCAAGAATATTTTTTTACCAAAACAGAAGCGCCAACTTTTACATTTTTTGCAACGCTGGTGCACTCTTATACAATTGCAATCAAATCCAATTCCTATGTAACTCACATCTCTTCACTCCACCTACTAATGGGTGGACCATATTTTGGTCTGATTTTACCAACCATCCGCTAAATAAATGTGGAATTTATTTTGAATGTGGGTTTTCATGGCTAAAATATTGCAAAATTTGGAAGAAATGGAGTGTCCAGTAAAATTGGGATGCTGGTTGCTGCCGGACTTGTGCCTCATACTCGTCTGGTGCGCACAGCTGAAGAAATCGCTGCCATGGCTGAAAGTGTTCGCCAAAACCGCAGAACATCGACTCGCCCCAGAATACAACAAATATCATTTGCGTACAAAGTCCAACTCGCGCAGGAATCAAAACCGAATGACCTTCCACAACATTCAGGCTGAGCTGAAAGTGTTTTGAATGAATTCAACGATGACCCAGATTTTGCAAAAAAAAAATCATCTTTTCTGACGAAGCAGCAGCTAAGTAAACAAATAAAATTGCAGAATTTGAAGAACGGAAAATCCATTGATTAGAAAACAATGGACAAAGTGCATGAAAATTGGTGTTCCAGAATGGCCTACTGCCGAGCCAGTCGCGGCCAACATTTGATTGAAATCATTTTTCATACTTAATCGGAAGAATCTCTCTATCAAATAAGGCAAAATTTGCTGGAAAAAAACTAAACTAAAACTAAAATATAAAATATAATTGAGCTTTAATCTTTACTAAAAGTACTTTGATATTGTAAATACGAGTACAGCAACAAAAAATACAATACAATACAACCAAACAAACTAAGATCCACCACCTGGTTCAAGTTGCTTTGAATTAATTTTTTTCTACTTTACATACAATAAATAAAATAAATAATACAAAAATAACAAATATATACATATAAACAATAAGGTTCAGGTTTTTATATTGTACAATAAAAATATATGGTGAAAATATTTGAATATATTATAACTGAAATTGTGACTGAGTTTGACTTGGGTATTTTCGTTACACTCGCAAAATATCGCTCGTATATTATAAAAATAAAAAAAAAATAAATAAAACAAGTTAGTAATTTTCATCACTCAGGAAGAAAGTCGGCTAAACATACGAAAATTGCAAAAAGCACCCAAATCTGCAGCTTTAGAGCACAAAAAATCAGATTAATCATAAATAATATTGTACGATTAATATGAAGACATGTACAGCAAAGGCCAATATCTTTTATAACCACAAGATATAAAATTATACGCTTGGCGTAATACAATATACTCTGAACAGATGTGAGTCCTTTTGTGTACATTTAAAAAAAAAAAAAAATTTTTTTTAAGCTTAAATCAAACAAATTTGCCAGCAAGCTGCACGTATATGTAAAAAAGTTAGCCAGTATTATGTTCTGGGGGTCAATTTCATTCAATCGTTTGGTTAACTTGGTTCCCATTGACGATTCAACGAATCAAATCCAATATTTAAGGATTTTAAATGATTGCGTAATTTGATGATAGTGAAAGACAACATATCTGGCCATTAGAGCAAAATGATCAAAACATACTTTAAAGATGTTCGTGACGAACCTTTAGATAGGTTGGCACAAACTTCGCATTTGAATGTAATTGAAAATATTTAGTGGTATCTTAAACGAAAGAGATTCTCCCACTGAACAAGAACAGAAAAATGAACCAAAACAGACGTCACAAAGGGCTGGAATGAGATTGCGATAAACTTTCTCGTATCCCTGGGAAATTCTAAAGTAGAATACTTCTTTTATTAAAATTAACATATTTGATAGATTTCCCCAAAGTTTAAAGTAATCCACCATTCTTATTAAAGTCCTAAACAAAAATATTGATTGATTTATTATTAAACACTTCATGCAGTGAGTCTTCGTCTGTGTGAATGCAAACTAGTCCCTCAGTCAGACAGCGTATATTTGTCGGAATCAGCCGAATCAGACCACAAGAAGGGATACTTCACATACAAACTCAAATTCAAACCCATTTTCTTATAAGAAAAACTCTTACGTTTTTGTATTATCGACTGGCTGGATTTGGCTGACTGTGCCATATATTCCTTTTATTTTTAACGTAAACAGCTTGAAATGAACCATCATACAAAATAAAAACAAAGTCGGAATTTTTGTTTTCCATTGTTCTGGAAGAGATTGGAACATGATTCTAGGCCGCAATTATAGGGAACAATAAACAACCATAAACAACAATCTGTTAATGTTAATGTTTGCTGCGAAATCATTTTCTCATAGTGAACTTCTTAGAAACTCCGCTATAAAAAAAGGGCACTAAAAGAATTTCTCCGGAATGTTGAAATGTTTACAAAATACAGCGGATGCGGTTAAATACAAAACAAAGATAATCGAGCACAACAAAACTGTTTATTTATGTAAGGATAACAAGAATACAATAGTGCTAAACCAGCAAAAATCCATTTTACATAAGCACATTTTGATTTGCTCTGAATTTGTATCTACATTTCAAAGTTTATAATGCAATAAATATGTATATCAAATCAATTTTAATTTAGCTTACTTGTTTCGAAATCAATTGAAAAAAATTCCAAAGTTGAAATCAAAAAATCCACTAGGAAAATACTATTATATTAATCCAATTGTGAATGTGGTGCAGATTAACGTAGAAAATATTGTCAATTATTTTCGTATTGTATCTAGATATGCGCGGCAATAATAAAAAATCACCAATCAATGAGTAGATTTAAGGGTTTTTCTTTTATTTGGTTTTATTTTCCTTGATGGCAATTAAAAATTTGCACTTTTTCGTTATTGTACAATAGTTTTTTTTTTTTTTTTAATTTTATTTTCTTTTTGGTTGACAAACTTTTTTGTTTATTACAAAAAAAATTTGCTTTAAAAACACTTGAGTATTGTCCTTATGAGCGCGCACCGGCTTTCCAATCTCAAACTTTTCTTTTAGCACTAAAAAAGTTTTTCTTTTTCCTTCTTTCTATGTGCTTTCGCGCCGTTTCCCACACGTTTATCACGTAGCAAAGCGTTTCTCGAACTGTTCGCCGGCGCAGTGGAAACAACGAAATCAAGCCCAGCCAAAAGATACCAAACCAAACCGAACCGAAGTGAGCCAGCCAACACAAGCAGCGAAACATCATCATTAATTCCAACAGCAAGAGCAAGCTACTATACCTCATGGAGAGAGAGCACCAATGCTATTGCGACTCATTTGAGAAGCATGGAGAATGTAGTGGATTAAGTGAGCGCGCTCATAAAACGCCGAAACAAAAGCACAAAAGGAAGCAAGCATACAACAGGCAAAAGATATTTATATAGGTTATTTTGGTATTGCAGTAATAGGTCGTTCACAGTGAGCGAACGCAGCGTTCGTGTTTAACATAGCATTTAATAATTTTCCTTTTGAACGCCAACGCACATTGGGCTACCAATCAGTTGGCTAGTGTTGCCATCTTTTTGAACAGATCTGTCAAGTTGTTGGCCAGTGCTGCCAAGTTTTTATGTGATTTTTTTTTAAGTGCCAACATAACAACAGCTGATGATAATTTTAAGTAAATTTCAAACTTTTGTTAAAATTTTAATGAAACACGTACGATAAGTGCTATTTATAAAAATGAAAAACAAATATGTATGATCGAAATTGGTAATATTTTCTTTTCTTTTTTATAAATGATCTCCATGGACTTCAATACATTTTTGCATGCTTTTGAACCAATTTTCGAACCACTTTCTCCATTTATGCTCGTCTTTGAAGCTCCAAACATTCGATTGCTGTTTTGTTTCGGGGTCATATGCATATATCCATGAATCGTCGTCACCTGTGTAGAGTTTATACATAGCCTTTAATGCTCCTTAAACGTATTTTTTCACCATTTTCTTGCACCAATCGACACAAAACTTCTTTTTAGCGGGATCCAAATTATTACAGCCAAATGTTTATTTAATATTTTATTGATGCTTGTCATACAAAGATGACTCAATCTTATAGTATGTTACATCACGGTATGTGCGTGAAACACAGTATCGATATTTATTTTGAACAACGTATTAAGTATAAGTATTTTACAGTCCTGCAGGATGGATAAATAATTAAGTTCATCGAAGCACTTTTGTCTTGATAATCTACGTCGCAAGTTATGAAAAATAATCATGACAAAAAATAACTGTTTACAAAGCGACACCGGCACTGTGAACAGCAACCATGAATGCTGGGAGCGCCCTATAAATCGTAATTCATAGTGAGAGAGGAAATAATAATTGAGTTTATATGCGCACTGGAAATTTGTCGCTCTTATAAGAATTGTTGTGCTCTTATTGCATTTTGTATAGGGGTTGGGTGGTTTTTCCAATGCGTTCCGAGTCTGCCGGCATATGGATGTGGTTGTGGATGGATATATGTATCTACAGAGAAATGTCTCGTTTGCTTTTGTTGCTTGCTGCCTCTTGTTTTGTTATCGTTTTATTTTTTCTCGGTTTGCGCTCATCATAAAGCACCAAAGCGAAGGGACAATGACAAAGGCAACTGTGACTGAGGCGGCGGCAACGGCGAGATTTCGATTGCATTTGTCCGTTACGAATGATTGTATGTATTGTATCTAGATACATACAAGCACATATATAAAAATATACAAATTTTGTATATACTTATATACAGGGTAAATGTGTGTATATAGGCAACGAATGCAGTACAGTAACAGTAATTCACATTTGGAAAATTGTGGAAATTCTCATCGAGATGATGGAAAGGAAAAAATTCTATAAAAGTGCTAAGCGTTAAAAAACAGATTACAAAATAAATAAACCAAAATTTGTTTTCAAAAGTTGATTTTGGAACCAACAGATGTTAGCGAAAATAAGATTTGCCGACGACTTTGTTCTTCACTCATTATTATTTATTATTATGCGACGACTCTTTGAGCTAAACTCAGATGCAACCCAAAACTGCCCTCTTTGCTACCCTTGTCCCATCATGTGGTGATTGTAGTTTCTGCTTCTGCTGCAACCCCATTGCGTTTTAAGTCATTTTCTCACAGAAAACATTTTCCTTCTTGCCATTTTTCATGTCAGATTTTCACGTTTCACAATCACATCACGCGGCATGATCTGGGACTGCTTGCCTACATCATCATTATCATCATCATCATCATCCTTCTACATTCGTTCCTTCGTTTAAACAAAGTGTGTCGTGCATTTTGCATGCGTTTCTGTTTTTCCATGTAGTACTTTTCCATTTTTTTTGACGTTTTTTCATTTTCTCTTTGTTGGATTTCTCAGGCACGCTTTGTTTGATTGTTGTTTTGTCGCCTCGACGTGATTATCCTGACAAATCGGGCCTTTGTATACGTGCAAATGCGTGGCTTTCAAATCCTCTTCGAATGTATCAAATTCTGTTTACGCACACGTGCTCGTTTAATTTTTTTTTTTTTTTCATTGAATTCTATTATGTGAACTATTAAAGTATGTTTGACTTTTTTGTAAGTGGGCGGCATCAGAATGTAATCTCGAAGATCATAACAGTGAAGTTAAGGGATTTCACATAGAAACTGAACTATGAAAACAAATACTTTAATAAGATAATGAAGATTAAAAGGACTGGTGGACTAAGCTCATGGGATCTGTGGTTTGAACAAAAACTTTGCAACTTCAACTTAAATGAAGACTTTAAGGAGACAATGTTTTGATAAAACATAATTTTGGTTTGGTATTTTCCGGCAAAGTTAGTAGGAAGGCTCACTAGCAAAAATATTGTACAATAGACAATTGTACAATCTGTGGGGTAATCCAAAACTATTGTTAAATACTACATAATTTTGTTTCTTTTTATAAACTGCCTTGGATCGTTTACTGTAGCTTACAACCCACATTTCAACAGCTTGTATTGCACACCTCCGACCATCTTCCACTACAACAAAACAACACACCGCAACAAAATGACAAATTAACAATTCACACTCCCTCAAACTCTCTTCCTTTCTCTATAGGGGCACATTGAACATCCAATAGAATTCGAATAAAAACTAATATTTATCATGGAATAGTTTGATTTGTCTTGAAAACAGTAGTCAATGTAGTCACTGCGTAGCGAAGCATAGCATTTAATTTAATTAGTATGCCTGACAAAGATGATTACAATAAGAATATTTATCATTGGCCCACTGGAGCATTACAATAATAATGATCTAAACTGGCAGCTGTTGACATTCTCCAAAGTCACGAAAGGCCTCACGATCGAAATTGAAACCGAAAATAAAAAATGAACCACTAT
The DNA here is from genome assembly GCA_037043295.1 of Amiota minor. Lineage (NCBI taxonomy): Eukaryota > Metazoa > Arthropoda > Insecta > Diptera > Drosophilidae > Amiota > Amiota minor. The sequence continues at coordinate 42,113 of JBAMAW010001322.1, forward strand.
ATGTAATAGACATTTCCTAAAATTTTTATTGTCAACAAATTTCCACTGAAGTTCAACATCTAATAAACTACTTACATACTCATACTTCATGATGGTAGCAACTGAAATTGGACAGATGAGGCAGTGCGAGAGCAGGGGTGTACAATACATGATAGAGATCATGTTACACACGTGACCACGAAATGAATTCCTATAAAAATAGAATCGACAGATAATAACAAATAACATGACGGATTCCTGTCACGTCAAAATGAGGATCAGCGCAAATTGAGTTGTGTTGCCATGAATTTGGAACATATGCGTGAACATAAATTTATAATACTCGTACTAGAAGGTGTACCTGTATGTCCTCAAGACAGGAAGGAAGTTATAGAGTAGGTAAATTCTGCTAACGATGCATCGTGACAGTTGAATGAACGAAAAGGAACCAAACAGTGAATGACTAACTAACAAGACTTAAAGCCAGCCAATGGCTTCAATCGACTGAATAAAATAACCCACGCAATAGACTTCTTTCTACATGTGTTCAGTGCTCCTGATATAATCGTGTGGGTTTTAATGCATTCACAAATGAAGCATTGAAGTTTTTTTTTTTGATAATTAACAAGTTCTTCAATTTAAATGAGTTCGCTGTGGTCGCGTCGCGTCGCATTGCGTCTTTTCGTTATGATCCTATCGTGTCTCTCCTAACTGGGGAATTTCTTTGGTTTCATCATCTTCTCTTTTAACAGGAAGTACGAAATACTACCTACAAATGAATTGGATTGAACTTGAATAAGTTCAGGAAATGCCAAACTCTTTTGGTTTGCGCACAGAACAAATTTTTTATGGTTGTGTGTCTTTTAATTTTATTTTATTGCACTAAAATGGTAATTTAATCGTGGTTCAATTTTTTCCTCAATGAATAATTTGTCTTGTACTTGTCTTTGGTAGTGAATCCTTTTAATGCAATATGGAATATGTGACATACATACATATGTTGTAGTCAAGTAGAAAGTTAAGTAAAAGTATTGTAGAAATAATTCTACAAAGTAAATTAAGTAAGTATTAAGTAAAATAATTGTTACCCATTTTATACAATACTAGTGTTGCCCGGCGTGGGTTGCTATGCGTTAATTGGGTGTTTCTTCTAAAAAGCTTTGTTGTATAATGTGTAATTAATAATTTACGTGAGTGAACAATATATTTTAACTAGCCTTACCCGGCGTGCGTTGCTACGTCCCCTGTGCGTGCCCAGTTATTAAAAAAAAAAAGAAATGGGCCAAGTGCAAGTGAGACTCGTACACGGAGGGGTTTGTATGGGAGGTACTCTTCCTAGTGGTCCGATTTGACTGATTCCAACAAATTTACCGCACCTATGTTAAAAACTTATAGTGTCTAAATTTCAGTTCGATAGAACAAAAAACAGAAAAGTTTTTCCAATAAGAACCTGAATATTAATGGGGCTTTGTATGGTCCGATCAAACTGAAATTTCGACAATATAAGTTTCTGATGTATACCCACCAACCATCCAAATTTCAAGATTGTGGGATTACTGGATCGTATAGCTGCCATACAAATCAAAATGTTTCTTGTATGGGGACCCCTTTAAGTTTTTGAAAATATTTTAGTTTTAGTATTTGTTGCTGATGCCCGGATAGAACTACACATTCTCTGAAAATTTCAACCCTCTAGCTATTGCGGTTTTTAGGACATGACCCGAGGACGGACAGATGGACGGACGAAAAAAAAACCTATCCTATCCTATGTCCGTCTCCTGGTTCTAAGCTACCTCCCCACCAATTTTCAGCCAAATCGGTTCAGCCATTCTTGAGTTATAAATAGTGTAACTAACACGACTTTCTTTTATATATATAGATATTCTATTATAACCTCAGCAACTTTGTAGTTTAAAAAAAAAAGAAAAAAATTTCAAATCGGTTCAGTATATTTTGCGCCAAATGAAATAATGTTAAAAAATGATGTAAAACTATCTATATCTGGACAACATCAACAGACAACATGAGTACCATAATCAAAAAAAAAAAAAAAAAACATCTAAATTGGTCCAGGCGTTCTCGAGTTTTGCGGTGTCAAACTATTTTTTGGGTTCATTTTTATTTATATAGATTTTATGTTAAAAATAATATTTTTATTTTCTTTCAAACATATTTAAAAAAGGGTGTCAGCAGTTGGTAAAATGCTTTAAATGACAAATAACAATCAGTCAAGAAACTATTACTCATATTTCCATCTCATATTTTATAATTTTTATTTTTTGTTTATCAGTAAGTGGCGGTAATTTCTATACTATTCTACTAAGTATATTATTACCCTGCAATAAAATACAAAAAAAGATAGAGGTGGGTAAAGAATGCAATTTAATAAAATATAATTGAGAATTAAGAAATTCCAGGAAGTGGAAACACCGCCTAATTGCTTTTATTTTCCATAAATGCAAACTTTTTTTTCTATACTTTCCAAGTTGAACTTATCCGATATGTACTGTACTCTTGGCAAAGCACTCAAAATGAGACAGTAAATCGCTTTTACATGGTTAGTTCAGTCTCAGTTCAAGTCTCGATAACAAGATTGTTATTATTAATTTGTACAGTTTTCAGTGCTGTCAATAGTTTCCGTGTTTTGTACAACACTGAACAATGTGTGCTTGGTTTGTTTAATTTTTTGTAATCTATAAAAACAGATACAAAATCATAATTCGTTTATGATCTTATTTGTTAAATAAAAAACGCACCGAAATCCGTCGTTGAACCTTCGATATTCTGCATGAAAGCACGATGCTTCATACCCTGGGCTAACGATGTCTTGTTATTTTTAGAAACGGATCCACTATAAGTGATTGGCACTGCACTGATATGTAGTAGCAACAATTAAATAATATTTATTTTTAAATATGAAAAAAAAAAAATACCAATTGCTTTTGAACCTTCACCGTGAGCCGATGCTTAACGCAATGAACCAACGACTGCAGACGATGATGTCGTCAAAAAAAAAAAAAGTTTTATCCTACTGAAACCAAAGATCTCACCAAATATTTGTAAAAAATTAAATTTTGTTTTTTACTTTGCATTTTTTTAACAAACTCTGGGTACGAGTGTTTTCAACTGGTCCCTCATTCATGCACTGCACCACATTGCTTACTCACTGATCGCACGACGACGCATTATCATGCGGAGACGATGACGGTTTTGTAAAACTTTACCCTACAGAAACCAAGGTGTTCCACGTAAAACGTTTTTTAAATTTTTTAACAGTCCTCAGGGTGTTGCTAGCTGGTCCGAATAGTAACAGCGTCCCATGTTTGATTAATTTTCGTGGTCTCAAAACAAAAACGATAACGATTTTGAGATAAAATAATTTAAGCATAGAAGTCATCTAATCAAAAATTTCTTTTCAATTTTGTATTTTATAATTGTTATAGATAAAATATATTTTAGCTACAACCCAGTCAATGTCAATGCTTTGGTCAACTACTTCAAATATCAAGAAATTGTTAGTATTACAATATTATAATATATCCAACGAAACCCCAATTCCTCATTGTACATTTTATAATTTTCCTAGACTAAAAATATATATACAATAGTTATAGTATAGTGTATATTTTTTTCAATTACAAGTCTAGAGGGTGTCAATGGCGGTCAAAAATATTGGTTTTGAGAAAATAATATTTCATGAACTCAATAAATTTTCTTGTTGTCGCCATGACATAAATTTTGTCGGCTTAGAGCAAAATATACACAAAAAGCAAAACTCAAACCAACCGAGAATTTTGCAAATATGTAATAAATTTTTGGCCGAACTGAGTCAGAATTTCTGTTATTGTACTATCATATATACATTAAAGTATGCAATATACTCGTAACAATAGGACACAAATATAGAATATTTTTAAAATGGAACTTTTTGTGGTGGTTCCAGTATAAGAAATCATTCAAGTAGAGGTGGTTAAGAAAGGTGTTTATTTTTTGTACTCTTTATAAATATGTATAATGTATTTCATTGTTTTTTGCTACCCCCAATTTGATGTTAGTAGAATTTGTTTAAAGGAATAAGGGGAAGAAGCTAATACCGAACAAAGTTGGTATTGTAAGTATATACTCAATTACATGATTTGGTTGGGATTTTGCATTGTATTGTAGTATTTGGTTACCACGAATTATCTACATTTATAAGCTTGTGAGTTGAAGTAGTCTTAGTTATGTTCACATAGATTAAGAATTTCGGGTGGTGAAAAAAAAATTTGGGTGGGAGCTTGTAATCAAAAGCCGATGAATTTTGATTTATTTCGGCTTAAACTTTAGTGAGTTTAAGAAGAAACAATAGGGAAAAGAACCCCATCTATTAATATTTTAATATATATTTATATAATTTACTGATACAAAACTATAAATTGCTTTTGCATACACTACAGTTGCGTCAAGAATATTGTCACTGTGTCGGAATATGCAATGGAAGCTTTTGAAGTCTATTGAATTCGTTTTGTTACTTTGTTTAGAGTTCCAAAATTCATCTGCACTTAATTGCTCTGTTATGGAGCTCTCAATGACCCTTCGCTTTGGAAAATAATATCCAATGAAAATTAACGACTTATTTACTTATTTTTTACTTATTAAATCCAAAGTTTCTCATTACTAATCATTCTCTACTTAACCGTAGATGGTGATGCCCAATCAAAATAACCTCGTTGGAGTCGTAATTGAAAACTATGCCTATACTTTAGGTAAATAATAGTTGACAACCAACAAAAGATCAGGGACTGACTGCCTGCCTACCATTGAAGATAATTTGAAGACAATCATTCCATGTGATGTGTACATACTCCTCGTAAGTATAATAATAATGAGAAGAAGTTGAAGCTATCACAAACAAACAAAAAAAAAAAGGAGAAACGATTGAATGCAACTCGAAATGCAACAAGATGACGACAAACTAGAAAAGTCGTCAAACGACAACGATGAAGACCCATTAAAAGTTACTTTAAAAATTGATGACAATAGACAACAACAACAGGAATAACAATGATGACGATGAACGACAACAATAAAACAAATCCATGAAATCCAACAACTCCAACAACAATGAACAACAACGAACGGAGTTCAAGTGAGTGGAAATAATCACAGACAATACTAGTACATGAGCAGCTCAAGAGCATTGCTGGGTCTGAAAAGTCGGACCTCTTGGCTTCTTTCAATGGTATAGTAGTAGTAGTAGTATTGCATTATAGTAGACGGCTTCAATCGGTGCTGCTGCTTCTACTTCTACTTCTGCTTTTGTTACTTTAACTATTGCAGCACATACTAGTAGATACTCGTACTCATGCTCATACTTTAAACAATCATAATTGACAATGTTACTTTCTACAAAGGAAAAGTGCATAAAAAACCTTCATCTTCTACATCTTCTTCTTCGACAGTGCGGGATACAAAGCGAAATTACATTTAAAGTGTTGCAAGTAATGTGTCGAACGATTATGTGAATGTATCTCCTCTATGCGAGTGCAACTGTGTATCTGCATAACACCACACACTGAAAAGCAACTTCAATTGAAGTAGAAAGCAAAGCAAAGTAAAGTAAAGCAAAGCAAAGCAAAACAAAACGAAACGAAAGACAGATTAACAAAGGACAAAGTGAGAAAAAATGAAACAAAATTAAATTAAAGTTGTAGGGGGAGATACTTCTAGATAAACTGTGCGGGTTGGCAAGCGAAATGAAGGGTGATGGTGTATGTATTTATTTCAAGTGTAAGTGAGCGCCTACAAAAGTCGAACGAAGATGATTATGATGACGATGATGATGGTGATTGTGACTTTAGGCAACCAACTCAACCAAAGTCAGTTGACATTGATGTAGATACGAAAGTATCTTTCTTCCATGCTAAGGCAAATGCATCTCAAATGCTTAAGTAACATTTGCGGTCACAAAGAAAGAAGTTACTCCTTCATATTCTTCTTCAGCTCAACTCAACTCATCTCACCTTACACCACACCACACCACCCCATCCCATATACACATGCAATTTACCTTCATTGCATTATGTGGGCGGCAGTTTATCTGTATCTGCATACTCACATTAATATATACAAAGTAACTAAAGATGAGTGAGGCAAATATGCAAAAGATACATTAAAAAAATTATTAATGTCAACTTCCTACAATCACTAAAAGGCATTTTTTTGTATGAAGTCTGTGTTCGCATGGAGACAACTCACACAGTCTTTATAGTGTATTGTACATACATCATCATACATAATTAATTGATGTACAAAAGCGTTTTTCATTTCTTCGTTCTTTCCATAAGGTGACTACTTTCTATAGTGAACAAAAAAACATATTGTTTGCATTATTAAAGAACTAAGCAATGATTAAAGTTTAAATGACAACAGATGGATATTCTTCTATATACATACATGTTATATGTCTACAGACACAAAAGGAACTTACTTTAAGTAGTCATGCATAGTGAGTGTGTATCTTTATACTGTACATAATTTATATCCAAATTTGTATCCAACTATGTTGTAAAGAATGGAAGTCTTCATTCGTTCGCTTGCCATTTTGATTGTCTATGACCCCGTGAACATTAACCTTTTCTGCTGTCCATAAATGAAACACACACACACATATATACCTTTTCGCTTAAGTGTGTGCGAAAATAAATGCACTAACTTTGCCAAATATCGATTTTTATGTTAGTTGAGCACCCTATGCGGCGATGATGATGATGATACATGTATAGATACACTTTTATACTTATGTTATTAAGTATGTAGTATCTATGTTTTGTTGAGTTCTGTTGTACTCTCGTCTACATATAAAGGTGTATCTGTGACATAAAACATGTCCATTTCATGTGCTTAGTAGAGAAGCCCTTCAAAAATTTTGTTGCTTTATTTTTGATGTCGCTGACGGTGATGTTTCTTTTTTTTTATTTTGTACATAATATAGGTTGTGGGTGAACGCCGGTTGGACAGGTGTATAAATGGGAAGGTGGAAGAATGGTAGGGCCTTCTTAGTCGAGTCACCTTAACTTATTCATTGGCCAACTGACTGACAAGGTATAAGTATGTACGACTTTAAGTCTGAGAATATTGTACATTTTACTGTAACAATTTCGTTCTGATTAGTAATTTCATGGGAAATTTACAAATGGTCTTTTGTCTCACTGGGCTTGGGTAGGACTAACTAAATTTTAAGATGTTTCAATTCAAAAGCAGTTAATGTAAACTATTTCTTAAGCATATCCGAGTGTACACGAGGTTAGGGATAGGTAATATCGCTATACTACCGTAATATTTTTTGCGTCAAAACGTTTTCGTTACTCACTTAGAATTTTTATTTACTGTTTATTTGAACTAATAAAAGTACAAACAATTAAAGAGTAAACAGCTTGTTCTTTTTTGAAGCAAGCCAACATAACAAGATCTTGCAAAAATAGTTTGTAAACAACTTGGCCTGACCTATGACACTCATCGAACATGCCTACAATAGCAATAGCAATAGCAATAGCAACAATAACAATAACAAAAAGAATAAAGAAAATTGTATGCCTAAAAGTATAACTGTTCCGGTGGTTTTCCAAAATTTTCTCTCACATTCTTCTAATTGCTCTACACCGAACACAATAACAAAAAAAAAAAAACAAATCAGTCAAATAAGTCAAGCCCATCTCAAGCAATACGCTTAAAAAGAAAATAATATTCTTAATTTTTGTTACCTTTTTGAATGCCCCCTTCCCTCTTGATGACGTAATCGCGCGACAAAATTTCTCTTACAGGCAATAAGGCTTCCTCTATTTTCAGTATATATCAATTAATTAGTGCTACGGCTTTTGAGTCACGAGATGTATTAAAAATAAAGGCGACAATTTTTCGTTACATTTCTAAAAGAGTATCAGATTTTGACAAATCTGATGGGTTCAAAGTTTCTGCTACTAAGACTGTGAAAATTGACAATTCACCCATCAGGAATTTTTATACACTACACTAGAGTACCTGTCCCAGTACCTGGTCTCAGGACCAATCAAATTCCTTAAACTTGTGTGATCAATACGATCATGAAGAGAAAAAAAAAAAGAAAATAAACAGAATTTCTATTAATAAGTTAAATTACATTTCTGTTATTTCATTCTTGCTCTCCGCTGCCCATTATTTTACTGGAAGACAAATATCCAAAATAATTGGTTTAAGTTGAAAAGGAAGAGTATTTTTGAATTTGCATACATGTAGGTCAAAGGGGATTCCAACGAATATTATTTAGTAAGTTAGGTTATTTTGATTGCATTAAAAACATACAAAAATAAAATATCGTATAGTTTCGATACGATTGCATCTTAGGAAAACTAATGATTCTCCTTTAATACAAAGATTTGAATTGTTAAAGAGAATTCTTTTTACGCAGAATATTGTGCAGCATTTTACTTTTCTTCTAATTGTAAACAATATAAGTATGTAGATTTATATATATTATGTAATTATAGGTATGAAAACTGATATATGATGTTCACACGAGCCACGATTACGTTTGGGAAGAATAAAATAATATTATCTAACTGAAAATGGAAATTCGAAAACTAAACTTCCGTTTCTCACACAAAGTTTTTAATGATTTTTTTGTTTTCAATTGTTTTAAGTCGCCATTCATTAACATATGATTCGGAGATACAATTTTGTATCTGTTTCAAATGAAATTAAAAAGCTATCAATTAAACTTCATTAACTTTAATACAAAATGCATTTCAATTGAAAAATTAATTAAAAGAAAAACAAATTTTCCAAGTGTCCAAAATGAGTTTAACTTTTTGTAGACTCAGTTGTGTTTGTGCTGTCAGTTGGTTCAAATTGGAATGGAAAAGCGCAACGAAACAATTGGTTTATCTTTTTAAATGAAGCAATCATCGATGTTGGCTTCCAGCGACTGCCTTCTCTTAATGCCTCCACAATGATGGTGATGATGAAGGTGATGATGTTGATGTTGATGAGAACGTTGATGAGTCAGCAAATTTTCACGGTAATCAAGAAATGACGTCAAAAGAATAGCTGAGGCATCGCGAACATCTGCAAAAGCTTAAAAGTATCTACAGCATAAGGGTAAAAAAAAAACCGGATCACAAAATCAAATAATCGATAGTCAAGTGCATTTCTTTTTTATAGTCAGTCAATGAACTTGTGAATAGATTGCAAATATATACTTTTATATCTTTTCAACGTGCACACTTGATTTTGTGAGTGTGCATAAAACTCAATTATAACTAGATTAAATATCTGCATTACATCTTGTAAGCACATTTTTCAAACCAATTCAAAGACACAAGAGAAGAAAATCTGTGAAAAAGGAAATTATATTTGAAATACCTTGAGCAGGTGTTTTAAAGGGAATTTTTGAGGAAGATCTGTAACCACAAACCGAAGCAAGCATTTTATTAATAGCGGGCGTGTAAAAGATACAAACAAGTAACTAACTATAAAGCCACAAATCATAAACTGAACAACGTGGCTTTGCTAATGTAATCTGATACTTGCAGCAGGCGGCGGCGGCGTCGGCATTTGCCCCAAGCAAACCGCACGATTGCCCCTTTAAATTTTGTGGCAGGCAGCGATGGATGGATGACTTTGGGTTCCCCGCATTCACCATTAAATACACAAAAGTGTGGGTGCTAGAACGCGTGCTCTGCAACAACAAAAGAGTTGGCGCAAAACTTTATTAAATTTGTAGGCAGGCGGCAACAAGCCAAAAAGAAAAAAATCAAAGAAATTCATGCATCTGAGCATCATATTTCAAGTATACTCGCATAAGTACATAGTATCTTTGAATGTGCTTGAGAGGCGCGAAAGGAGCTACAACAAACCAACAAAGTCAAAGTCAAGATAAAACCATAAATTATGCAGCTAACGATGTTTTGGCGACCAAGTGCAATCCGCAGACGCAATTCAAGTTCATGCAATGCGCTCTGAGGAGGCACTCGAGCCACATTCGAGTACACAAGTTTTTGGAGTTGAATGCCAAAGTGATTTGCCAGTTATTATTGCTGCACTTAAAGTCATCAAGTGTGCATTATTATAACGCAAATTAATGCAAACTGTAAATGATATCTTTGGTTCGGTTGGTCAGCAATGCTGGTGGTCTGCCTGTTCATATTTAATTAAATTGTGTCAAATTTATTTGCCAAACAACAGCAACTGCTTGGGTGGTTTAAATTTATAAAAAAAAAAAAGATTTCAAAATATAATAGAAAATATCTTCTTTATTATTAAAAGTATTCAAACCAAACGAAATGGTCTTCAAAATCAAATCTTGAAATCTCTATTTGCTACAGTCGCCGTTGCTGCATGTTGCACGTGTGTGAAAATGCCACTTCCAGTTGCATACCATTAGTGCGTGGTGTCGCCACATGGTCTCTCATTCATCTGTGAGTTTGGTTGCTTTTCTCGTTACGCTCAACAAACACACAAATATACTGCTTACTATAAACAAATAACAGATACAAAACACGGGCTTATCTAAACAAAATAAAAAGAATAAGAAGTGAAAAGGCTACGCTTAGATAGGAGAGACAATTGGATACCCTGCATGCGAATACTTGTAAATATATACATATGTACTAGGATATGGAAAGAATTGATTTAAGAAAAGAGATCATATTTTATATGTACAGTAAGTTTTTCAAAACAACTTTAGATAATGCCAAATCTCAAAAAGTTACATGTGTAAGGTTATACTTACGATTTCACAGTTTCAATATAATGAGTCTGATATTGCCTTAAAGATTTGCTTTTATCATCGGCTACAATCTCTACCGAGAATATAGATTTCTAACTCATATAAAGGTATGACTGAATAATCCAACAAATCAATGGACAGGGTTGGATCAATTTGACTAATGTTGATTAGTAGTATATTGTGTTTATTGCACAATATATTGTAGGCTCTTGTACCGTTCGTCCTATTTTTTATTTATTTATTTTATTTTTTTTTTTTTTTCTGATCAACTGAGTCTTCTGAAGACCTCATCAAAATGAACCTATTAAGAAATGTAGAATATTTGATGAAAATTGTATAATGAAACTTTCCTAGATATGGCGAAAAAAACAATCATTACATCATTGATTAAAGTAGCCCAATATGTAAGCTCTTCCTCATTTTTATTGATTCATTTGTGTTCACAAATTTAATATACCCTTATAGGGAACAACAAATGGATATACAAATAAAAAGTATTCTTAACCAAGTTTCAATTCTGTTGATTTAATAATAGGGGAAGCGAAACAAGAGTAAAGAAAATGTTAAATCACAAATCAAATTCAAACTGTCAAGTAGAAATGCGTGTTTGTGTGAAATACAATAGAATTAACAACAGACAGACAATGGTGAGTAGAGTAGTGTAGTGTAGTGTAGTGAATATAGTTTGGTATAGTGTAGGAAAAAAAAAAAATTGTTGTTTAATTGCCGGAAATGGCACTTGGCCGACAGGCAAATGTTAATATTGAGAAGCATAGAAGCAAAGAAAACAGAGTTTGAAACACCTGAAGACACGCTTCAGGAAATTGAAACGAGTTAAAAACCAAAAGTGGAAGAGCTAAAATTAGACTGTCGTCTTAGGCGCTTGTTGCTGACTACAAATTTCACTATAGCAAAATGAAAAAGACCAGAAAGGAAAAAATATCAAATAATAAACCATTAAAGACCAAATAATAAATACATATATGAGAAACGGTTTCCAGAAGTAAGAGTCATTTAGTTTTAGTTTATAAAAAAAACTTCGAGTGACTTCTGAAGAAGAATTCTAGATCAGCGGTTATTAAACTTACCTATGTAACCCTTGGATCGAACTGCGCTATAGCGATTGAAATGGCGAACCCACATTGATCTACAAAATCTTGACAATTTTCTCGAAATGACCGCAGAAGTTTTATAATTGTAGACCAACCAACGAAAAGAACTGATCATTTTCTATTGGGATTTATTTCTTTGTTTTCTAAATATTGTTAAAAAGGTTCCAAAGTGGAAATGTTTCATGAGCTTCGATTATGGTCACACAGATTTGTGGTGGCTTAAGTATCGCTGTTTTACTATAAACTATTTTTGAATCTCTCAACCTTTGGGCCAAACCCATTTTAATATTGAATTGAGTTAAATCGAAAGAAAATACATACCATACCATAGAGAAAAACAAACTTAGCGTAAATTGAAAATTGGCACGAGCGCATGTAAATGATTCTCTTGATTGGATTGTTTGTTCGAAAGGAAATGTAAAAAACTTAAAATAAATAAAGTGAAACAAAACAGAGAAGTGCAAAGACGCCTACACAATAAAGTACTTGAAAATGGGCAAAACTGTGATTGATAAGAGTTTGAACACAAGTGAAAGAAGGGTAGATAAACAACAATATTTTTAAGTAAAATACTCGTAGATGATGAATAAATACAAATTTCATTTGCTTTGCATTGATGTTTTTCAAGTTGTTTCAAGTTCATGGCAATTCGTGCAGAACTGCTACAGGAAAATGTGCAACATGCAATTTTTAACTCACAATAACAAGATACACAAAAAGCAAAGGAAAGCAAAGCAAGCTAAAGAGTTCAACAAATCATTTAAAAATAGCAACATGTCACCGGAGCAACAACGGCAACTGAAGCATAAATGGCATAAATCAGTGAAGAAAGAGCAAATAACAGAAGTGAATCCACCAGGGGAACAAGAGAGTAGCGCCATGGAAAATAGGGTAACAGCAACAGTGACAGTAACAACAAAGACAACAACAACAACAACAACAACAACAACAAAAGGCAAAAATCATGAAAAATAAAAACTAAAAAGGCGGAAAACTTGAATGCTGACTTTGTCACTAGCAAAGGGTCATGTGTAGAATGATGATGGAGGAGTGCGGCCAGGAAGTCAATGCTTGTCAAGTCGCGTTGATTAGAATGGTTATGTTGTAATGCATTGACATATGGAGGAGACATGGTACCACGATATTGGGTTGTTCAAAACGTCATTGACGTTTTCTCATAAGATTTTAAGGTGCATTTCGACAACTTTTTAATACTCATTCATAAATCTTTACCCCTCAAGGTAAGGTATCAAGTCGTATATTTGATTGTACTCAATTCTTTTTTTTTTAACCGTCGTCAATATTGGAAGTCCTACGAGAACAGCAAACATCTTCAACTGTAAATTTCACCATTATTTTTCCCATGAATCAGTTTTGAAACTAATGTTTTTGGTGACAATTACTCGTATGCAAAAATGAATAATTTAGCGAATATGACATCTGTCTTCTTACCACAATTGCAAACACAAAACTGTATGTTCAACCCAATATATTACGAGTAGTAAATCGTTGCAAGCCCCAAAGAAAGAAAGCCTACGGCAGGCAGCGTGCTTAGTGCAGCGTAATCAAAGAGTATTGTAGCATAGTCGTTTAGCGTGCACTAAGCTAATCGGAATAAGAAGAGTGGGAGGAGATGGTTACTGCACATTGGACTTGGACAAGGGGTTAGGTGGTGTTCGTGATGCGCATGAGTGACACATCACATTGCTTGGCCATAAATGGGAACAGACACGCTGCGCACAACGAAAGGCATATTACATCGTCGTCGTCGTCATCATTATCGAAATCATTATCATTATGATCATATATCGCGTCTCTCTCAACTTGACAATATACTCACAATAACAGCAAAAATTGCAATTCGTTGCAAATATTTTTCATTGTTTTGTCACAAAGCAAACTGCAGCAAGCAACGATGCGTTTATTAGTAAACTACTATTGTATCTATCTACTCATACCAAACAAACTAACAAACAAATGACAAACTTCATTGGCATCACCATCAACATCTACAAGAAGGTAGGGGTGTCATACACGTTCAACTCAACTCAACTACATGCGACCCATCGATCGATCGATCGATCGATCTCAGTTGGATCACAAAATTATTGCCTCCTACCCATTTTTGGCTTTAAACACAAAAAATAAAAACAAGATAGAAAGATTTGCTTATCTTAACCGAATCTTACATACCACACAATTCATTTTATGTGTACCACCTACTAATTATCAAGATGAAAGTGAATACGTCTGTACAAAATTTCAGATTGATAGTTCAAAAAATGTCGACTAGTCAAAATCTATTCTCCGCGTCACGCTGATCTCTGACACATGGTTACAAACATCTTGACAAACTGCTAAGACCTCAAAGTTTAAAATATAGAAATCCAAGAAAATAGAGACTAAAGAAAAAATTGCTTACTCTGATTTCATGACGATGATGATGATGACGAATAAGTCCTAGCCTCAATCTGACTTCTGGAAATATTGTTTTCCTACTTTTGTTTTCCTGTTTGATTTTGTGATATATTGTTGGCCTTTTTACCAATTTGGAATTTTATTCTCCTCTGCAAAACACAAATCAAACACAAAATTATCGAAGATAGCAAAAATTGCATCAAATTTCAATTGGCAACAACTGTTTCTGGTCTCAATATGAAAGTAGAAAACCCCTTTATTGACTTTGTGTGGCTAATCATTTTTCATTGCAGCATAAAATTTCCCGCTTAGCCAAGCGGATGGCAATTTCTAATGAGTTTCTTTTTGTCCATCATTTTGATTTTGGTAATCCGAAGTGGAGTGAGTCTGTTCCTGATTACTGTGGGAGTTGCCCAAACAAAGTTTCACAACTCGTTAAATAAACTTTGAGGGCGTGTATGTTTTTGAACTCAAATTGCCCTTTAAAATGCAATGTTGACTGCTTTCAAGCCTTTGGGCCAAGCCTTTGGGTATTAGACAGAAAAAGGGAGAAAGAGAAAAAAGAAATAAAACGATTGAGATACTTAAAATGATACTTTTAAGTTTTCTGCTTTTTAAACACGTTCTAAAATGACTTTGGTGTCGTTTCCATTTGGATGGAGTTCAACGACAAAATAAATAATTAACATAGATGACTTGGAACATAGTTGCCAGCCTTGATTTGTGGGAAAATCAGAGTTATACAAATTCTTAATAGATCTAAGTAAGTATTCTCAGTATCTCATTCGAAACATAAACAGTTTTGATCATTTGTTTACTTAAAATGAAAACAATTTAAAATTCTTTTGGATGTAAATTCAGACAATAAACCTGACATTCAAAATTTCTGTTCCAATTCGCAAAGTCTTAAAATAGAAACAAGCCATGGGCCCCCACCAAAGAATTCCATGAAATTATTTATACATACTTAGTAGTATATTATTCGAAAGCATAATTGTGCAAGATATTCTTTGTCACTTTGCCATGATGTTTGCAACAGCATATTGAAGCAGACTTTTGAGATTTCAAATAATTAAGTTATCGTGATTTTTGTACAAGGCTTCTTTTTATTGATACATATACTCGTACGTGTCAATCGGAGTTCTTTATATAAGAGATTAACAATTCTAAGTAATATTGTATATACATATTAAAGTCAACACTAAACAAAAATATATCCTCCCTTGCTCAAACTATTCATGTGCTACACGCAACGCTATTAATAGTCACACTGGATTTACGAACACTTTCACAAAGCAACTGTGTGGTGTAGTAAATCAATGATTGAGCTAAATTCGTTAACAAAGACAATGTGCTACCGAAACATGACGAGTCGTACCCGAAGAAACGAGTCACAACAAGTCACACCGAGTCATTCTCAAAGACACAAGTCACACGACTATAATATTTTCATAATAGTATCGCATACCGAGTCATTTGATAAGACACGAGGGCGCACGACTGTTTAGATTCGAGTCAATGATTTCTTTTCATAGTGTGCACAGTGTGATTGCCGACTGTTAACACTACAGTATTGTTGACTAGTACAGAAAATAGAAATATTATATTGGCAACTGTCTCATTTGATTAACTATGCAACTTACTGAATGTGGTTTATTAGAAGAAGATCATGAATATAATTCAGATTAGATTTACACGTTATTTGAGGGTTAAGCAATATTTCTTCAACTTATGTGTATGCGATTATTCCTGAGTACCAATTAGTGAAAGGTATTCAATCCTTAGTTAGAGCCGAAATTAATGTATTATTTTCTTTACTTGATTTTTCTTTTGGAGTAATGCCCATGCATCAACCGACCATGTGGAGAGCTGGGTAAATATTTATAATATGAAATTGAGGAAGCAAAAATGAAAAACACAGAAGTTAAAAGTGAAGAGAATAAAAATAGCGCAAAAAGAATAACGAAAAACATGTGAAGTATGAGTTTAATTAGCTCCCGGAAAGTAAAGCTACATCAAGCGAAATGAAACAAAGAAAGTACATACATATTACAAACATAGCAAAAACAAAAGTCTTTTATTGCAAAAATTGGACAGCGATTTCATCAAGGAAAAAGTGACCAATTACAAGAATGTCAAATTACAAAGAAAATGAGCTTGTTGTCTTTGCTTGGTGATGATGTCGTGAATGTCAATGGCAATGAATGATGATGGTTCAGATCTATCACGTATTCATTCATAATACCTCACCCTCTAATTATCTATATAATTGCTGCCGCAGTTGTTGTCGTCATCGTTTACTTGTTTTCCTCTTGTCATCATTATCATCATAATCATCATCTTTCGTCGTTGTTGTCATTGTCATCATCATTTATTTTGTAAGCTGCCACACACTCTTCTGCTTCTAAATACTTTTAATGATGGCCTTTTGTCACACTTCTGCAGCATAAACGCCTATTTGCCCCCCACCCATTTCCAATTCCATTTGAGAGCAGGCAACCCGTTTGTCAGTCAGTCAGCGTGTGTGTGTATGTGTTTGATGCTTGACTTGCTTGGTGACACGAATAATGGGCTTCCCCATATGCTCTCTATGTTCAGATTTAAGTCATGATAATGAGCTTTAAATAGTTTTATTTTTCTCTATGTTTTTCTTAAATATATTTGGATGCACTTTAATTAATTTTGCTCCTTCTGATTTATGTACCCCGAAATTATGTTCAGAATTGCAGATGGGCTTAATTTAAATATAGTGCTTATCTAAATTATGCGATACTAAAAACCAAACCTCTGTACATACATACATAAGTAAACTGTTTACAATTAGAGAAGAATAAAAACACAGAATCAAAGAACAAAATGTACTGCATAGAAAAGTCATGTTATCAATTCAAATTCTTGTTTAAAAAATATTACATAGTAGTGTTTGTTGAAATACCAAAATCGATCAATCAAGTCCTTCGTAAAAAGATAGGAAAACAATTTTTGTTTTTTCGTAATTTTCTTATTATTTTTTAATTTAATCTAATTTTAGCTCCATAGATTTAGTCCAGCATTATGCAAATATTATGTTTTCTCAAAGTCTTTAATGATGACTTCTTCATTTGCTTCATATGACTTTTCTTGGTCTTTGGTGTACTGTGATGGATCAATGTTTCGTCCAATGCGCAAAAACTTGTTCGAATTGCCGTTGAAGTACGCCAAACAATCTTTTGAAGTAGCCACACATTTAATATTTATAAGTAATATGAATGTAATGCGACTAGCTTGAAACTCATATCGTTAAGATTTTAGTTGTAACAATTTTTGTCAGTGCGAGTATTCCAATTATTGCACTATGCGATTATAGCTTTTACAATATTTGAAATAAAGATTTTCAGTTTGAAAGAGACTTACTTTATTTTTACTGGGAGTTCTTGCATAATAACATGTAACCTGTAAAAAGATGTAATCTACTTTCAGTTGGAAAACTTTAGGAACTGCTTGGCTTTTATGTTTCAAATCTTGACTTTCAGTTGGTGTATGAATTGTTGCGGTCAAAATAATAGTAGCGATTGTCTTCACTATGTTAGATTACTCGTATTGTTATGTTTCTCTTTATTTCTAATTTTCTCTTTCTACCAATATGATCTCCTGTAAGAGCACAATAAAATGTCCCATTACTTTTGGATTTTCTCCGTGAGTTGTTTGTCTTTGTCTTGTCTTTTTCACAATTATGCCTGTTTTTGTACGTTCAAAATAATAGTAGTACTTGGACAAATATTGAGAAAAAAAATCATTTAGTTGCTTCTTTATACCAGAAAAATTTACAAAAAGTAAAAATCATTAGTTTATAATAATTTACAATAGTTACTGATCAAAATTTTTCGTCAATTTGATTTCTGATGGAAAAACGTACAATACAAGGAAGTTCAAAACGTAGTACGTTGCTCTCCTTCAATGGTGCGCAATGCTATAAAATTCATACCACGTATTGAAACACGTGGACGACCTCGCATTATGTCTAAAAGATAAGTTACCCGTGTAGTGAGATACTCAAGCGTAGAAACTCAAGACAAACTTGCTCGGATCCTAAGAAAAGTGCCTTTTTTAACAAAAAAAAAACATCTAGCTGCACGAATTAAATTCGCCCATGATCACATTGGTTGGCCTGTACAGAAATGGAGAAACATTTTATGGTCGGACGAATCCAAAATTGTGCTTTATGGTGGAACTGGATCTCGTCAGTATGTCAGGCGGCCGCCAAAGTCTGAGTGGCAACCAAGATTCACAAAAAAAACTGTGAAACACGGAAGAGCTCGCATTATGATCTGGGCTTGTTTTTCGTATGACGGCGTGGGCCAATATATTGGATGAAGGATATCATGGATCGGCACAGTATGTCCATATAATGCAGGAGATAATGCTGAAGAAATGCCACTGATTTGGGTGTTTCAGCAAGACATTGACCCTAAGCATACAAGCAAAGTTGCTAAACAGTGATGTCAGGCCAACGGAATAAATGTACTAGAAAGGCCTGCACAGTCGCCAGATCTCAACCGAATTGAGAATTTGTGGTGCGACGTGAACAATGAAGTTGCCAAACGTCTACCCAGTAATGTTCAACAGCTTTGGGAAGCAGTTAGAGATGCTGGTTGTTCCATTCCTTTCCAAACTTGTCAAGATCTTGTAGGTTCGATGCCAAAACGATGTGCTGCAGTTATAGCAAACAAAGGCTATGCTACTAAATACTAATTGTAGTGTAATAGTCGTAATTTTAGTTATATTAATATTATCCGTAACATTTGTATCGGTTTGGACAGGTGGGAGACCTACAAATGAATCACTACTATTATTTTGACCGTGCAAATTAATTGAACTTTTGAGAAAAAAAGTTATTATTGTCGTATGACATGAAGTTGTTATTATTTCCTTATGATTTTCAAATTAACATATCATACTTAAAAAAAAAATATTTTTAGTACATTAAAACACTAATTCATTCATTTTTTTTTTTTTTTATCAAATTCATTTTCCAACTAGCGCTACAACTAGGATGTACATACAATACATTTCAGAGATATTAATTTTTCCCTGAGCCGAAGGCCATAGCAGTCAGTACTCCCAACATGTTAGTTATATGAAGTTTTTAGATTTTTACAAGTTTTTGTAATAATAAATAAATAATTTTTCCCATCTGTGATTGTTATTTCCATTGAACATTTGGTTTTTTTCTGTTTGAATATGGTTGGTTTTTTGTCATTTCTGAAATGTCTATTTTAATTTGAATTTTTATTTGTCTCTTCTCAACAAAGAAAATAGCGTAACTTGTGTGTGCTACCTTTAATTCTTTTTATTAAAAAATCTTTTTAAATGTATTTTTTTCCTTTATTTACTTTTATTTAATTTCAGTATTTTAATACATCTATCCTACCTATCCTTTTCTAACCAGTTCTTTTCAATAAATAATTTGAAATACTTTGGTTTTTGTTTTTTTTTTTTTTTAATTATTTATTTTCACAAAATTAACAATCGACTTAAAATAAATATAGTGCAATTTTTTTTTTAATTATTGAAAATTAATTTCTAAAATTTGGGTTGGAAATGATTTTGCATTGGAATTAATCTTTAGTCTAATTACAGAAAATTGTAGATTGATGCATTTTCCTATGTGAAAATTGCCTTTTATAAGTATCTTTTGCATGAGCAACATATAGCAGATTAGTATTACCACAGTTTGTTTTTTTTTTTCAGCAGTTTATGTATTATTTATGTATAGATTTTTTTTTTAATAATGTCAAATAAATTACTTTTTTCGATGTTGTAATAAATCGACTTTGCGAGTTCTCTTTCATTTCCCAGTCAAAAAGAAAACGGTACATAGATTGAGATTTTATGAGTATGTATGTTTTAAGTTTTATTGCTAATTGCTATTATTATTGTTGACAAATATTACACATACTTATAAACATCACATTTTTAGCCTCACTGATTTTTTTTTAAGATGATGTCATAGTTAAACATTAGACGCTATATCCATTTCAAATGACAGAACCGATAACACAGAACTTGGCCCATTGTGTTGCTCAAGTAGGCCTTAATCAATTTTAATTTAGAAAAACTTCTTTCAGCAGAAACCGTACTGACTGGAACTGTGAACATTATTCTGATAGCGATATAAACATTTGGATAAACTTCTTACAAATTATTTGCTAATATGTACTGAATAAGTTGACAGAGTTAAAAGAATTTTATATTAAAAGCTGTAGCTCTTCATATAGTTCATAAGGTTCTATGTCGCTGTTTTCACCTTCCCGAAGTATTGTACCTAAATCATTATAATTTGGTATAGATTTCATATAATTGATATCATAAATAAAACCAAATCGTTCATAATATTAGTTGAGTGCTTTGAATTGGCATTCGGTGGTAATTATAACAGCATCTAACATTGTGTTACAAAAGTTAACCTTTATACTGCATTTCAACAGATTGTATGGATTCATCAATGTGTTCGTTTTTTCTTTGCTATTCTTCCTTCTTTGAATTGTGACTCAATTTCGTAACTATTGTATTTTTCTCTACAAATAATAGAGTATCTTCAACGCTTTTTTCAAATCCTGTATTACGGAAATCATGAATCCAGCTACAAAAGGAATGTAACGTGTCAATAGCGACTTTCAACTTCACTTCAATCGATTGCCATAGTTTACTTACATTGTTCACGCGTAGGAAAATCTCGTACCACACGTGTAATGCAACAATAAACTCATAAGTTAACATTCCGTTTAAGACTGATTCACACTCATTTAGAGTTTCGGAATCGTCAGTTTTTTTTTCAAGTCATTAACGCATTCGATAACATTATCAAATTGTAAAAATATTGCTTTTAATGCTCCGAATCTACTCTCCCATCGTGTTTGAGGCAAAAATTTTAAAGTCCATTTTAATTTAGTTTGACGAGAAGATCCCAACGCTTCTGACTTTGAAAAGAGCACATAGATTTTATTGATAAAATAAAAATGAAATAAATAGACTGGCTGCTATGAGCGGAAAACAAACTCTGGATCAACAGTAAACTGCTCATATACAGGCAAGTAGAAGCCCCGACTGGCTATACAGCATTCAAGTCTGGCGATGACTGCTCCTTATAATATCAGAAGAACACAGGCAATGCAAAACAAAGCTCTGTGACGTATAACGGGTGTAGCATGTTCCATCAAACATTCTACCTTTCTTGGCGACATGAAAATGGTAACGATACTTGATCAAATTATTTTCGTTTTTAGCCGTTATAAAGATCGACTGCTAAAACACCCCAAACCATGTAAATTTCAAGACCCTAGGCTTACTGGATCGTATAGCTCCCATACATACCCACATGCGAATTCCAGTTAGAATGTTTTTTTTTTTTTTTTTTTTTGTTTTCGTATTATCGAACTGAATTTTAGACACTATATGTCTTTAACTCATATTACCAACCATGTAAATTTGAAGACTCTAGGCTTATTGAATCGTATAACACACCTTCCTGGCCTTGTCTTCAGTACTAATGTATTGTATTATAGTCCTTTAATTTATGCAAATCAAACTGTAATATTGTACATTGCACAGCACTGAAAATACTTTTGAAAAAATCAGATAAATTAAATACAGTGATTTCAAAATTTTCATATTGTATTATTTAAGATTTTTGATAAAGGCGACTTAATTGATTGTAAAATATTTCTTTAAGTTTTATATGCAAACTTTGATCAACCAATTTTCCCGACAAGTGCGCCATATATCGGATCTAGAACTATGTATGTCTAAGGCTAGAATAAACAAAACAACAAAATTTCATTGCAATGAGAGGAATGGTATTGCCGCACATAAGATATAAACAAATATTAATTGTTTTATATTTTATTTTAATTTTTTTCATATTTGCAACAATAGAAATGACATTATAATTTCGAAATTATATAGTACCAATACACATGCTACGCGGCAAAAATATACTGAGATATGAACCCACATTTGATAAATGGGCTAGAGTGCTATCTATTCGTACGCAAAAATTTGGACATTTGGTTACAAAACGTGTCTACACGATATGAACGAGTCTTGTTCATGACCAAGACGTGTCAAAATTGGGGATGCAAACGATATTTCCATCATAAGAAACATAACATGAGCGATGTTTTATCATAGGACCTCAATGAATTCTAGAGAAGATCAACTCAAATGTTGTCCACCAGCATAAAAGCCAATACAAAAAAACAAAAAATGCAGTGACGAAACAAACGAGAAAATTCAAATTACCCAAATAGCTCATCTTGTTGATTCCAAGAATATTCCTAATAAAGAAGCCAACTCTTCTGGTTACAGTTCAAAATTGGACTCATTGGCTAAATCTGGAACCATATCTTAGATCATAAACAAAGTATGCAATATTGCAAAATTCATTAATCATCATTCATTCAATTCCAGTGATGAATTGTGTAAAAATCAAAGGTTCATTGGCACAAAGGATGTACAGACAAAGAAGTTAATACTTGACGTTCACGCTCGTTAGAATTCGACGTATTATATGTTGGGACGGGTACTTCCCATACAAGCCAGCAAATAAAATTCAGGGTCTTATCAGGAAAACTTTTTCATCTTCCACGAATTCGAGAATCGGAATTGCCGCTAATTGGCTATTAAATTTGATAATTTCGTTTTGTTTTATCTTTAAATTATTTCTTGAAATTATTTCTATTCTTTTTCTGGAGATTTTTAAACATGTTTAATTCATTTTATTGGTGTATTTGAATAATACAAGAAATACATTATTGTCTAAGAATAGTATAAGAGTCTTTGAATTAAAAGAAGTTTATAGTTTTTCAAAAATTCAAAACCTGTTTCTGTGCCAATTTTTCATTAAATCTAAAGTTCAAATTGTGGGTCAACAACTAATTTTAACCAATGCTTTGCCACTTCTCCTCGACATATTATACCCATGTAACTTTCTATTACCCGCCAATGAATATCATTTATCGGATACTAGCAAACTCAGTAAGTGGTAGCATTTGCTTGATGGTTTTTAAGATTTTAACGGCACGATTTGTAAATTCACTGCTGTGCAAAACTACCATCACCACGAACGACGGGAACAACAAGAGAGAGTAAGAGAGAGAGAGAGAGTAGTGAAGCTATATAAAATGTAACTTATTACTTTCCTGTGCAATGTTCATCTTGTTCCTATTGCACTAATCTGTGATCTTACAAAGCTGCCTGCCCCACACATCCATGAATGGCGCGTGGTTCACTGGCCAGAGCTACTAGTAGCCCACAGAGTGAAATGCACTCAAGTGGAACAAATTCATTTCGGATTGTATGATGGCCACAATAAAGTAGCGCAGTCGCGGTTACACCAAGAAGACTATTAACAATTTTTCATGTAGTGTAATCTTTAAATCTTCAAATCGAATGTTCCTTCCAATGTCGAAGCCGGAGCAGAACGTTGCTAGAATTATTGAAAAATGGCAAACATTTTATTATTGTCTCCCCTACATTTGCTTCTCTTGAAGTTAAATTTATAGATTTCCTTAGCTGTGCAATTTATTGCTTTCTTATAAAATTGTCAAAGATCGCATCGCATGTTGCATTATTACTACAACAAGAAGCGCCATAGCAATACTAAATACAACATAATAGACTCACGGCAAAAAAGGAAGCCATTTTCGGTTGAAAAACTTTAAATGTGACTACAATAACTAAAATATCTACTAATAATGACGTCATTGAACTTCGACACCCTCAGGCTTGCATGAAAAATGAGTTTAAATACGAGTTCGTTTTCGTTTTCGAATTTGAATTTGAATTTGAATTTATATTTGTTATTATTTTTCCCTCTTTGATTTTGAATGGTGAATGTTAGTTACAATATCAAATTTCATGAATATGCAAATTATGTACATAGTTCCAATTGCTGCTAAATATTTATA
Source organism: Amiota minor (assembly GCA_037043295.1). NCBI lineage: Eukaryota > Metazoa > Arthropoda > Insecta > Diptera > Drosophilidae > Amiota > Amiota minor. Next base: position 66,313 of record JBAMAW010001322.1, read on the forward strand.
TTCATGAGATATGAATGAAAGAACGTGAAGAAATCAGAGAGCGTAAATATTTCATTAATAAATTAATTCATTTCTTTTTGGAAACCCAAATTTTAATGCTTAAAAGAAAAATGGCGAATCTTTAAAATTATATTTTAACAATTTTTATACTATCCGTTGGATAGGAGTTGACAGAGGTGAAATATGATATGATAAACTAATTTATGTGGATAGTGAATATCACAAATAAAATTACACAACAATAGACTAAATCAAGACATTTATTTCAATTCGCCGAAGCTTAAATGCCATTCATACCCAAACTGATGAAGAAAGAAAATTGTAGTGGTTACTCATTATTTTTTCGGATGAATCCGAATTCAACTTTATTGGCAGCCGTATAGTCCGCCGTAGAAAAGAGGAACATTATTCTGAAAACTGTTGTAATGCCACTATAAAGTATTCGCCTTATATTCTGATATGGGAGTGCATATCAAAATATAATTTTACTGATAGAAGATATGGTCAATGTGAAAAAGTACAAAGACATTATTTACAATCGAGTTGTGCTCAGTATGGAATCCGTTACAAAAGGGTAGCACTTTTTTCAAGACGATTCTACATCTTGTCATCGTGCGTGGTGTGTAAATGATTCCTTCAATATGTCTAAGTTTATTCAATCTAATCAATTAATTTTGATGGAGGAATTGGGTATTAAGTTAAGTAGAAGCCCTGACTTCAATTCCATAGAAAATGTTTCGCTGGGTTATGCATTATGTATCTATTGTATGTACCATCGGTCAAAGAAAGGTCTCCAGATTTCAATTGGAACGTCTTACCTTCCATGTTGATCTTGAATTTTCTACACTAATTCAACCAGCAACAGAAACTTTCATAAGAAGTTAAAGAGGACCGATCCAATTGATATTCTATTATATAAAATTGAGGTGTTAATCTAAAGTGTTAAAATAAATGTAAAAAAACTGAATTGTTAAAACAAATAATAATGAATAATTAATAACTGAATCCAAGCTGTGCTATTTCGGGCTTTTAGGGAACTACGTTATTATGGAACTATCTGGATAAAAACTTTAACACTTGCTCCAGTTAAATACAACTGAGATACTTATTTGGATAGCAATAGATGAACAGACAAATAGGCACAGCTCAATCGATGCTCTTCGTCATTAGAATCATTTCCTTATATGTTGTATACTTAACATACTTAAGCGATCCTATGCATTACTTACTAGCATCATGATGAAGGGACTATACTTATTCATTCTAGTGTTCAAGGTCTTTCAAATTTGACATATCCAAGATTCTTCTTTCTATAGAAACATAGAGATTTATTTTTCCTCTTGTTTTATTATTTTTCTTTTATTTTTTTTTTTTATTCACTTTAATTAAAATCTAAGTCTTTAAGCTTCATTATAAGTTATAATAATTCATTGTTTTTTTCTAGGACACCATATGTGATGCCCGCTTCTCCATAAACAATTTCTCAAGACAAATGTATGTACGAGCATCTAAATTATTCCACATACTCGTAACAATAAAGATACACATCTGGTATTCAATTTATTTTTCATGCGCTTCATGTGCTCGAAACTTAATTGATTGACTCCAACTAAAGAACTCAAGATGATGGCAAAAGAGGCGAATTGGAACGTGGACTGAGATGCTGATAATGTGCAATGAACAATGAATTTATCCAATTTAATTGCATTTTCCACAACAACAGCGAAAAATATAGAGAAATTCCTCAGCAAAATGAAAGAGGCAAAGAAAACGGAAAATGTGCAATATGCGCTTATTCTTAAAGCTATTGAAGCTATGGCAGCTAATAACGCAAACATGGCACGTACAACGCGCCACTTGGATTGGGTCTTGGTCATTAAACAAAAAGTTACAAAAGTAACAAAGTCATGCCTGAAACAGCGGAAAAAGCTGAAGGCGTCCAAAGAAAAAGGCGGCGGCGGCATCCACGTGCAACATTTTAAACTATTTTAGCGGAAAGCAAAACAAAACAACAACAAACAAAAAAGTAGAAAGAAGCGTTAAAAACATAAAAAAATATGAACTTGCAATAAATTGTTTTGTTTAGTCGAAAGAGAAAAAGGCGATGATTCTTTGTTTTTTATTTTTTTTAGTTAGTTTTTAGTTCAGACGTGTAAAATAACTCAATGCCACATAGAAATCACATTACAATCTCGTCAATTCGGACAACTCGGACAACTCAGACATTACGGACAATTTAATAATCCGTACAACCAATTACTTTCCAATAGTAGACTCTTTAAACCAGATACCGTAGTTACAATGTTTTTGTTTCACTTAATAATCTGAACACTTGGTTTTGAATTCCTTGTGACGAAGAATTGAATTCAGATGATGCTCTGCTTCTTGCGATTACAAATCACAATAAATCAACTGAAATTGTTGATCCCATTGGTGACATTTCCACGGATATACAGTATTCGACAAAACTAAAGCACGAAACTTATCATGTCAAAACTTTGCTCAATAAAATTTTCAAATAGGACGTACAATTTTCTTTTCCATGAATTTAATTACTTTTTACATTTGTTGTTATTCTACAAGTAAACAAATTTAACATCATACTTAATTTGAAACTTAAATTTTAATCCAAACATAACAATATCCTTAAAAACGTTGCGACAAAACTAAAGCACAAAGTCAAATATAAGAAAAATACTACTTTTGGTACCCTTTGGGTCCGGAACCCTATTGCAGAAACTTCGTTGTCCGTCCGTCCGTCCGCCCTCAGGTCATATCCTCATGAACCGTAACAACTAGAGAGTTGAAATGAAAGAATGTGGGCATCAGCAAAAAATACTAAAACTAAAATATTTTCGAAAACTTAAAGAGGTCCCTATACAAGAAATATTTTGGTTTGGATGACAGCTATGCAATCCAGTAATTCTACGATCTTGAAATTTGGAAGATTGGTGGTACATTAGAGACTTATATTATCGAAATTTCTATTTGATCGGATTACTAGGGAGGGTACCTTCCAAACAAACAAATTAAAATTCTGGTTCTTATTAGAAAATTTTTTTTGTTTTTTGTTCTATCGAACTGAAATTTAGAAACTATAACTAACTATAACTATAACTATACATCTGTTGGAATCAACCGAATCGGCCACCTAGGAGGGGTGTCTCCCATACAAACCCGCCATTAAAATTCATGTTCTTATAGAAAAACTTTTTTGTTTTTTGGACTACTGACACTATAAGTTTCTGATGTAGGTGTGGTATATTTTTTGGAATCAGTCAAATCAAATCCCAATCTGGTACGGAACCCTCCGTGTACGAGTATGACTCGCACTTGGCCCATTTTTTAGTATTGCTTCACATCTTCGTAGCATGAAGACAATTAATTTATTTAAAATTTGAATAAAGATTTTTTTCCAAACCAATTCGACATGTGTGAAGAAAGGATCCTTGCAGCTACAATTTCTCATAGTTTCTCTATGGGACTGAGATCGGGTGATTGAAAACATCGATTTTATTTGAAAAAAAAAAAAAAAAAACCAAGCGCGTCTAGCAGTATGGTTTGGGTCGTTATCGTGCTGGTAGATTCACTTTAACGGCATTTCTTCCACCGGATGAGGATGTATGTCGTTCTGCAGAATGTCTTTGAACATAAACCGGTCCATTTTACTATTTATTCGACGCATTGAAAGTTTCGAGTTTTAGTTTTGTCCTACACAGTATATATTGTATGCCAATCTGCATATTTCGTTAATTCATATATTACTTGTTTAAAAATATCCTTATTACCGAAATTATACTGTACTTTCATATAAAAGACCGTCAGAGTAGCCGCTCCCAATCCCAACTGACCGAAGAGCTTTTATGCTTTCTTATTTGTGTTTTGGTATTTGAAACAATAAGTTTATTTTTAATGCCAAGAAAGTTTACTTTTTCTTTTCAAAGCGAAGTAAATGGAAAAGTCGTGAAAAATACAAAATTCGATAAAAAAAAGCACTAAGTTCAATTAAATCGTGTTGAAGACAACGAGAACAATTACGGCAACAAACTACAATATTAAAGAAAAGACCAAATGTCGCTAACAAAAACACAAGTGCAACATGGCACAGTTAAGGTTTTCAGCAATCAAGAATATAAAAAAAAAAAAACCCTACATAGAAAGTTGCCTGAAACCAGAATTTCCGCCTAAATGCAACTTTAGGATAATCCCAACCAACATCCATCATCTGCTTCCAGGTTTCATTCCTACGTCGTTCGTCGTCGTCATCGACAAACTTTCTAACAACAAAAATATTTGTATGGTGTATGCTCCCATTATAGCACAAACAAGGAAGCAACAATTGCTCAAACTGGCTGTGGGGCAGAATGAAAATTGGTGTAGCAGGGAGTAGTACAGCCGCAACACGACACAAGTCCCAAACAATAACGAAAACAAAAGTTCATTGAACTAGTGGTACAACTACTGAAAAAATAATGTAATAAAAGTAAAGCAGGCTGGCAAGCAGGCCTTAGTAAGTGACAAACTTGGTTGGAGTACACAATATTTACTAGTACCACTACGACTATAACTACGACTACTACTTACTACTACTACTACTACTACTACTCTGACTAAGTCTAACTGCTGCTGCCAACTGAATTATAAACGGGACGAGAGTGAAGGGTAGGTAAATCAGTGTAGCACGCGATAGACCGATGAAGCCTGCTAAAGTTTGCCTAGTAGCGAAGCCCAACGTTAGTTCACTGACAATGAATATTACTACGAACAAACCAAACAAAGTAACTTGGTTTAATGGTTGCTTGTCGCGCTCCTGTTCACAACTGTCCCTGTTGTTCTACTATATCTGTTGTTGTTGGTTTGGTTTTTGTTATTGCTACTAGGGAAGTCTATGCCAGTGACGTTGATGGAGGATGTCGCTTGATGGCGCAAAACAAAAGCTTTATGTTGCACTAAAACTAAGCAGATAAAACCAGGTACTACTACGACGAAGCAAAGTCAGAGAAGATTTGATCTAAAGCTACACTCTAAAAAATCATCTGTCACCCCATAAAAACTCAGTTGTGAAACATTAACTCTTACTAAGCAAATAATAATTGATATAAAGTGACTAAGAGAGCAATGGAATGTGGGAAGTAACCAGGGGAAGAGACCAAGTAATAAATGCAACTTTGAAAGAAAAAGAAAAAGTTTAAGACATAATTCAACGGATAGTGATTTGTTTGCTATTTAGCTTACGTAGCAAAGAATCGCTGCACCAAAAGAAGATAAGAGGAAAATCGGGACAACATCTACCAGATGTAGATATAAATACTTAACCAACCAATCAAATCATACTCGTATAAAAACTAGAGGATGCCTAAGTTCAATATTGATTGCAATTGGCCAAATGTTAATGATGATTTCGAATACATTTGAAATCGAATGCTATGGTAAGTTTCTTACAGTGTTTTCCAGCAATAAATGCTACAATTGAAACCAGGAGCAAAACACAGGAAACGAGCTTCATGCAAGTTCTTATTGAACCTGGAAGCCACTCGTTGCCAGTTTCACTCTCTCTTTGTATCTTCCTCTCATTTTGGACACATGTACATAGTAGCATCTCTGATTGTGCGGATGTAAATCAGTCTAGCGTTTTTAGCAAAAAAAAAATTTACTGGTAGACAAAAAGGAAAAAGTTATATGCAATATAAACTTCACATTTCCGCTACTTTTGCGCAAAATTAATAATGATGTTGTTGCATCTTCTTTTCTTTTTCTTTGGTCTATGTAGGTCTAGCACATTTTCTTATGATGAGGCACATCATTTCATTTCAACACTTGGTCAAAGTAGTCATGTGGGCACGGCTTGCCATGGATTTGGAGTGAATTGGATTGGCATGGATGGGATGGCAAGCAGCTGCTGCCACTTAACTGCCAGTTGCAATGGCGCAATTGCAACTCGTTGGTGTGTAAAATAGCTGACGGCATAATTTCAAGTAGTTCATCTCCAGCAAAAGCAGCAGCAAGAGCAATAGTAACATCAACAACAACCAATGTAGCGTGCACAACAATCAGTCGATCGAATATATAGATAAAAATGTATCGTATACTCTTATATGGCAAACATTGCTACTACTAATGATAATAATAATAAAAAAAAGTAGTAATAATAAAGATGAAGGTGATCAGGAGGATGATGATGATGATGATATTGATGTGAATGACTGACTAACAGAAATTGCATTTGGCAGAGCAAAATGTTTTTCTGATTTTCATAAATTTGCAAAATTCTAAGGATTTTCAATTCATGAATATTTAGTTTTTATTTCGTTCAATGATAATACGCCATCTAAGTATGTGAAATATTATTTTAATAGGAAATACCATCGCAGATTTTCACACTACAATTCAGAATACAACACATAATTGCAAAAATCCATCATTTAAAGGGAAATTTGCTATTCTTACAATTAAATTATAATATCAATGGCACTCAATTTTAAACGAATCTACAAACCTCCATCAAGATGATTTCTCTGATCAATAGTATATATTCTCTTTTGCCAAGTTTGAGCAACCAGCTAATCCGAGACTTATTGACAATATAAGTGAAAGTAATATTTACATATTAACAAGACTGTTGAAAAAAAACCAAATTCCCCTTTGCTTTTGCAAGTATACCTAAATCACTCCTTTGAAACTTGGACGCGAAATTGCACAGTATTGTCTATCGACTCTAAACTAATTTCGCATTGTGCAATCAATATCTAAGTTCCTAATATTTGGGGTACTCACGAGATTGGTATAAAATGCATAAACTACCGCTGCATAATCTAAGTGACATTTGAACATTTTCGTAAAACTGTATTGACGATTGAGTTGAGTAAGTTGCATAAAATATTTACATTGGTCTGAATGGAGGTACACATTTATTATATGACACCTTACAACCGTAATTACCAAAACTTTGCAACAATAATAAGTCATTGCCATTTTTGTAGTTAATTTAACTAATTTGTCTTTTTCGCTCGTTTTCGGCATTTTTTTTTTTTAGTCACATTGGCAGTTGTGTTTGCAAGAACAGCTGATTGCATCTATTTATACACTGCCACCCGGCTCGGTACCTTCACGAGTTTGCATAAATTGCGGCACGTGAGGACCCATATTATTTTTATTAATACTACTTATTTTGTATTTTGTAAATCTTTTGATTTGAAAAGTATTAATTTTATTACAAAAACTCAACAAATGCACAATAATAGGAAATTCTGCTTACACCGACGTTGCTCCGTTCTAGAACAGCTGTTTTTTGTTTTGTATGTAAATACAATATTTCCTTCAACATCCTTTTAATTTTTGCAACGCAACAATGGGCAAAAATTGGCCAAAAAGTTGGCAACAATGAGAAAAATTTCCCAGCACTACGCAGACTGACCATCTTGTTACACCCGTCTAAGCTCCGTCTATTATTAACGGATGCATAGACGTACGTCTAACAACTACAACAATTTCATCCTGTTCTTGTTTTTTTTTTTTTTTGTCGAATTAGACGATCGTCTATGCTACACCAGATCTAGACGGAGTAAATTCTCTGTTTAAATATGCTATAACATGGAATGAGTCGAGATGACTATTCCGACATCTGAGTCAGTTAAATAATTATGTGTTTTTCTCTATAAATTTCTTTATTATAAAGTTCATATTAATAATCAGATATTCAAAAAACAAAAAAGCTTATCAAAAAATGTTTTCTTCACAACTGTTTAATAAGAGACTGAATGTAATACTCGTATTACGTACGGAAGTCACATATGGTTCAACATTTTTCCCTCATATATGGAAAAACAGAGGAAACTTGAGTGTTAAGAGTGTTAAGATTTTGTACTTCAATCTATAGATCTCCCAGCAGTAATTTTGAAAAGTTTATTGCAAATCAAAAATTGCAAGAAATGATAGTCTAATCGGAAACCATTTTAGTCGTATCTGACCTTATGATAACAGTATTTTGATACGAACTTCTTTCCATGAGAGTGAAAAATACTTCATAAGTTCAATTGCAAATGGTGTTTCACAGCCTAAATCGTTCCTATTTTTTAGACAAGAACAGGTTCATTCAAATCAAATTGAAAATGTCCTTTTAATATATTATATTTATAGAAGAGCTAAAAATAAAATTGTAAATAGTATAAGAGTGTTGACACATAATTTTGAACATAAAATTAGTCAAATGCGAGTCAAACTTGCACATTAAGGGTTGCGTACGATCGCACAAGATTTAAAGAAAGTATATTTGAGTTGCACTACTGTCCGCCTGTGCGCCTCTCCACTGGTATCTATGCAAATTTCAGCAAACACGGCACATTTGTCGGAATCATTCGAATCGGACCCTTAGGAAGAGTACCTCTCATACCAAACAACAACAACAACATCAGGTTCTTATTAAAAAGGTATTTGTTTTTTGGACTATTGAACTGGAATTTAAAAGCTATGAGTTTCTATTTGATTTCAACCAACCATATAAATTTCGAAACCATAGGGTTACTGGATCGTATAGCTCCCATACAAGCCCATACGTTTCTTGTATAGAACCCTTCGGCTACGGAACCCTAAAAAACACTATAGTATTGTATATTTATGGGTTTCTTCACGAAATGTTAAAACACCGTGAATGAAGTTTATACAATGGGTCATACAGAAATTAAAATTGGTACATTTGTGAAGAGAAAAATCTTTTTATAATCATCTAAATACTTATAAAATATTTACTCCTCCATACTTAGGACATGAAGCTCACAAATAATTACCAAAAGCACAATCTTAAAGATTTTATTCAACAAATAATACAAAAAAGAATTCCTTACCTAAGCACAAAATTGCACCAATTTCTCTACTAACTGAAAAAATAAGTAACAATGATGATGGTGAAAATCTTAAAGATTTGATTTCGAAGAAGGTTTTCTGTACAAAACTACTATTATAATTGAAGCCACTCGTTTGTATTTAGTAAAAGAAAATTTAAAATTTGTTAAGAAACTTTAAATGTCCTTTGCCTTTGCTTAAATGGATCTTTATATTCATACAAATGTGAAGGAAAATTCGTTTATTATAAGTCACTTAATTCGTTTAATTCGAATTAAATATACACACTATAGACGTAAACTTTTGACCATAATTGAGTGTAACCTACTTGAAAATGCCAACATTAGTGCCCTCAATAAACAATTAAATAGATCCATAAATAAAATATTTCAAACAATTAAAGTTGTTGTACTTGTATAGATGAAAGCGCCCATCATAGACTATCGTTCGCATTAGAAACACATAAAGAGTCATTAAATGGGCTTCCAAAAATACAATGTACTATGTATTCTATTGTATATTGAGAGATGTCGTAGTCATCATTTCCAACGTCTTTAGAGATGCTCTTACAATAAGAAGAATCAGCTAGAAAACAATAACAGTTGCGATGACTCCACGCCAAAATAGTCACGACAAGATTGAGAAGAAGCGCAAGCTGCAATTACCGCGTGAGTGCAACTTGCAGCAACAAGACTTCAGAAGCATGATGATGATGATGATGACGACCCTAGCTTGCTATATAGAGAACAATAAAAAAAATTTTATTTTTGTTATTGCAAGAGAATGTATAGTGTGTGTGTGTGTGTGTGTGTATTAAACGATAAACATATTGTATCGTTATACTTCTAGTACTGGCATTATACAGATATATACAGATAGAGACAATGCATGTCAGTCAGACACTTCAACCACAGTGCGCTCGAACCGAACCGGTATGGGCCATGTCGGTCATGCCGGGCCTGTCAGTCTTCCGACAGTTCAGTTCATTTCAGTTCAGTTCAGTTCAGTTCAGCTTAATTCAACTTGGTTCGGTTCACTTGGTCATTGTGAAACTGTTTTTTTTTGTAGCCGCGCCACTGCTCTATTCTTCTTCCTCGTACTTTCATGGTATTTGGTTTTCATAGTTGGTTAAGAACAAAAACTCGTTGTTCTGACTCTACCCAAGAACAACACCAACAACAACTACATACATATGTACAATGTTGAAAGTTCATATATACACAAAGATATAACATGACTTGAAGCAGTTAATGGCATGAAATTTGATTCTTGGAAGAGTTAATTTGTTGTTAGAAAGATTGCAAAATTAGAAAAAACAAACAGAATATTATTGTATTCCATCCACAAAGCAAACTTGGCCTAAATTGAAAGTTCGTCATAAGTGCTATATGGACAAGTATATGGAGGAACAAATATTTATGGTGCAATATGCCACACACGATTGCATTGCCATCTGAAGATTATGTCATAGAGCTTGTGTAATACTCACACTTGGCTTATATCATGTATTGTATGTATAAGAGTACATGCAAATACGTAATGGCACCCTGGGGCAAATGCCCGACCAGAGAAAGAATAGAAAATAAAGAAATCTCTATTAACCCTCAATAACAATCAGTAATAGTTTGTTTTTGGCATGTTCAAGCAACCCATGTAGGCGTTGTTCAACATGATTCTAAACAACCAAAGCAACATTTCACCCGCCTGTTTGGCCCATAAATATCAATTTTGCAAACATTTTTCAATGTTGTGCAACGCTTAAAAGAGAATAAGGGGAAAAACTCATATGAAAGGCTTGAATGAAAGTTATATTGTGCAATAAAACAGAAGTTTGCTGAATTTTTATTATTTATTTATTTATAAAAAATAGAAATAAAACTTCCAAACCAAAAGATTGCCCCCATCATGTTGTTATTTTAAGTTGTCATGTTTTGTTAGTTTGCCAGAAATTCTTCTATAAACACTTCTTTCAGTGTAAAAAGTATTATTACTTGAGTCTGATGTTTGTAACATTATGTATCGATAATTCTACAGGGCCACATTTTGTCCACATTTTCGCCACAGTGATATCCTTCATATGAAGCAGCGGGTCTGCAAGTGTGGTCTGTTGAGTCCATTGCCGGTGTTCTGAGAACCTTACATACTTTTAACATAACTACAATATTAACAATTGTCATTATCACCATTGCCATATATTATATTTTTCTGTTATATAATTCTTTAAGGAAATGGAGGTCATTCTCTCTTTCCTACAAGATTTTTGAACTAGAAATTAAGATTTAGGAATGATATTCAAGTGAGGTCAGCTAACTAAATAAGTTTCAAAAAACACAAATTGTAATTGTTGGCCATTTGTATAAATAAATTTAAAAAATTACTTGTCTGAAGTGTATTTCTGCTTTTGAACAAACCAAATTTAGCTATTTTCTTTTACTCTAACTTTCCTCTTCGAACATTTGCCAATTGTTTCTCTGAACGTTTTATATTAAGTTGTTGTTATTGTATCCCCGTGGGATCAGCACATTATGCGCCAAGTCTTCCTACGTGTTTTCATTAAAGATTTCTATAGAGTAAATTGAAATGATTACATACTATGTCGCCTGTTTTTGTTTTTTAAATGTATTCAATGCCGACTGACACAACATGACACGATTGTGTTTCAAATGTAAGCATTTTGTTGCCTTTTGTTGCATTCGACAGGACTGTAATAATAATGGATCCATTGATATGTGAATGCATTCATAGCCAGAGTTGCGTGAAATCAGCTCAAAAGGCTTCAATGAATTGTTCCAAGTCTTATGAGCTTGTTGCATGCATTCGGGTTCATTCGTGGTTTTTGACATGAATTTGTACTTGAATAGCTCCGATGAATAGAATGTGAGCCAGAGTAAAATAGAACTGACAATGCATTAAGCTACTTACTTTCATTAATAGAATATAATGTGAGTAGACTTTCTTCTTCTGACGTGAAAGATGATGGCAGTGAATAGTAATTCAAATTGATTGTAGAAGTACCTACTACTTAATAAGTTTATATGGCAATTCAAAGTAAGATGTATCTTCAGCTTCTTTTCTGGTAGATCTTTAAGAGTCCATTAATTTATATAAAAATGAGTCCATAAGAAAATAAGTTACATTAACTGGAAAATCTGCGGAGTCTTCTCAGGACTGAATAAAGTATTCATAAGAAACTTATGGATTTTAGATGTTACTATTTTAAAATGAAAAAAAAAAAAAATAAAAAAAGATAGAGAAATTTAAAGTTAAAGAATATTATTAACATGATAGGATAGACATATACTTAAAAACAAATTTTTGAAACATTTACAATACACGCAATGACACTAAAATGAAAGAAATGTGCATTTAAAATTATAGGTAATTTGAGTCTGTACCTCTACATACTTGTATAAATATGATGATATGTATTTATATAAAATCTGATGATGAGTTAAAAACAACTTCAAAGGCATTCAAGTTTTTAAGAAAGTAATCTTCAGCGTGGTAGATTTGGTATTTGATAAGACTCAGTTATCTTAGACCAAGTTATGCCTATTGTATTCTATGTCCTATGTAATAATTAATCTTTTCTAATTCAAGCGTTATTTGAAACAAATATACTTATTTTCCGGAAAAAGGCCACTGGCTGCACATGAGTTCTATGAAGGCATCTCATCGATCTGATCATTTCCTTTAACGAACATATCTTGTGGGTCAATACCCTCTTTCTCTTGGATATTCGCTCAAACTTAAAATATTTGGTATGTGAATATAATAAATTTGACAAAATCATTATATATCTATTTTATTACAGTGTCTCTTCTTTAAATTGGTATGATTTCCTACATACTTTTTGCGTCAATTGACACAAAGGAGTAAAATTTTAATTAAAGAATGAAAATATTACCATTATAGTACAAGGGATCATGTATGCAATTTGCATACAGCAATAATACAACCGGTTTGTTAAATCAATAAAGGGTTGAAAACGAGAGAAAAAATTTTAGACGGGATTATAAAAAAAGAAAAAAATGTAAAAAAGCTCCACTACACTTGCAAAGTAAACAAATTCACAGAGGACATTCGAGGAGTATCAAATCATTTGACACACGGCAAGGATTACCATGACCACTTATTGGGTGGCAACGATTGTGGTGGTTGTTAATGTTTTACCGAAGAGACCAGTCGAATGACTAACCTTAGCAGTGATTTACTGTGTCGTCACAACCAAAGGGTTGCATTTTAAAAGGCAGAAATGTAGCAGGAGTTGCAATAAGTAAATTATTTTTCATTATTTATAATGATTTTTCATTCATTTATAGCATAGAATTCATCTTGTAGTGACATGGCAACCATTTCAAAACCTTGCTAAATAGTCATCAAACATTATCGAGACCCTCGACAGATGAATTTCAATGGCAATGGCAATGGCAATGGCAATGGCAACGGCAACGGCAATGACAATGGCAATGGCAATGGCAAAGTCAAAGTCACCAGCAGTAGCAACAACCATATCAGAATAAATGGCCTTCTTCACTTGCCATATTCATTTATTCAGTCATTCACCGAAGTAAAAAAAACAAAGGACACACATTCGAGTTGAACAAAGTCACGTGCAACCAACACTGCCGCCCCAAAAAGATGCTTATGGCAATTGCAAAACAGCTGCCAGCTCCCGAAAGGCAGCTTGCTTCCGCTTCCTGCATACCATACTATTCTATTCCACAAGGTGATGCGGATGCTGTGCTAATAAAAAGCAAATAATTGGCAAAAGGACAAAGCAACGAACCAAAGAACTTGAGACTACCCCAAGGATATTCAGTGCGATAGATTTCTATTTTGTTATGTATGTATGTACATGCTATGAATGAGTGCAATATTTTATGGCAGCGTCAGCAGCAATGCGGCTGTATAAATGAGTTTTGCAACTACAAGTAAGTAAAAAGAATACAACAAACAGAAGTCAAAAAAATCGATAATCTACAGAGAGTGCAACGCAGCACACAAACAGTAAATATGACAGCAAACAGGGTAGGAGCACCCAAAACCCACCCAAATGAAATCAAATCACCCACCACCAAGTCAACCACCGTAAATGCATTGTTCGGTCTGACGAAAGATGTCTGTGCTTTCGTTTTTGTCCTTTTGTGGTATACAGGTTGTCGATCCTGAAATACTGGAAGATACAGATACAGATACAGATACTTATACAATTGTCCAATACATATACACAAATATGTATATGTATAAGCCGTCCTGGAATTATAAGCGCATGTAGTTTGATTTTATGTTTTTTACTTGGGTTTCCTGTAGTTTTTTTGTTTGCCATCTTCCAGTGCTCAATGCGCTTGCGCGACTTTAAATATGTGGGAGCCAATGCAACTGTCAGTTTGCTCTTTGGGTCTTGTTGCACTCTTTGCTTTCTGGTTGCACATTTCTCATTTTACTTTGGCCAATGTCCAGTTTACAAAGGCTCTCAAACAATTGACGAACCCCAAACGGCATAAACAAATTATTTTAACGACAGCCGCAGCACTTAAGCATTCCAGCCCAGACATCAATTTCATTCTTTAGTATACGAGAAATTTTGCTTGAGCTTACAAGTACACAATCTTACAATATACATATGTATTATGGTTTTTCATTTCCATTTGAGTTGCACTTTTATGACACTGCCACACAAAAACAGCAGTTCGCCCTAATGACTTAACCAAGCCCAAAACTTGTTATGGTGGCCGCCAAGTTTCTTTTAACTTACACACTAAAGATACTGACTCGTTCACAATAATTGTAAAGAAGAAAACGCGTTAGAACAACAGTAGAGTAGAACAATTAGAATTTCCGGCCCGATAGTATGCTTTGAATCTATCTACAATAGTATTGTTTGTATCTAGTATGCGTTTAAACAAAACAATATACACAAAAAATAATAAAAAAGACATAAAAGAACATATACAAAAAAAAGTTCTCAGCGACGCGTTAGGCCAGAACCACATTGAATTGCATTTTTATGTCATACAAAGATAGAACATGGACAACAATTTCGGGAATTCTATGTACCTATATTTCACTAAATAGACACAGTACTTAAGTGCAGCCAGCGGTGTTTCTCTCATAGAGCACAAAACAATCATTAGATAAACATCGCGCCCAATTTTAATGACAAATTTTGTGTGTCTATTACTAAGTTGGTCCGTCTATCGTTGATCATTATGCGGTTGAATTGTACTCGTATCTATTGTACATATTGTATATTGTATGTAGTAGGTATAGCTTTGATAGCGGCCCGGAGTTCGGAGTGAGCGGAGAATGGGTGATTTCTCACCAGGTAAGTGAAGTGTTATGGTCTCGTGTAATTAATTTGATCAACGAAGCGCATCTAATAATGTGCTTACAACTGCTTTAATTGTCTAGGTGGAGAAAGATACTAGGTTCTCTCATGCAGCTGTTATTTTCTAAATATTTTAACTGTGCTTTATAGTATTTACTTCTATACACTAAGTTCATAATAACCTCAACGATTTAGGTTCATGGCTGAATGGGAAAAATGTGATAGCAGCAATGACAACAAATATTCAAAACAAATTTAAAGTTTCCAGTGGCGCATTGCAACTTGAAATCTCAGAGAAATTGGTATCAACTATGTCACATTAATATTGGATTCAACGTATGTATTTAAGGGGTAAAAACTTACTTTACCTCCTTCTTTTTTCCTTTTTACAATAGAATTGCAGTTTTCTAACTTATTCAAAAGATAGACATAAAATTCAGATTTTGATTTGTATTCTAGGCCTTCTTTATTTTTAGTGGTTCTGGAGGCTCGTCAAACGAAAATACACCTATGAATATCTTCTGCAAGCATCTCGTTAAACAGATTGGTTTTGATTTCGAAACGATTGTCAAGGCAAATGTTAAATGCATTTTATATATAAAAGTGTAAATAGGCAGCGATATCAACCCTCAGAGTATCAGTTTACTTATTGTATTTACATACGTATGTTGAAAAAATCTGAACAAAATGAAAGAGAAATCCAATAACATGACAAAATCATTGAACTTCAATTGTCAAAACATAAAACAACCAACAAACTGAGAACTTATGTAGGCAATATGGGAATCTAAATACACTACTAACGAATAAAACATAAAAACATATTTATAACAAAGAGTTTCAGCATAAAATAGTTTCCATACGAAAAATTTACCAAAAATTACGAATATGGTACAATAGTAAAATTTAAGGTTATGTATACAACAACTTAAAAGGCCTGTTGTCATGTTCACGTCAAGTTCTTAAGGTTAAAAGTCTTTAGTGAAACCTGCACAACATTGGCACAATCCCACTCTCTGGTAACCAATAGAAATTCCGTCGAGAAAACTTATCAATTATTAAATCTCCCAGAATGACTAAAATTCACTTTTGCGGACCTATGTATGTATGTTCCTAACTTCAGCAGATCCCATCAGTGTTGCAGTTGCCTTTCAAACTCGATTGTCATATATTGGATTTTGTTGCATTTGGCAACATTTTTTTTATCTGGCAATTGACTATCTAATTGATTATTGGTGAAAATTTTATTGAGATTGATTTGTTTTATAAAAATTTATTAGAGAAAAAAAAATAAGTAAAAATTCGGGAAGAAAACGATATATTCTACGATTTCACTACGATAAGGGTAAGAAAGAGGCTCAGGGACGTGAAAAAATTTGTGCTGTTTACGGTGAAGGTACTCTATCGAAAGCTATTGCTAAGAAATGGTTCGCTCGCTTTCGTTCTGGAAATCTTAATGTGGAAAATGCACCACTCGCATGTAGCAAGTCAATGAAATTATGGAAAAATTTAAGCAAAACCGGCATATAAGCAGTCATGACATTGCCAACAAACTTAACATTGACAACTGAAGAGTTTTAAGCCATTTGCAGCTAGTTGGTCTTAAAGAAAAGCTCGATATTTGGGTGCCTCATGAAAAATGGGTAACATGCGTGACTTTTGTGCGAAAGTGGTCTTGGGGGAATAGAACCAAAGCCAAGCAATTAAAGAAAAAGCTGCCACAATTGATCAGAAATTGGCGGTGTTCCATCATGACAACACTAGACCACAACACATATATGATGACCCGTCAAAAATTTGAAAGACTTTCCTGGGAAGTTTTAATGCAGCCATAGTATAATCCTGAATTTGCACCCTTAGATTATCATTTGCTCGAGTAAATTTAGTGTTAGCCAAAAAATGGCAGAAAAATGGATAATACATAATAAATAATTTAACTTTTTAATAAACTAATAAAATTTAATTTTAATTTATAAAAAAATTATCTGAAATTGTACTAAAAAAGGCTGCAAACTTTTCCTCAACCCAATAATATTTATCAGGCAATATCAGCCACTTTTAGCTCAATCTGTGGACATGAATAGAGAAGGATTCACTTTTTCCTCTCGTGATGATCCCATTTTGGTCTTAGAGAGATTTTATATTTGAACCGTTTGTTTTACATTTACTATGGCATATCAAAACAAACAAAATGGACACAACGAATTTCTAAATAATAATAACCATAAAAATTCGATTTTCATTTTATGTTAAAAAATGTTATAAATTTATTTCTAAAACTGAAAAATATTCTTTCATATTCACTTGACAATTTTTACTAGATTTGCATTTTTACCTCTTTATGGTCGGTTGTTCCAATTTAAGTAGTTTTCTTTTGAGATTCGTAAGTTTCATTGTCAAAATGTTAACTTTACGGTTTAATATTTTTTCTTCTTTTATGGCATTTGATAATTCATCTTTTTTCTCAATATAATCATCGATTTTTGGAGCAATAAATTTTTTATTGCGATCTTCAATACTCATTAATATTCCTCGATCCTTGGCGTTTCTTGTTTCAATTAGATTTATCTCCTTGTCCAGGCGACTAATATGACGCTTTAATTCACCGCATTTATGTTTTAAATCGCCTAAATCAAATTCATCGTTCTTTAATAGTTTCAGAGCATCCAAATATGAATGAGAAGCTTTTTGATGGCTGAGCTCTAAGCCTTTTATGGTGCTCAATAAGACATCAAGTTTTTTTAGCATATCTTTACGAACTATGATCAATTTATCATAGTCAATTTCTGTTGTGTATGTGCTCATCTCGGTTCTTGTAGAAATCATGGATTGCATATTGTGACAACTTGTCTGTAGAGCGCCCATTTTCAGGTTCATAAGAAGCAACAAACTTGAAGATTTCGCCTTCCAATTATCAAAATATTTCTGCCATTTTCTAAAAACTTGAATGGGTTGAGCTGTCTCTAAGAAAAAAAGATCTTCTGGCTTGTCTAGAAAGTATAAAGTAAAGTTTTTCTGTGCTAGTTCAGCTTCTGCGATCCGTATCTTCAACTCCTCGCCATAAGAACGTAAATTCCGGAGACGTTGTTCAGCTAAAAACAAATGAAAAACATATAAAAACTTAAACTAAAAATATGAGATGCATATTACAGACTATGCAATAGATCAAATTATAACTATAATTGATGTCTAGTGTACGAAATCTGGAAAACTGTAGTGTGATTTTTTATTTATTTAGCATTTATCAAGTTAGCATTTGACGACTCATGTTATGTTGGTACAATACTACTTATTGGGACTATGCATTAATTTTAAAGGTTGCACACAGATGGCGTTATTTACAACAGTATCGCATCTGGCAATACTGTAACTATATTCATGTCAAAGCCTCATCATTAGGCTTTGTTTACCAGTATCTGTCATTTCGCTGAAGTGTACACAACATAGTTTTTTTGTGCTCCGAGTATGTCAACTTTCGTGCCGTCAAAACGCAATTTGCGGGAAGCCTTGCTTTTTTGCTTCAATTTGAAGAAAAATACCACCCAAGGCCGTCAATTGTTGTTGGATGCCTACCCGAACCATACTCCATCGATTTCAACCTGTGAGTACTGGTTTCGACGCTTCAAAAGTGGTGTTTTTGATACCGAGGACGAGGACAACCTGGCCAGCCCAAAAGGTTCGAAGACGCAGAATTGGAGGCATTGCTGGACCAAGACCCGTGCCAAACGCAAGAAGAGCTCGCCGAAACGTTGGACGTTGACCAAGCAACCATTTCCAGACGTCTCAAAGCGATGGGAATGATCCAAAAGCAAGGTAATTGGGTGCCATACGAGTTGAAGCCGAGAGACGTCGAACGCCGATTTTTCACGTGCGAATTGCTGCTTGAACGACTTGGCCGGAAGGGTTTTTTGCATCGTATTGTGACTGGCGGCGAAAAGTGGATCCATTACGATAACCCAAAGCGTAAAAAAACATATGTCAAGCCCGGCCAACCGGCGCCATCGACGTCCAAGCCGAATATTCATGGTTCGAAGCTCATGCTCTGTATTTGGTGGGATCAGAAGGGTGTGGTGTACTATGAGCTGCTCCAACCCAACGAAACCATCTCTGGGGAAGTCTACCGACGTCAATTGTTGCGTTTGGGCCGAGCATTGCTTGAAAACCGGCCGGAAACGGTCGAAAGACACGACAAGGTTACTTTGTAGCATGACAACGCTCGGCCGCGCATGTTGCACAGGTCGTCAAAACATACCTTGGAACGCTCAACTGGGAAGTGCTACCCCACCCGCCGTACAGCCCAGACATTGCTCCTTCGGATTACCACTTGTTCCGGGAGATGCAGCGTAAGCTGGCTGGACACCGCTTCTCTTCATATGAAGAGACCAAAAAATGGATCGATTCATTCATAGCCGCCCAGAAGCCGGAATTTTGGAGAAACGGAATCCGGAAATTGAAAGAAAGATGGGAAAAGGTTGTGGCTAGCGACGGACAGTACTTTGAATGATGTATCAATCCATTTTGAAATCGAAATAAAGCCCCATTTTTGGTGAAAAAACCTTTAAAATTAATGCATAGTCCTAATACTATTTTTCTCCATTTCTGTTATACGTCTCTCCAGATCATTAATGGACAATTCTGACAATTTTGATTTAGTTTGGACATTGAGCAAATAATCATTTTTCCTCTGGCTATCTAAAAATGAATACGTTACGGATGGAGAAGGTGATTTTATTACTAATGATTTTTTCTCCTCTGTTTCTGTATCATTTTTACGGAATCTAATCTTTATGGCGATTGAAAGCTTTCGGATCGTTCCGTTCAAGAAAAACTGAAAGCACATTATTTTCAAGTTGATAAGTTATCAATTCATTTTCAGTCTCTTTAGTATCCCTTAAGAGTTCCAAAGGATCAATATTTTTTAGAAATAGCTCCAATTCTGTATCATCATAAAACACCGATTTGGTCAAATTGTATTTATTAACGATTTCATTGATGTCTATTGGTAACAGTTTGTATGTAAATGGTTTTGAATTTCCGGAAATTGTATCTAAATGCCAATTGGTCATGATTCTATTGTGTTCTTAGGTCTAAGAACGTTCAAAATATTATTATTATTATTTTTTTTTTAAATATTTTTATCAATATTTGTGTACGTAACGCAACAATAACTGTTTAAATACTAAAATGTATATATTTTTTGAGTTCTCAAGCAAAGTAAATATTTTACTAAAATTTATTTACAATAAAAAAAAAAAAAAAAAAAAGAAAAATAATTTCAAATTTATCTATGGAACGAAGCTCTATGGTTCGTCAAGGATACTACCATTTAGTCTTCAGATCCTAATGATATCCAAAGAAACCGGATATCTAGTGGTAACGAATCCTAACCTACCTTTCATGTTCCCTAACTAAATTTATTAAATTATTCTGTTCATTTTTTCTTTTACCATATATAATTTTTATAGGTTATTTTTGCAAACCAGTTGGCTTAGTTAAAGTAAGTATATGCACAGAAGAGAAGGGGATTAAAGTGCATGCACAAACTGTGTTTCAGGGTTGGTAACGAACGATTAACCAACATGCAATTTAATTCAAACAAGAACGAAACTGCAAAAGCAGCATCAACCCCTAAAATGAATACAAAAGTGTGACAAATGCGACCCCTCCACCAATTCTGATGATGATAAAAATAATAATGATGATAATGAGGAAGACAATAATAAAAATTCGATATCAAAGCGATCAATGGTTATAACAATAATATTGTATGATCGATACAAACTGTCAAACATATGCCTGAAATACTATATAGAAATAAATCGAGATGCTAAAGCGCCTGTGTAGTTAGATGATGATGCACAATTTTCAATATTCTGCGATTGTAAATGCAGCTGTATTTGGACATAACTCGCAGTGTGTCAAATCCTAGAAGCGAGCCGGTTTTACCTGCCAAATCGTCATTTATCTATCTATCTGTCTATCTACAGTATTCAGGATAGTTATACGAGAAACACATAACTGGTTAAGTAACAACAGGAGCAGGAATAATATTAACAAAAACAGTAGTAACCGACAAAACAGTATTGTGTCGTCGTTAGCAAGGTTGGTATTTTGTTGGTGGTAGGTTTTTTCCCTTATACATTATAAGAACAAATGCCTAATGAATCAAGTACAGTAGGGCGCATAGTTTGTGTGTTTCATCACACCCATCACAAGTTGCATTATTGTACAATATTCAGAGACTTGGAAAAGGGTTGTTTTTTTTTTTGGTTCGAAAAATGATTGTTGCGCAGCGTTTTAAAAGTTTTGTTTTCCAATAATAAGAACAATAGTATGTGTGCATGTACATACGAGTACGTCACGACAAGAGACCTTCTTTATACTCCTATACCTATGGTAGAGGTTGTTATAACTATGGTAAATTACACATGTGTGGATGTTGTAATTTGTGCGTAATTAAAGTGCAAGGAAGGATATACGGGATCAAGAGAGGAAATCCAACGATACGCGTGAGTACATTTTTATTCAGTAGTTCATATTGCGCAATCGTTTTCAAACGTCACAACTCAAAAGAGTATCACATTCATATAAGTAGATAGAATGTATGTATTTGTCTTTTGAAAAATTCCTGTTAAAGATTTTCCTTGTTCATTCTTAATAAATTTTTTTTAATTTAATCGATAGCCAGGTGTTCCTAAGGGCATTGATTTATAAACTTTCTTGGCACGCTCCTCCAGCGTCATTCTTTTCATTTTTGTTCTTCGGTTTTTTTTCCTTGTTATATTTTAACCTTTACATCATGTCATTATCCTTCTTCTGTACAATGATTTATTGTTTTTTCTATCAGAGAGTTTTGTTCATTGATTGAATATACCCTTATCTCTTATTGTAGGTAATACTTATAATTAAATTTCCTCTTTAAAAAACTCTCTTCATCTATGGTTTTTCATATATTGTATGAATTGTATTAACATCACCTTAGTCAGATTTCCTTTCATTTGTGCATTCAATATTGCTTTAAAGTTAATATTTCCCGTAGAATTATTTTAGTACAAACTTATCTATCACACACGGGAGCGACACAACTCGTCATCAATAAAAAAAAAAAAAAAAAAACATTAGAGCCAGGGTGTAGCAAGACACAGTACTGCAGTTATCCGTACTCCGTTGACTCCGTTTAAGCTACGATCGCTATATATATGTGGATGACACAGCCATCCTAGTAATTCAACACTCGGCCTAAGAAGCTTCAGCCTCACTACAAGATTTCTTGCGAAGATTCCGCGCCACGCTTTGGAACATCTGAATAAAAGCGTGGCACTTGTCAACTAGTTAATCAAGTACGTTACCTCGGACTGATTCTGGACAAACACATCATGCTTACAGATAAGTAGTGACCACTGTTTGACATTACGGGATTAAATCTGAGGTACCGCAGCTGCCGGAAACTTTCTGAGAGTTCAAGTTTATCAAAACAAGGTACTACACCACATAAGTGTGACTCCTTGGTGTGTAGTCACCACCATCTTGCACAAATATTTGAGAATGTCCATGGTGGGCGACTAAATCCTGCTAAACAGCAGCCTTTACTATCAGATGTTGCAAAATTATTCAAACAGACTAGCGACGGCCATGAAGATTGAAGAGGCTCAACCTTTATGAACTTCTTAGCAAAAGGTCATAAATATTTAATGCGATTAATTCGCCACTATACAACCACACAAATGTTTAATGTCATTTTTTTTTTTTTTGCGAAAATGTAAACCAAAAAAAACAAAATCTTTGCAAGAGTCGAAAGATCACATGTTCTATGGGAGCATCCAAAATTGTAGTCTTAAGAATTTTCCTTATTATTCCTTCATTAATGTAAACTCACAGGCTTACGAGACATATAAAGTATTCTACAAAATTTAAGGTCTAGGTTTGTTTATTTAGTAAACACAAATAAACTGCAAACTTTGAAAACATTTATTAAAATTGGAACTATCAGAGTTACTAAAAATATATTATATATTAATATTCGTTGACAGATCCTAAAGCAGGAGCTATTACAATGCACCATTTGCAATTTATTTGATGTTGTGCCAACGGCCTATCCACCCCGGGATGCAATGTCCTGAACTTAGTGGTATCACCAATTGAGTCAAACATATAGCTATTTGTATGCGTAAAATATATATAATTTTCGTTGAAACCAATGTTAATTTTTTTGTGTTCTCATATCCAAAATTTAAAAGCGCTTCAGATGAAAAGTAGAATCTGAAGTCATATTACTCATATCAAATGATTGAAATTGTATTTCATTAAATCAAAACACTTTGTCCGATGGAAATCTTTCTAGTTTGTTACCCCCATGCAAATAGAATCACAAAGAACTCCCTTCCATTGGACAATGGGATAAACTTATACGAGAATGTGTAGGGCGTCTGAGTGTTGCACTCGAAGACCCACTACACTAACTCACATATTATAAGTAAATAAAAAAGCTTTGTCAGCTACAATTACAGTTACATAGCACTTGATTGAAATGAAGGAAGGGAATAACAACAGAAACAACCAGCAAGCACATCGGGATCAATCGCCCCCATGACCGACCGAAGCAACTATTATACATAATGCCATTGACGCCATTGACATGGATTCTGAAAGTGCGCGAACAAAAGCACAACTGAATAAATGCCGTAAATGATACTTTATCGCTTCAACGCCGAAATGTACGCAGACCCAGAATACAAACTATGTGTAGAAGCTCAGGGCGCACTTGAATGCTACCAAACACTTCAATGGATGGATGGATGGATGGATGGATGGAAGCGTGATTGGATGGTAGCTAGTTAAGCCAGCCAAATTGAAATCTCAGTTGGATTTTTAAGGGAACCATTTTGATGTTTTTGTGTATTAAAGTTTATTATCATTTGTATTTATTACTTAAAGTTGTCGATTTCATTTTCTCTCGCTTGTGACACAAAATTATGAGGGAACGAACATTTCAATCATTGTATATGAATTGTATTCGATTGATTTTTATTATTATAAATATGTATAATCATAATTGTATAATTGATTATTTTCACTGATAAAATATTCAATAGAGAAGAAACTCTTGAAAAAGTTTATTACAATTATGTATTTTTTTTTCTTACTGTGATTTTTCTTACAAAAACTTAAATCAAAACCAGCATAAATCGCAGTAAATTGTTTGTTATTCCCCACAAAATGTCTCTTTGTTAATCAAATTAGCACCGCCACGTTCAAAGTTCATTAGTTTCTTTCAAAATTATTGTAAATCTATTGAATATAAATAATATGAATTAATGATAAGAAAGAATCATGTGAGATATAATTTTATGCCTTCACACATTTCTTTTTGTGTGAAAGTTGAAATTGTCATTTGATGTCATCAACATCATCAAAAATCATTCCCTTTCCATTACTTTCACTTTTATCCTGCCCCATTTCTTATTTGTTTGTGTTTGTTTACTTCGCATAGAAACTTTTATTTTCACTTTCTGTTATTTAATCCTTTTTACATTAATTTTTCGATTTTTCGGTTGATTTAAGGTTTTGGCAGATGTTTAACTTGACACTCCTAAAAATACTTTGTTCATAAGATTTAAGCTGATTTTGTTATTAGATTGAAGGCGGTAGGGGTGAAAATGAATATACAAAAATATGCCAATTTTTGTGGTAGAATATGTGTATTAATTTTCAATAAGTATTAGAGAGTTCATAATAATGATGGGTGTTTGAGATTAAATGGATGGATTTAGTTTAGTTGCTATTGTTGTGGTTGAAAAGAATTGTTTATAGAGATTGTCAAAAAAATCAAAAAAAAAAAAAAAATGAATGGAATTAAAGGAAAACTATGTGAAAACTTTATTCAAGGACTGGTAAATTTTCATTTGTAATAAATATTAAATACCTTTTTTTTAATAATGCAAATTCAATAAAATCAATAACAATAGCAATAATCAACTGCTATTGTCTGACAATTGTACAAATTGTATTCCAAAATTGCCCTATGGGATTCAAACAGAAATGTGGATCTTAGAGCAAAATATTTCGAATTTGGTAAATACTAACGTACTTTTGTGACAATTTTTTTGGAAAATTTTTAAAGAAAAATTTTGCAAGAACAATATGAAATTTGTTGCAATAACGTACAACGTTTCTCCATTTAACGCGAATACTGGAATACGAATACATACCAATAGCCGGAGAACACTTCATCAAACTCGTCATGTCGAGCTGATCCAGAATATAAGTAAGTATATGAATAGGATTCTCTCTCTCTCTATCTCTCTCTCTCTCTCTCTCTCTCTCTCGATGTCTCTATTTGTTACAAACTTCATGACAAACTTATAATACTATTCACTGCGTGAAGAGTATCATTAAGGGTTGCTAGGTGCTGACAAACTTATAATATATACTATTGACTGCGTGAAGTAACAAAGATTCCACTTGCTTAGAAAGATCACTAAATAAATTAAGATCAATGAGCGTCTCAGTAAAAGCTTGTGGGATTTTTCAACTGCAATATTGGACTTGGTAAGTTTTAGCGAACTAAAGCATGATTCTCCAAATAAATTTATACAATTGTTAAGCGTTGTTTCAACAATGAAAAGTGATCTCGGAAAGGATACATTGAATTGATAGCACACAACGCGACTTAAGGTTTACCATCGCCATAAGCGAATTCGTTGGCTTCACCTTTGAGTCTTTTGATTCAGATTAAGTGAAAGATAAAAATTTATTTTAAGTTTTAAGCAAAATACAATCCAAAATTAAATATAAAAAATTATCATTTAGCTTTAATTTTATTGAAAACCTGTAATAGTAATATACTTACTATGTACCTATATATTGATTAATTAATTTATTTCTCTCAATAAGAAACCACTTTACTTAAAATTTAAATTAATTTTAATTTTAATTCAAATTAAAAATGGAAAAATCTCGAAATTTAAAAATTGATATGAATTACGAATTACATGCTACACAGTTCTATGTGAGAGTCACACTCACCAACATCTCCTCGAAGGCAAAAAGCCAACCTTCTTGTCCATTCTGTGGAAATAATAAATAATAATTGATATGAATTACGAAATTGCCCTATGTTTCAAGCGGTCTATGGGGAACTTAGAGCACATATTTCGAATTTGGTCATGTTTGTCAGCCATACTGTCGTATGATTTTGTGACAATTTTTATCGAAAAATTTTAAAGAAAAAATTTTGCAACATCAATATGAAATTTGTTGTAATACGTACCCCGTTTCTCCATTTTACGCGAATACGGGGCGAAAATGACCAACTCATGACCAAAATGATGAACGTACACCGTTTCTCCATTTTAACACAAAAAAACCAAAAAAAATACAGACAAATGACCAACATATGAAATTGCCCTATGTTTCAAGCCGGACTATGGGCACTAGAGCACATATTTCTAATTTGGTCATGTAAGACAGGAAGACAGACTTAAGCCTAAAAGTATAATGAACTCTATACATTTTTTTTATATAAATGCTGCAGCCTACAAGTATGCAATGATCTTTTAACAATTATTTTGCTCTAAGTCCTACAGTATCTGCTTGAAACATGGGACAATCTCGTTGTTTAAACAATTTGAAAATTGCCAAAATTTTTACTATTTTTGTTTACATATTTAATTTGAACTCAAATAAAATTACTATGAATCGACATTTTAATAATAAAAAAAGCAAATTAAATTAAGGAAAAAAGATCGATCTTACATATTTTTAAAACGCAATTCTATTTTATATAATTTCAGGCAAATCGTACGAACCTGAATTGCGATTTCGACTTGCACTTGGACCAATCTTCCTCTAAAGGAATCTTTGCTTGTCTCAAGATTATTGAAAAGGCATGGAAAGGTGTAACCAAGAGAACCCTTACATCTTCCTGGAAGAAGCCTTAAATAAAGAGCTTTGTCAAATATGACCTAGGTGGACCCCATGCAGATACTATGAAACCTGTGGTCGATGAAATTTATTTATTGGCTAATGAGATATGGCTGGAAGTGAATAATATTGATATCGATCAGCTTGTGAAAGAGCACAGTCAGGAGCTGAATACTACAGCTTATGTAGTTGCATTGAAGATGTAGAGGAGAATTTATCATAGGATGAGGGTAGAAGAAAAATCTTCCAACGCAAAAAGAGAAATATATTGAGAATAATCACTATAAATTCGCTACATTTTCAAGGATGAATTATGAGTCATAAAAAATAAAAAAATTTCTACAACACAGTTTTGTTTCATTTCAGAGTGCTTCATTCTTTGAAACGATCAAGAAGCATCAAATCCCTATAAAATATATACATATAAATCTTTCGCTGAATAAAAGTTGATAATAATAAAATATGCTTCAATAGCAGTCCGAACTGATCCTGATCTGAATCTACGGCGCCATTTACTGTCTACACTATACAATTATTGCCTACACTAGTTAAGAGACATTAGATGGCGCTAGTAAAATTAGTCTTTTTTTTTTTTTACTCCTGATGATCTTGGTGATGTCGTCATTAGGACAAAGTTGTCAAATTATTGTATTGATTCAGTTCAATCAGACGTGAAAATTTTGCACATAAAGTCCATTGTATTATTTAATATATTTTACATCAATTACATGGTGATTGTAGTTTCGCACAGCGAGTAATTATTCGGAAAGAACTATGCTTGCTATGCGAGGGTCTACTATTTATATCTTTTTCTAGAACGAATTCCAATTTTTCAGTGAACCCACAAAACCGCAGATAGCATTACAGATTAACAGACCAATTCACAATATACATATTTGGAAATCCAGTCCCATCAAACCAAACAACAAGTCATTATTTTAAAAACTTTCTTTCTATAAATGCTAATGTATTTAAAATGGGAGCCGGACAGTATTGATGTATGCAAAAATACCAGAAAGAATACAATTTATAACAATCCAAGTAATAAAGAAAAAAAGTACAAAAATCAGTATTACTTCATCTGGCCCATGTCATTAAGGTAATCTTGTCTTTCTCGTCACAAAAACGACTTTTTTTTTTTTTTTTTGAATCAAATTGAATAATTAAATTAAAAAGTAGGTAAATTTTCATTCGAATTTTATTGATTCGCTAAAACCAGTATGCAGCGGGAGTACAAAAATAAATATTTTTAAAACTTGTAGAACGAAATGGAAAGATTTTTAATGACAAATACTTGTATGTATACTTAATATTATTTGATTCAAAAATAGCATCATTGTTTTTCTAAGTATTCTCCATGAAGATCAATAAACTTGCTAATCCAATTATGGAAGCACTTTTTCCACTCCGATTGCTTTTTTGTTTTTGACTGTTGTGAACAAAAAGAAATTATTCGATGCTACTTCGGGGCTGTACGGATGACCCATTAATTCAACGTTTTGTGCCTTCAAAAACTCGGTTGATTGAGCCAAAGTGTGAGAATTCGCATTGTCATAATGAAGAATAGTCCGAAGTCTGCCGTTTGTTTTTCTCATTTCACCAAAAACTTCTGGCAAATAGATGGTCGTGTACTACTCAGAATTGAATTGCTTCGTGCGCAAACAACTTTCTTTGGATTGTCATCCTCTTGGAACTCCGGTCGACTGCTGTTTACTTTCCGGCTCATACGCATAAATCGCATGATTCGTCATCTGTTACAATCTTAAATACGATACGATTCCATTTTTTAAGCGTGCCTTCTAACGCGTAGCTTTTCATAGCTACATTTAGCAAGATTATAAGTATTGCGGTGGAATCAATACCTACAGTTCCCCAAACTCATGCCGATCCTCCATTATTAGTTTACGCACAGCATCGATGTTTTCGGGCGTAACAGCTGTTTTTTGTGTTTTTTGTTTTTCATGAAATTCGAATTTCACGATTGTGGTGCTTTATCACCAAAAGCCGAATGAAGTCTTTCCGCACTAACTCGCTAAGTTAATCACTTTGAAAATCGTAAAAAATCTTCACATGAAAATGTTCACGACTTAAATCTATTTTTTCTCGAGACGACATTTTCAAGTTAACAAAATATATATATGCTAAAAAATGCCAAACTTTACAATGGCACCGTCAGATCGTGAAAACTCGCTATAGTGTTGCCAGATAAAACTTTTGTGTAGTGCCCCTCCTCTCAAAAGGAAATCATCTTAGAAGCGCTTTAAACTACCGCATATGACATACGTACATTTCTAGTCCTAAAGCACTTCTTTTTAAAGAAGAAAAGGCTTTTCAAGTTACATACGAAGACCAAGTTTTCGAAGAAAATAAAAGTGATTTAACACAGATTTGAGTTCATGGAAAGGGCAGCAATTGAAACATAAGATGTTTGCTTTTGAAGAATGGGGTAGTTCTTCTGTGTTATCTTACACCTCATATAATAGAATACACAAAGAAGATGCATCAAATGAAACTATGTACATATGGATATGCATATCCTTTTTAGAGAGGCTTTAAACATTGATTTACATAATTTTTTATTGAAGATATGAACGTTAGATTAAGAAAATGTGAACTCATTTCACTATTTTTACTATTCTCACCTCACGATTTCGAATTGATTAATTTATGAAGTTCGCTTCAATTCAATGAACTTCCAATGATTGTAAATATTACACAATAGCTTGGAATCGAACAAACTCAATTTCTGATGCAATTGACTATAATAATTTCATCAGAAATTATATGTTATGTCTATACTTTTTATTTTATTTCTAAAATTATTTTTCTTTTTTTTTTTTTTTTTGTAAACTTTATCTATTTTCATTTTTGCAATGCAAACAAAAGATAAAATAGAACATGACTTCGGTTCTCCGAAACTTACATACCTTTCACTCCTAATACTAATTTTAATGCAAATGATTTTAATAAAAAAAAATTATTATTTTAAAAGATTTGGAGGCTACCTCTTCCAGTAATCGGAGAACACTTATAAAAAACATCTCATGGCATTATCAGTTACACTGATTTGTGCTGCCTACGACATTATCAACACTTTGGTAAGGTTAACACGATTCAAAGAATTTTTTTTTTTTTTTTTTTTGACATGTTCACAAATGTGACCAATTTAAACAAAATCTTAAAGAATTATATACCTATAACGTCGCTCACAAATCACCCCATCTATCGGTGAGAACCGTATAAAAATGCGTTCTTTAGTTTTTGAGTTAATCACTTTCAGACAGACAGACGCGGCCGAGAGACTTTAATTTTATAATATGTATAAAAGTACCATTTACAGAGATATTTTTAGAAAAAAAAAAACTGTTAGACAAAATCGAGAACTGTTTTCACTAAAATATTGTACATATTAAATAATTTTATTACTCAGCTAAATTGTTGTGGACCATGTTGTGTAATAAGCTAAAAAACTCACTAGCCTGTAGTTTTTCCCCCGGGTACACTTATTTATAAATCTATATAATAGTTAAAAAACTTAAAAACCATCATGCATAGATCATACCAATTAGTGCCAAAAACAGTCTAAAATATATTTTTTTTTCTGACGCATTATTCGAAGCGTTACAAATGTCATGACAAAGTGAAAAGGTTCTATTCCATTAGTGGGGGAATGCAAAGAATTGAAAAGTTTTTTGCGGCATTTTAACTGAATTGTGTGCACGACTCAACACTCGAGATGCGGAACTCATGAACTCACTTATAAATACTACATAGTAATCGTATTTGGCTTCACACCATTCTGTGCGGGAGGCGTTCGCCACTTAACATAGGTACTTAGCTTAAAAAGCTTTCATCATAGCAAACCTAGTAAGGCATTTTGGTGAAGTTAAACAAAACTCTGCAGAGCGGATGCCGACCGACAGTTTGGCAGAATGAATGCAAATTAAATATTTATTTAAATAAAAAGAAAAATATGGCACGACAATGTATCTCACGTCATCTGTATAAGTAAGTCTCAATGCAAGCAAAGGCAAGGCATGGCATGGCATGGCTTGGCATGGCAAGGTAATAAGGGTAGCAGGGTCCATGGCGTCTCACTAAGTAAGTTCCCGTAGGGCATAGCCCAGACAATTCGATTAGTAACGATCGATAAAATCGCGCCCAGGTCCAAGTCAGGTAAACAGGTGTACAAGTGATTTGTTTCACCATAGATAAGCTGGGTGCATACGGCTGCCTGCCTGACATGATTAACATAGAATATCTCCAAGTAAGTATTTATTTCCTATTTAAAAATTATAATTTATGTCTCGCTTATATTTAATTGTGTGTTTTACTTAGTGTGTATTATTTCCCTTTAAATTTTAGTTGATTATTTAATATTTTTTACAATCAAAGTTACAATTGTACGAGTACATTGTAGTATGTACAACATGTACAATAGTTTTGAACATTTCGTGTAATCTCGACAACTCGAAGGCTTTTGAAAGTCGCTTTAAATTAACATTGAATTTGATTTCCATTTCATGTTGTTGCTCTTTTGTTTTTTGTATTTATTATTTATTTTTGTTTATTTATTTATTTATTTATTGTTCAATATTGTTTGAGTTAAATCATTTGTTATAGATAAATAGATATTGTATATGTTTGGTCAAAGCGGATGTGACAAGCATTAAAGCTTTGGAAACTTGTATTGACAAAACAAATATTATTAGTAAGTACTCTCTCTCTCTCTCTCTCTCTCTCTCTCTCTCTCGAGACACGTGAATAGCAAATGATGCAAACATTTTCTTTATGTTTTCAATTTGGTTTTATAATTTTTATTCTTTCATCAATAAAGAACTCATATAAAAATTAA
Organism: Amiota minor; assembly: GCA_037043295.1. NCBI lineage: Eukaryota > Metazoa > Arthropoda > Insecta > Diptera > Drosophilidae > Amiota > Amiota minor. The sequence goes on from JBAMAW010001322.1 coordinate 98,259, forward strand.
CTTCTAGTCTCAGCCCTATAATTAGCTGAGAATATTGAAAGTTGTCGTCGTCGTCATAGTCATTCGTTTGATTATTGTCATTTATTGTTGTCATTAACCAAAGCGACAGAACATTACGGTTTTGTAACAATTCAACAAATATAGAAATGTCTCTAGTGCATATTCGTCGTATAAACACGGGTCATTTGTTTTGTTGTATTTTAGATTCAAAAAATTCTATGGGTAGATTCATTGATATCTTTTGTTGAAACCAAACACTTCTTAACTTCGATACGGAAGTGAAGTTTAAAATACTATGTTGTATTTTATTACAGTTTTTTTTTTTTTTTGTTAACCATAGATTAAAATTCAATTCAGAGTCCATTGTAATCGTAAGATATAACTGCTAACTATCTTATCTAATGAATTAGTCTATTATTCTCTGTTGATGATCTTGTCCAACCCGTATCCGGGGTAAGTAGAGACAAAACAAATGTTTATATCATTTATAATATCACACAACTTTATTGATTTAAATACATTATAGTTAATATACATAAGTCTCTTACATAAATATATTACAACGATTACTTTACTATTCCTATATTGTAATTGACTTAAAGAATACGCAATACTTTGCATTATCATCAGCATCACCATCATCATCATCATCATCATCATCATCATCATCATCATCTACATCATCTACATCCTACTTATTCTACACACATGTCTCATTTTTGTATTTACAAAAAAAAAAAAAGAGAAAATCATATGGCAAAGTTTCTGAAATAAACCCCTAATTCACCCTCTTTGAAATCAGTCCAGCGAATAGACACAATATACACGCCATCAGATACCATAGACCTATTGTGGTTCTACTACTTGCTCCACCAGAACTATAGTCCATTTCTGGTAGTCGTGCCATAACTGTCAATTGCTCATCATCCAATGTTGGCCTATAGCTCCAGTCGACCATATTTGTCTTACAAATATTGGCAAAGACACGAGCAGAAATCTTTGGTGTACGTGTACGATTGGGTGAGCTGAAATCTACATGATAGAGACCGAATTTCTCAGTGAAGCCAGCTTTCCATTCATAGCTGTCCATCAGACTCCAGGCAATGTAACCATTAACATTGGCACCATCTTCAATGGCATCCAGAACAGCGGTTAGATAAGAGTTATAATAGTCGACCCGGGCATAATCTTCTAGGCCGCCTCGGTCGCTGACACCATTTTCGGTAACAATTATTTCTGGGTTATCGTATTCCTTTTTGATCCACATAAGCAAATTATACATGCCTTTGGGTACAACCTATAAGAATAAGAGAGAAATTGAAAAAATACATTAAGTTTCATGTTTTGATGTATTGTACTTATTTTTCTTATTTTCCTCCTTTTCATTTTAATTAAAATTCACTTTTTACACAAAAACCGGAAACACTTTCAAAATGCAAAATAAAAAACACAAATTGCTTTTACAAGTATCTTTTTGTCTTCCTGACTTCAAAGTTCATTGTCCTCCTCAAGCATAGTCAAACCACCTGCGACCTGCGACCATTCAAACTTGAGGCTGTGTCCCCTTTTCCAACCTCAACCGCAATCCAAACCAACCCTCTTAAGTAACAAGTGTAACACTTTGCAATTACTTTGCTGTCTTCTTATACACTTAACTCTCTCTCTCTCTATCTCTCTCACTCTCTCCATATCTGTCCGTCTGCCTGCATTCTTGGTATGCTCCACTGGGAAAACACTATAAATTGAATTAATTTGAGTTAAGTAGTTTTAGTTACATGTAGGAGGAGGAGAAAAACTCATTTATCTTGTTAGAATTTTTCACTTTAATCTCATAAATTCAAGATGTTGCGGCTTTCTCTCTGATTATAGGATTTGCACCTCAGCAAACATATTACTCAAGAGATAAAACTTGGCACAGACACTCACAGATTGTCTTGTCTAGTATCTGTGAGAGACATTATTATCATTAGATCATCTAATTATAAGTATTGATTGTACTGTCGTAATCGTGACTGATTGCGGTCTAATAAGTTGTATTCAAACTATTATTTTGTGTAATAAATCTTATAACAATGATGACTACACAACTAGGCAGCAACACGACATCGGACAATAACAACGATATAACACAGAGATACAGAGATAGTACTACCTATGGTATAATAAGTAATTGTTTGTATAAGTGAAAGACGTACCTTTAACCAAACTGAACCCGAACCGGTCCAATTGGGATCCTGACTTTCAATAACGCCCATATCATGATTAAATGATGGTACAGGAAAACCACCAGTGTTATTATGATCATTCGGTACAACCAAATTGGTAGTGTAACTGTTAATACCGAAGAAATCTGATGTCCCACGAATGCGATGGATTTCATCTTGGGTGAATTCTGGCAGACGGGAGCGTGTAAAGCCTTGCTCCTTGCTTAAGTTACGTATGCGATCAATCATTATTTTCGGATAGTTGCCGTGTTTAGAGAATATTGGATGACCAAACCAACCCACATAGAATTGCATGGCACGTTCCGAAGCCTCACGGTTTTCTGCACTGTCCGATGCAGGCTCCGGCCACGTTGTGTCCAAAGTAATACCAATTCGGCCACCTTGATGTCTTTTGTATTGATCACGATACATGTGCACGACTTCAGCATGTGCCTTCAACAAATTGTGTCCACAAAGATAGGCAGGAATACCTGGGTAATTATACGAAGGTGCCATATAGTCAACGCCATAGCCATGTTCACACACATGCCAAGGTTCATTGATTGTCGTCCAGAACTTAACACGATCTCCAAACATTTCGAAAACAAGACGTGCATAGTCTTTGAAGAGTGGTATAATCTCAGGATTTGTCCAACCACCCAACTCTTGCAGACGCTGTGGCAACTCCCAATGATATATGGTGACCATTGGTGTGATATTATAGTGCAGCAGTTCATCGATCAGATTGCGATAATAACGTATGCCAGCGTTGCTGACATGATTCATATAACCACTAGGCATAATGCGTGGCCAGGAGAGCGAGAACCGATAAACGCCAACATTTAGTTTCTTTACCATTTGGACATCCTCTCGCCACTGCAAAAAAATTTAGATGACATCAGATAAGAAAAGCAAACCAAAGTGTGATGTAATATTTTAACATATGTAATTAGAATATGACAAGATTGTGTGTGGACAATGGCTCATTTGTTCTATTGTAGCATTAAGGTCAAAACCAGATTATGCGAATTCTACAAGTCTCTTTTAATGGTTTTTCCATTACTAAGTAGCAGTATGTCATGCAAAAATTTAAATGATTTCCTAAATTCATAAGAATATTTCCATAATAAACTACTTGCTTATGTAAGTAAGTATAAGTATCTACGTATGTATTCTCCATCTTTCTTCTCTTTGTTTGAATATCGCGTCCCCTTGATCATTGAGCTAGTTCCATTTGACAAGTGTGTCTGGTGCGAGTACGAGTGGCGGACGGACAAGGCTAATTATGCTTTGAACAAGCTATCAAATACCAGTCAAATCAAGTTCGCACAGAACACACCCCCTCGGATCATTTGAATTGTCTTTATCAGCTTGAATATTTTTGCTGTGTAAATCTGAATTTTTATTATTATTATTATTATTTTTTTTCCAGTCCATTCCATTCCAAAACATACGACTCGATTCCAACTATCTATAAAAACTTTAACACCTGCAGCAATTTCTCATTCGATCGCTAATAATAATTTAATAACAATAAAGCAAAAAGTATCTTGGAATTAAGCTCTTGAAAATCTTCTCATTTGTTTAATGTGAAATACTCGTACTAATATAATAATAAGTCATAAGCGTCGGGGTTTCTTTATTATTTTTTTCAAAATTTAAAAATATCTACATAAATCTAAAAAATCAACAAACTCAATCACTCAGCTGTGAAAATGCCAATGATCGTGTTAAGTAAGTCGGCTACACTATAGGCATACTGCCGCTACTACACCTGTCCGGTTTGTTTCGGTCTGCTCCAAGCTCTTGAACATGTCCGAGTGTCTGACTGTTCGTCACCAGTTAAGATTAATTGACTTTAAATATTAATTTTTTTTTTTTTGTTAATGATCTTTGTTTACACGGCAAACAATAAAATTTGATATCATACATACATACATACTTAGTATGAGATACTTTGCATATGTGTGTGTGTGTGCGTCTGTGTATGTTTGTCTGGCTATAAAGTGTTGTTATCTCAATTAGAACGAAACTTTAATTATTAACATGTTTACATTATAAATTGTGCACTCATTAATCTTCAATTAAATAAAATCAAATAATAATATTTTAATATTTTATACCAACAAATCTGAGATACACACAAAATGCTTAAATATTTACACGTAGTCCACAGTACTACAATACAAATTTAAGGCGTTAACAATCTTATATAATTAGATATTCATTCATTCATTTTATATTTTATAGTAAGTAAATAAAGTAGTTTGATTGATCGAAATCGACGAATTTCTGTGGGCGGCATTTTTCATTTCATTTGATTGGCAGTTAAGCATTTTTGAAGGATTCAATGAGACAACAAGTTTTAAAACGGATGCAGTTCAATAATATAGATATCTATATAATTTTGGAATATTTGCTATATTAAAGTTACCATATAACATAAAACTATACAATATCAATTATTGGTTTCTTGTTTAATATTACATTATTATTATTATTATTATTATTATTGAACTCATTCAATTAGAATTTAAAACAAATATCAATTACATAATATATCAAGTTTAAGCATAAACACCTTGCAGTACTCAAAGCATCTGAGTGGTATTAAGTGTATTTTTCCCAAACCACACTACCCAACAACATTTTTGTTTCATGGAATATTTAACATCATTCAAAGCTAATTTTTGACGCTGATTGAAGAAATCTATTGTATTGTATGATAATATATCTTTTTAACATCTGCTCTTGTGGGAAGAACCACTTTCACTTTACAAAAGTATTTTTTTTAAAAAAATATTACAAACTCTAAAATACACACATATGATTTTCTATTAAATGACAAAGTGTTACTATCTACATTTACTGCAGCAATAATCGGCCAGTTTCCAGCGAACCTGTAATTGTTTCTCCATAGACTGAATATCTGTTCTTCACTACCGAGACTTTACGGAAAATGTTTTAAATTGCTGTGAAGGAAATGTACCTTTCATGCTCATTTTGCATTCAAGTTGCTGTAACTGAGGCAACAAATCTTCATCGTAATCATCACCATTTCTATTCATATATTTCTGACATTGAATTTTTCTGAACTCAGGTTTGGGGCCTTTCTTCTGCTCGGATGAATAGTGTTTCATGTGGCATATGTTCTCCTTTACTTTTACATTTCTTATTTCAGCATTAACTGGCAATACCCGGCTCTCGGTCAAGTGCTTTGAGCGAGGACTGTGGTCATACCAATGATGCAACCAAAACCAAAGCAGTCAACTGTATAACTCACACCTCACTGCTTTAACAGCTCCACTGATTTGTGCTGTCTGCGACATTATCGACACTTTGGTTATGTGGTTAACACGATTCACGACATTTTTTTTATTTTTTTTTTTTTTTTTTGACATGTTCACAAATATGATATTTCAGCCAATTTAAGCAAAACCTTAAAGAATTATATACCTATAACTTTTCTCATAAATCACCCCGTCGATTGGTGAGAATACGGTGAGAAAATGCGTTCTTTAGTTTTTGAGTTTATCACTTTCAGACAGACAGATGCGGCCGGGAGACTTTTATAGGAGTACAAAAGTAAGACAAAAGCGATTACTTACTTAATAAACTCAATATGAAGATAAGAACGAAGAAAGTTGCTGTATCTAAAAAACTATAGTTGATATAACAAAACTGAGTATAGATTCGAAATCAGTAACCTCGAATTAGTCAACAACCATAAAACAAAAAAAAAAAGGAAAACTTTCATTTTGTTGTGCTGTGTAATTGATTTGCAGTGATGAATTTTTCACATCTTAGTACACAAATTTACTTGTATTTATCAAATGCTGAACAAGTAAATAATTGAGTTTTGAACAAAGAGGAATAAATGCGTATCTTTAAAATAATAATAATAATAAATAAATATGCATTGCATAAACTTCCAAAGTTCTTTAACCCTTACTTACATCGGTGTAATTATCATGGTCAAAAGTTCATGTTTATTATTGTAAATCTGCATTTATAAATACAAGTATTGTACTTAGGTACACACTTGTGTATTGCGAGTATGTAATCATTGCCGGAACTATAAACAATGTTTCTGTATGTAATCGTAGTCGCAGTAGTAGTATTTATTATCTTGCCATATCTTTAGACATACATGTATAATATTCATTTGAGACAACAATCACTACTAAGTAAGTACATATTTAGAAATATGTAGGTAATCATAATATATCATTGGTGTGATAAAAAGTGTCACACTCGGCAAAAAACAAGACAAGAATAGTCACACCTGCACAAAAATAAAAAAATCTTAAGTCCGATTTTCTATAACTAAGACCTAATACGTTGGCAGCAATCTTCAGTTTGATTAATGTACAATACCAAGTTTACCAAGTTCAAAAGAAAAACAAAAAAAAAAATATTTATGAACTCTTTATAAACCTTGTTGAAATGTATGTTATATTTGTGTAATCTGGTGCTGACAACAATTGCATCTGTTCGCACTTATTTGTAGATTTAGTCAACTCAACCGAACACAATTCAACTTGAAGGTGGGTGGCTATTACTTTTAATTACAACAAATATGCTACTTACTACATTTCTACTACTTACTACACTTCTACTACTACATAACTAAGTAGTAAATAAGTAGTAAATGACTGGTTTTGACATGTACGAGTAGATCTAGCATCTGGCATCTGACACATTTCATGGCAATTATTAATCTGTATAATTTTTTTTTAAACAGAACACGGAATTTGCATAAACTTAGTAAATCACTTCACTGAATAAACCATTAAGCCATTAAGACGTTTACAAGTAAAAATGATCGTAAATGAATTTGTTTTGTTAACGAATTAAACAGATAAGCTCAACTCACCTTATGGTAACTATCTGCGCTTATATCACCATTCGACTGATCAGCAATTTTCTCAGGATGTGTGTGTGTTAGGAAATCCCAAATAGATTCACCTTTATCATCAGCATTCCAGCCGCCTTCGATTTGATAAGATGATGAGCCAACACCCCAAATAAAACCGGGGGGAAATTGACGTTTGAAAACATAAGGAGCTGACCTACAATACACATATATTTGCAAATAATAATAAGTAATTAGTAAGTATAATATTAAATAAATATAATAATATAAAAAATAAATAAAGCGTTAAACGGTGCGTATGAGTGTTGGATAGTAAAAATGTGCAAAGAACACAAACAATTCTAAATGATTGTCAAACAAACAAAGTGAGAGACATAAACACAATTTAAGATTGTACAAGTGTTTAACATATCTTAAAGATAAATACATTTGAATATAAAGCAATTGTATCTTTTAATAGTAGACCCGAGTTCTTTATCTTATCCGAAAGTAAACTGGATTTCTATTTTGTTTAGAATATTTGATTTGTGATGTCTTTAGATTTATTTAATTCTTATTTTATAGGATCTTTTTCTCAAATGCATTAAATGTAAGCAAATACAAATATGTACTTATTTAGATGAAAATATTATATTAATTGTTAAAAACAAAAGTTTTTTGGGGTGATAAATTTGAAGGTCATCAAACAATTTCGTATACGTAAATCCCTCAATTTATTTATTTATTTTGTACTTTATCTTTCATTTTTGTTTTGTTACAGTAGCAAACATAAAAACTTTTATACATATTTTATGAAAGTGTCAAAAGATGCGGATCTGATCTAATATTTGTTCTTCTTATGGTAGATCAAAGACAAGTAAATATTTCACAAAATTTGACAAAATATTATTATTTCTATTTATTTTTTTACTGTTTGTTCGATTCAAATCCGTAATAAACTAAGAGTAATCGACTGAATTTTGCAGTTTAATTTTATTATTCGGAAACAAAGTACTTTGTGTTTGATTTCTTTTTGGAATGTCAGTTTTTTACTTAAGGCGAGACCAATGGATTCGTCACCCTTCGCAATGCTAACAATGGCAATATGTCGGACAAACCTCAAACATTGTATAGAAATTATTCTAGCAATTGGACTAAGCAATGTGAAGGAGGAACAACATTTGTAACCGTTTTGAATTTTTTTGGTTAATTTTGCATTTGTTCAAATCAATAACCAGATAATAATTAAATAAATATTTGTGGTTATTGTTTTTTATGACGCAAAATAATTGATTAATGATTTTTAATAAATTTTATTGAGTTTTTTTTTATGTTTATATAACAATATTTCTAGCCCAGACCAACCCGCATATCAAAGAGAACATTGAGTCTGCAGAATAATAAAGATTCGCACGCTCATTAACAATGAAAGAAAAAATAAAACAAAAAAAAGAAGGGATTAGAATTAAATTTTTGTAGTTAATGAGAAATTAATCCCATCGATCTTTCTTTCTTTCTTTCTATTATTAATATTCTGAGATTGATCGAGAGCATGAATGGAAACTTTCATTTGGCAAAAGAATTGAAGTTCAAAGCCTCTAAACAAAATATTTCATGAGAAAAACGTTAACAATTTGTCACTTGATTAGCATTTTCCACATTCTGAGCAAAAATACTTCTACAACAAATGGAAGATAGAATTTTTGCCATTTTGTGTTATTAAATAATATAAATTAGATTTATTTCAGTGTAGAAACTTTGATCTACATCTCAATCTATCTAGTATAACCCATTCTCTCTCTCTCTCTCTCTCCCTTCTTATTGGTTCAGCTGGGAATATTCTAACTTGACTAGACGCTACAATTTACCTTTACACTAGACTACAAAATCATATTGTATGTAGTCTATTAAATCTAAGTTGAAAATCAAAACAATTCTCGGTGTTATGTAAATCAAAATTTATGTCTAAGTAAATCGTTTGCCTTCAAATTATTTAATTCTTAATTTTATTGATATTGATATTGATATAGTCCAAGTCGTCAATGTCCTTCTTCTTGGAAATCTTGGAAATTTGCCAAATACGTGTACAATATTATATGTTACCAATTACAATATTATTTCAGTTCTGAACTTGAGATTTCTTTTGTTTAAAGAAACCACAAAAAAACTTAATAATAAAATTTTTTCATCAATAAATAAAAAAAAAGAAAACCAAAGACAATGAGTAATAACATTTGTAATACAATAATATTAATGCATAATATTAATAGGCAAGTTCAATAATCTTAGACAAGAATGGTAAAGACAATTTGGTGACCTTGAATTTTATATTGTAGAAAAACAAACAAATCCTCAACTACTCGTATTAATGCATATGACGATTAGTGTGCGTTTTATCGGCTGCACGATCATTGGCAGCTCAAAGAATGTCGTTGACAACTCTGACTTACAATTCAAATGTGGTTACGATTATTGATTATTTTTGAATTTTTTTTTTATTATTTTATTTGGTGCCAGTTTTTCTACATCTTTTAGTTGAAATTTATTGGCGTCATGTTTGTACAATAATAATTTCGAATTTATAATAATATCAGTAATAAATCTAGTAGCCTACACCTTCAGATATAAAACAAAACAAAAAAAGAACTTTAATTGTTCTTAATAGGTTATTCATATGAATCATTCATGGATTTTCCCCGTTTACTGAAAGGCTACAATACTAAATCTAGCTGATATATGAAACTTTCGACGAGTCTTATGACAATTTTGATGGAAACATGATACAATCAAATAGATCGAATGAGGATATTATTTACTATTGTATATAAACTGACCAGAAATCACCTCATCTATTACTCACTGTAACTTAAACTCAATAAACATTTTGTATAAAAAACTGATGTCTAAATTCTTCGGTGCAAACGTTAATATTCAAGATTATTCTTGTTTTTTTCTTTTCTTTTTTTTTTTTTTTCTTATTTTTTTGTCTTATTCATGTATTTATTTATTTTTTGCAATTGGCTTGGACTTATGATTTATTTGGCTTTACGTTTAAGTATCAATGTTTCTTTTTCTTTTTTTTTTTATAGTTGTTGACGTTGCTTTTGGTCATTAGATGAATAGCACAAAAATAAATTTAATTAAATGGTTTTGGCAATTAAATTAAATAAAACTGAACTTGCTTTTGTCTTGTGTGTTGACTTTTAAAATCAATTTCAATTAAATTTGAGCTACTTACGCGGCTTGACTGCAATGCAAGGCAATTAATCCAACAAAAATTATATTGAGAATATTTGCCATTTTTGTTTTGTTGTTTTTTTTTTTTGTTTTTTTTTTGTTTTAATTAGTTTTTTGTTTGGATATTTTATTTATCTTTTTTTTTTATTTATTACTAAAAATATATTCCTTTCAAAAATGCGCCAATCTTGCGAATATTTTTAAAGAAAATCAATTTTTGTTATTATTAGTTTTAATAATTTTCTACTTTCTTCACAATATCGTAAGTTTTGCGCGTATTTTTGAATATCTTTTTAGAGTTTTTTCAGTTGGACAAATGCTTAAAATTAGTAATTTATTTTAAACAAATTTTCGCGTTTTGAACGCGCCGCGGAACATTGGCAAATGAACGTTTGCGCTTTTATATCCTAGGGTTTTATAAAGCATCGTCAAAAAACAGCAACAACAACAACAACAACAACAATAAATCCCATACTTCAATATGAACAAGTTTCCATGTTCTAAACAGGTGAGTGAGTTAGCAATGAGTATGATGATCGGCAACGTTAAAGATATGTAGATACAATATGATATGATTGGGGCGAGCAAGAGTTGATTTCAGTTCAGTTCAGTTAAGTTAAGTTGAATTGAATTGAATTGAGTTTCTTCTGGCCAAACAAACAAACACACACACACACACACTCTCTCTCCCTCTCTCTCTCTCTCTCTGTTACTGGCTTTAACATAGATTAAGAAGCATGTGGCGGGATGAAAGGCATTTGGCATTAGGCAAGTAAGTGAGCGAGCGTTTAACGTCAATCAATTTGGTTGTTTTAACTATTTTAGTCGTGAAAGCGTTTATTTTATTTAAAATTCCCCCGATTTGAATAAAGCAAAAGTGTGTTGTAAGTTAGAGAGGTGGCTAAAAACCCAAAAGAGATGGGGAAAAAGAGAGAGAGAGAGAGAGAGAGTGAGTAACTCATCTGTTTTACCAGAGAAGAGACAATTTAGCAAACACTAAAATTAGTGAAATACAAAAATTATGCAAATTTTGGTATCATAAAATGTAACACACTTTTTGTTAAAATTAAAAAATTAAAATTATTATCACCAGTCAAACTGTAAACTACAACAACAATTTGGTATTTGTCATAGGTTTTGTTGATCTACTAGACAAGTTCAATAATATTATGTACTATTAAATTTCAATACAAAAACTGTCACATTTAGATTTAGTAGATTTGTGAAGTGGAGCAGGTGCAAGGCAACTTGAACTTGATTTATTGGAAATGCCAATTAGATAAATTGGAATTTGTTGTAAAAATCTTGTAATTTGAATCATTTTCATTGGTTGTTGTTTGCTTTTGTTGGTTTATGTTGACGGAAATGCGTTTGATTTACCAATAACATTACAAGAGATCACACACAGATCACACATGACACGCTTACAGGGCGTATACGCAATTTACAATTTAATTCAAAACAACACGGTTTTTTTTTTCTCTTTCTCCATTGTATGTACAATAGTATTTTTTGTTTTGTTTTTGTCTACAACTTGAGTGAATTTCCATTGCGCTAAATATAAACAATTTGTATTTTTTTTTTGTTATTAAATATTGTTTTCCCTTTTAAACCGCAACCCCAAGATTTATTTGCATATTTAAAAATGTTTATTTCGTTTTGTTCAGCTAAGTTGCAGTTCTGAGTAATATTCTTATGTGATTTTTTTTTTTCTACTTAACTTCTTTTTGGTTTGGTTTTGTGTCTGGGCTTTCTTGTTTTTGTTTCGCAGTGCGAAACTGGTTTTTGGATTTTGTGATTTGGTGGTTTGTCGCAAATCTGGCTTAATTGTTTTACGCTAGTTTAGTGATTCTGTCCGATTTCTTGTGGTTTTTATCATTGAATTGCGTCTGTTAGCCTCAAGTGACATCAATCAGCCAAGCCTAAATGTTCTTGGTCGTTACGTCTTTTGATCATATGATTGTGCTCTCTCTCATTTAAGTGACTCACATGGAAGAAAATTCCCAAAAAAAAACAATGAATATTTTACAAAAATTTAAAAAAAAAAATAAAAAATATTATTATTTTTACAGAAATTTCGATTAACAAGATTTTTAAATTAATGCAGAGCAATTTGTGATTAAAAAGAAGATTGACAACTGTTGATGAAGATTGCATTTGGTATAAACAAAATCCCCCAAAAAAAAAAACAAAATTTCAATTTAATATGTTTGTCTTCTTCAAATTTTATCAATTATTTTATTATTTATCTTAATGCATTTTTTCGTTTTCTCATTCATATAAAATTACCTACTTCTTCTTCTCCTCCTCCACCTCAATTAACATTTTTATAATATTGTAACTTTAACTTTTGTGATAAACAAAATTTCACATTACCAAGAAGAAAGAAAGCTTGGTTCAAATGCAGTTTACCTTACATCAGGAGCGCAATGAAATATTTAAAGGAATTTTATACTAACTGAAAATCAAACAAAGTATTAAATTTGCAGAAAAGAAATCTGCATAAAAGTTTTACAGATTTTAAATGAAACAATACATTTTTTTAAGGGATTTTTTTGTAAGGGAGATTGTAATGTCAAAATAACTAAGGCATTGATGGGCATGCCAAGCAATCAACTGAGGTTTTCTTGGTAATGGACACTCAAGAGTCATCAGGTACAACTTGAATAAACTACAGGGAATGTGATAAAGAGAAATGGGGGATTCAATTGATAACAGAATTTGGAGCGGGTGTGGATCTTTACAAAACATAAGAAATCTTTTGCTAGTTGAATGCAATCGCCCTTAACTTAATAGCTCAACAGGGGCATCAAAATTATTGTCTCAGTGCAATTGTGGTAATTTAATAATTTAAATATCCTCCAATTCGAAATTACAGTAATCCAAAAGGTTTTTTTTTTTTGTTGGCTAATCTGTAATTCAAATTAATTGCAAGTCTTTAAATCGATTTGCATGATAACAGTAGAAATTTAAAATTGCGAAAAAAAATAAAAAGATGTTTAAAGATTTGTTTGGTAGTTAGAAAACATTAAATTACATTATATTTGTTTAAAATAAGAAACATAAGAATGGTTACATCTTGCTTTTAAAAGTGGTTCCCGTGAACTGGTTCATTGTGAAAACTCTATAACATACGTACACGCACGTTGAACAAGCAATGTAGGATCGTGACTCATATATGTATTAGGTGCACACAATGTCTTTCTGTTTGTTTTGGTTTTGTTGTTGTTTGCCTGAAATTAGGTTTGACAATTTATTTAGTACTAAATATATGCTTCATTTCATTTACATACAATATATGTAATACAATTATTAATAAAATTTATTTCCCGGTGACTTGCCGGTGCACATTTGTGGAAAGTGATAAAAAAAATATTTAATACATGATGCTTTGCATATCAATTAAGCGATGAAAATAAGGTTGCCTCCGTGGCCGAGTGCATAGAGCAGGTGTCAAAAAAAAGAAAAAAACGGCACCAGTGCGCTGCCTTCTGTGTGTAGCTAATCAAGAAGAAAACTAGATTAAACATGAGAACTGGTTATAGTGTTATACAGATAAGCCTAATCTTGTAATCACCAAGAAGATATAATCTCTTAGTTGTTGGTTGCCTCTCTGCTTACTAATCTGTCTTTTTTACCAAAGCAGTTGCATTACTAAAACTTCTTGAAATTGTCAGCCTCTCTAGAGTTGATGATATAAATAATGTTAATAACAGCAACCTCATTTTCATTATAAGGCCACTTCATTATTAAGAATTTGCAAGTTACCCAGACACAAGGAAATTGTTTGCAATGAAATGACGCAGTCACATTCTTTTATCATCAATCCTTTTAATGTCTTACGAACACAGGTACAAAGTTTTTAACCCACTACACTAATAGTTGCTTCAGAAAAAAAGTACCATATTCACTTGTCTTCGAATTGATCACACAATTCCTACCCTTCTCCTATCACCTATGTGGTCATGCGGAGGTATTTACGATACACCTTTTGGACCAATGCCTCCATCTTCAAAGTATCAGAAATGCCTTCTTTCATAACTCCAATCCCTCATCATATCTTATTGCTGTTTGAAAAGCCAATTACTATAAAATACTCGTATTCGTTTTCCTAAAAACTTGTGAGCTCTTAGATTTAATTCAATATTATAATAATTGTTTTGAAGTCGAAGGCCTAGCATCTCGTGGTCTAATGTTAAAAAAAAAATTAAAAAATATTTAATTGTGACCTAATTACTTTAATTGGAATATCCATTTCTTCAATTGTTATCAAAGAGAAAAGAGGAAAACATAGTGAGATCAATGTGTCACCATACTTAAAGACCAAACACAGCATTTTAACCGACACAAAACGAGCAATAGTGTTTCATTCTAATTTGGATATATTTCCACTTTTTAATTGTAATAATTTTATATAATTTAATTTACAGAATAAATTTGTGTAAATATTACTTGTACAATTAACACATGTTTTAAGAATCGTAATGTGTTTCGTAAATTCAATTCGTTTAAAATACTCACTTAACCATTAACGTACGATAACCATTCACATTAATCGTTTACTTATAGTTTGTTATCGATTGTTCGCACACATCATCTGTGCAGCCCTGCTACCTCTAATGTTGCCAACTACTTTTATATGCTCAATCTATGAACTACGACTACGCTCTCTCTCACTGTCGCTCTCGGCGCTTCAGCTAGTAAACACGTGCGGTGTTGACTCGGAAATTTATAATAAATATAAACAATTAAAATGGAATTATTCACAGTAAAACGGTAAGTCATATTTATGAAAAGTAAAACTTCAAAATGATGAGCTTTAATTATTTCATTTATTTACCATTAAAGTTACACTGAAGAACCGACAGAAACATCAAAAGCAAACGAAGATGCAATTCTGCAGAAATTGCTACATAAAGCGGAAAGCCGCAAACGAAAACATGAAGCCATCAGCGAACCATCAGCAGATCCAGCTGAAAGTACAGAGACTCAAAATGACGAGGAAGAAGAAGATGCAGAAAAATCTGACATAGAGGATCTTTTGGCAGATAAAATGCAAATTGATGAGAATTCTGAATTGTCTGGAAATGAGAACGAATTCGAGGTACTTGGTGAAGATAAGGAGGAATTCACGAAACCCAAAAAAGTTGAAATGGTATTGCCGCCATGGCTAGCGCACCCTACTATAATTGAAACAACTCTTCCGAAAGTCGATGACACTACCCCCCTGGAAGAGCTGAGTGATGCAGTCGAAAATCAAACTTATTTAGAACCGGTAGTGCGAGAAGCCCTTAAGGATATGAAAATTAAGCGCCTTTTTCCAGTGCAAACTGTTGTCATACCATGGATAATCCAGGCACATCGAAAGCCAGTACCGTTTCGGCCACGCGACATTTGCGTCTCTGCACCCACTGGAAGTGGCAAAACGTTGGCTTTTGCTGTGCCTATCGTGCATCTATTAGAAGCACGTATGGAACGTAAGGTCTATGCATTGGTCGTATTGCCTGTGGCTGAATTGGCATTGCAGGTTTATAAAGTTTTTACTGCGCTTTGTAAGAAAACTGTCTTGAGTTGCTTTGTTGTCGAAACAAACATCTTTTGAAGATGAACAAAAAAAACTTGTTGAAGAGTACAATGGTAACTTTTACTCCATGGTGGATATAGTGGTGACTACGCCAGGTATGCTATAGTACTTAGATTTCAATAGATTTTCTATTACAAACATTTATATATATTTAATCAGGTCGCCTTGTTGATCATTTGCATTCAACAAAGGGTTTTTGCCTGAAGTCACTGCGTTTTATTGTCCTTGATGAAGCTGATCGTATTATGGATGCTGTCTTTCAAAATTGGCTTTACCATATTGATGAGAATGTACGTGATACATCGAATGAATTGTTTTCTGGTCGTGCACTACCATTGAATCTAATGACATTGGAGCTCACTTACAAACTACCACACAAGTTGCTTTTCTCTGCAACACTTTCGCAAGATCCAGAGAAACTGCAAGAGTTACGACTTTTTCATCCGAAGCTGTTTACATCTGTGCCACCTAACATGGATGAACTGGCAGCAAAACTTTCTGCGAGTGGCCTGGATGAAGAAAAGAAGAATGCCAGTGGCCAATTTATTGGGAAGTTTACAACACCAGCAGAGCTTACAGAGAAATATTGCATTACTGAGACACGCGTTAAGCCGCTTACCCTTTTTTCACTTATCAAGGAACACGAGTGGAAGAAATTTTTATGTTTTACCAACAGCGCTCAAGCTGCGGAACGTTTGGCTTTTGTGCTCCAGGAACTTTGCATGAAAGATGAAGGCAATGATTTCGTTATTAAGGAACTATCAGCCAATCTGGACGCCAAAAAGCGGTCTGCCACTCTAAATAGTTTTGCTCGCGGTCAAATTCATGGACTCATTTCGTCGGATGCCTTAGCACGTGGTATTGATGTACCCGATGTTGATATTGTCGTGTCCTACGACCAACCGCGTCATGCTAAAACATACATTCATCGTATTGGACGCACAGCTCGTGCCGGTCGCAACGGCACAGCTGTAACTTTGTTAACACAAAATGAATTGGAGGCATTCAATGTAAGTTCATTCTACTCGTAGTGATGACAATGATGATGATGACTTTTAATTTTTATTGCAGAACATGCTCGGTGAAGTTGGTAAAATACTCGTTGATGAAATTACTGTTTCACCCACAGCCGAATTAGATCATGCGAGCATCTATACTGAAGTTTTGGATAGACTACGTCAGAAACTTGAAAAAGAAAAGAAGAGAAATATTACAGAAAAAACGCGTTTACGACGCGGCGATTCAATGAAGCACAAACTCAAAAATCACGAATCACTAACAATAATGGAGAAATTGCAATTGGATGCTTTGAGCACATCAGATGATAAGGCAAGAACATCAGAGCAGCCAGCAAAGCCAAAGGCAAATGCGCAGAAATCAAAACCAATTGTCCAGAAGACAAAATTCAATTTAAGTGTAAGCAAACATAAACCAATATCAAAATAAAGCCCCCCTCTGCTAAGCAAAGGGTGCATTTTGTGAAATTTAATTTTTTTTTTGTTTGTTGTGATTCTCCTTTAAGCAATTGTGTAATCGTTAAAGAAATTATAATCTTTATTTTAAACATTAGTATATTTTCTTTTTTTTTTATACAAAATTTATTTATTAAGCGAAAATCAGGTTTTTTTTTTCCATTAACATTAATCAGCAAAATATAAAAATGTCAAAAAAAAAAAAATGCTCCAGTTTGGAGTTGCATCGGTCGTTGGTCTGACCAAGCGATTGTTGTGTTATATCAGCTAGTGGGGAAGGCGGTCTGACCATCAATTACCATCAGAATCTTTGACAAATGTCTTGTTTTGGAAGAATTCCGTTGGGATTTAGGAACGGTTTCCTATATCTGAATGCCGCATCTAAATACTAGTATATTCCACTTCCATTGAACACAGAATTTATTTATTATCTTTTATTGTTTAACATAAAAATCGACTTCTAGGAAATTTCTAGTTTTATTTATGCTTAAAAATTCAATTCCAAGAAGGTAGATAATAAAATATGAATATTTCACTTATCATTTGTGAACCGTTTTCCAGGCAACTAAATGAGTTGAAAACAATTTGGACCAGCAATCCAAGAACTGTTTACGAGTTCAAACTGGTAGTATCCCCGGGTACTGTGTAGTTATTTGGTACCGTGATATTAAGTCTTCATAAAATCTCATCTTAAATATCAGTAGTTCACTTAATTGAATTGTTGTTTATAATTGTATTGTATAGTTATTAAAGTTAAATCCATGATAAAAATTAAATTAGATTATTTGCTTGATAATAAAAAATACCATTTTATTGAACAAAATGTTTAGCAAACAAACTGATGATAGAATTGATTACTAAAGTTTGTTAATTGCAATGCTTTTTCGAAACTTCCGAGGTGTTTATTGCAACCTCTATTCATTCAAGTCGTTCGAAATATCGTTATCTTTGCTATAGTGAATATCATCAATTGTGGATTGATACTGACTAACCAACGAAAATTCAAGTTTAAATAAACAAGAAACATTTATCCAGGGTTATCACTACTATTTGATGCATTTCATTTTAGTCCATGGGATAAATCAATGGTGTGACGTGAGGAATATGTTTACATGTTGCGGCCACACATTAGGTGTTGATGAGTGAGGGATTGGGGACCGAGTCGGAGGTGGACGAATATCCATATAAGGTGCTTACACACAATTACAAATTATTAAATTATAGTATTAAAGATAAAAATTCAAAAATAATTTTGGGTTATTGGCATTCAATTGTCAATTACCACCACCACCAACTTCTTTTTTTTTTATTTAGTAAATAATAATCAGGAACATAAAAAAATTGTGAAATTACCCTTTTGCGCACTTATCAAAATTATAAGACCACTTTCATCTTTCAAGTCTTAAAACAACAATAAATATTAATAACCGATATGCCCACCTCGGTTTTTTCTCAACTTCAAAAATACGGGTGTTCATTGAATTTATAAGGTTGTAAAGCAATGTTGGCGGCTCAAGCTTGTTCCACTCATGTAAAATCGACCTTTTTAGATCGGAAAACTCCTCAAACATTTTCAATGGGGCTTAAGTCTGGCGAGCATGCCGGACAGAGAAGTCTTGTAAAAACGCCATTGTTTGGCGACTTTTGTGTATTGTCATGCATAAAAACATACTGTTTTCAGCTAAAAAAAAAAAGCATGCTACTTTGAAGCACATTTATGTAGTCTGCGTTATTATTTCTTGAGCTTGTAAATTTCAATTCGAGCGTACCACATTTAGTGAATACGCCCCAGACCATTACTGACCCGCCACCAAAGTTTTTCTTAGAGAAAACAAGGGGTTCCTTTCTCAGATCACGCCAATAATAGCGAAACCCATCTGGTCCATCGAGATTAAATTTTTTTCTCATCGGAAGAAATTACCTATTTAAAAAAAACACGTTAAGATCAATGCGAATTATGTTGAGTGAAATTGTCTCTTTGTGGCGCTTCTGTAGTGCGGGCACCTTCTTAAACACGGCTCTGACAATGTGCTCCGACGAATTTAATGTTCCCCAAACAGTCATAAGAGACACTTTTCTACTGCAAGTAGCAGCAAGTTGGGAGCACGATACTGTTGAATTGCTCGCTTTATTAATTATATACCTTTTATCCCGTGCAGAACGAATTGGTTTTCTTTCCGAACATCTTACTTTTCCACAATTTTCTCTCAAAAAATTCGCAATTACTGTGCGACTACGACCAATTTTCCTTGAGATTTCGCTTACACTTAAGTTAGAACTTGAATAAGTCTTAATTAAGATTTAGTTAAGACGATCCCTAATTACACACAACTTTGTTTATGATGCGTGATGATAAATCTATGTGTATATAAGTGTACAATTATTTGTGTAGATACAATTCATAACTAAATATAATTATCTCTATGTAAAGTTCATAATTAAACAGCCTTCAAAAAAAAACCAGTTTTATCTTTCTATTAAGAAATATTATCAATATTAAGTTTTTGTTAGAAAGGTGATGCAATGCAATATGAAAATGAATTTCTTAAATATTTGAAATTATTTTGAGGCTTATTTTCGGTCGGTGTATATTTAATCTAAAAACCGTGTTATACGGGGTTCGACTATTTGCTACATACATTCAAAAAATATATTGTAATCATTCCATCTCTCAGTACTTACTTTAATATGTAATTAATATTTATTTATTCATATGATTGTTCTTGAAAATTTCTAAAAGCTTAAATTTCTGTATTTTTCCTGATGTGGTCTTTGGAAATTTTTGTACGGGAATGACGTAGCGTGGCACCTTGTAATGAGCTAATTTGCCCTTACTGTATGTTTTAAGCGATTCACGGGTAATGCTTTCAGGCTTGGTATCCTTGTGAAGAAGTACAAAGGCACAAACTTCTTCTCCCAATCGTTCATCTGGTACTCCAACAACCTGTTCAGGATTCAGTTTATTAATGAAATAAAATAAAGACTAAGTGATAAAATTAAGTAATTACATGAGTTTCCGTGATATCAGGATGGGCGTTAAGAAAATCTTCGATTTCTTTTGGGAAAATGTTTTCGCCGCCTCGAATTATCATTTCTTTAAGACGTCCAACAATGCGTCCATAGCCATCTTCTTGTAAAATAAATTGATCACTTTAGACGTAAAGGGAACGGAAAGAATTTAGTCATTGTGAGTATGATAAGTTCTTTTTTTTTTTTTTAAACTACCTACCCTGTTTTGAGCCAATGATCATCACCAACCATCTCCTTAGTCTTCGCTTCGTCGCCATAATATCCCAGTGAGGAAACGTAGCCACGCACACAAAGTTCTCCACGTTGACCAAAAGGCACTGCATTGCCTTGTTCATCGATTACTTTTGCTTCAACGTGATCCTGTAGGTGTCCCACCGTATTCAGTAGGCGTTCCTCACTATCCCCGGGACAAGATTGGAAAATCACAGCTGTTGTTTCTGTCAAACCATATACGCTATGCATTCGTTTCACTCCCAAAGTTTCCTTAATGTCGCGAATTAGCTGTGGCGAAATTGGTGCCCCACCGCTAACTGCAAGTTGTGCTGTCTTCACTGGAAGCTGCAATTCACGCTGCTTTCTTATAAGATCTACATACATTGTAGGTGTCCCATGTATTACAGTGCATTGTTCTGCAATGATTGCGCGCAATGAGGCCTCTGGCGAAAAACCGGCAGATGGTAATACGAGTGTAGCGCCTTTGGACATGGATGCCATGATCGATATTACAACACCAAAAGCATGAAAGAGAGGTACTTGGATGCAGATCCTTTGGCCTTCATACTCATTACGGTTGCCCACATGGATACCATTGTTGACAAAGTTGTTATGAGAGAGAACCGCTGCTTTTGGGCTACCAGTAGTTCCCGAAGTAAATTGAATATTGCAGGGCATATCTGGACTTATTTCTTTTTGCAATCGACTTATCGCCGCTGTGTCATTGCTCAGACCAAGCAATTCATTGAAGCTAAAGGCACCCTTCAACTCTCCTTCCGTAGCAAAAATCACTGATTTGAGATGCGGAAACTTTTTGCTTTTGATTTTGCCTTTCTCACTATCCGCCAACTCAGGACAGATGTCATGCAGAATTTCATAATAGTTTTGTGTTTTAAACGATTTAGAAGCGACGATTGCCTTGATATTCACTTTTTGCAAGCAGTACTCGACCTCGGGTCCTTGGAAAGCTGGGTTAATACCAACGGTACACAGGCCAGCACGAGCAGCTCCCAGCATGGTAAGGTACCAGTGTATTTCATTAGGAGCCCAGATACCGACGTGATCACCGCGCTGCAAACCCAATTTGAGGAATCCAGCTGCCAATCGATCGACCTCGCCTAACAAAGTTCTATATGTGAAGCGCTTTTGCTCCTGCACTGAAACGATTGCTTCCGAGTTGCCAAAAGCGGCAACGGAATGTTCAAGTTGTTGGCCCACATTTCGATAGACCAGTGGCTTCTTTCCAATGTGATGAAGATAACTAGGTGCCGGCTGTGTTGAGAATCTTCAAAATCAATGTTCTTTGTGTTAAGATTATGGGAGTAAGATACGAGTAAAAGAAAAAAGATAAGAAAATGTCTAACTGAAAGAACTGTTTTACGGCGGTTGCCATTTATATTTCATGAACGGGGAATCCTAATGTTTCCGGATCAAGTCGGATATTTGCATCGATTAACTCATTTCGATTATCTGGGATAAAGCCACAGGAAACCACAGAAGTTTTCAGAATTTAATCATGGCCGCCGCTCACTGACGAATTTCGTGACGGTCGTCCAAAATCAATTGTTTTGCTTGATATGATACGATCGTCACATGTCTTCTAATGAGATTGAGGCATACCTGGATATGTCTTCGCAGCATAGTCTGACGTTCGCTTAAAATGAGGCTGGTGTCCTTTGGTGCAAAGACAAGGTGGAGAACTACAGCTGCGGTGCTTCAAATGACATTTCTAAATTCGTGACAGGTGACGACTCGAGGCTCTATATGTATGAGCCCGACTCTAAATAGCAATGGATCCTCGAATAAATACCGAATCATTCTTCACCATTCACCACTATGTACAATGTGATCTTTGGGATTTTTCGACGAATGATGGGTAAGCCTGATTTTTTGCCGCATATCAAAAATATATTGCAAAGTAAATATTTTTCAACACCATTCTGGTGAAGCGATTTTTGTGTGCAAAAAGCCTTATTTAAAATAGGAAAGGGGGTTTCGAAAACCGGATCTAGCAAATGTGTATTGATCTTTCTTCATGGAGAATTTTTTGAAACACAATCGATGAAAAATATGAAAGGTAAGGCTCGTAATCTATTTCGCATTACGCTGCAATGTTTTGTCCCATTTGGACGTTTTAAATGGAACTTTTTTTCTCAATACGGAAAGATATTTCTTTTGCTTTTTTTTGTTTGAGAACATAAATATTTGTGCACTCAAGACGCGTCATTGATAGAACAATAAATCACACTATCTTCGATTTAATTAATGACTAAGCACACTTCCATCAAAATGAAGCCCTGGAGAATAACTAAAATTCGAATGATTATACAAGTAGTATTAATATGTTTGAATGTCTTTTACAAGAGTTTCAATAGTTTTGAAGCACGTAGTACTAATCAAGAACTCAACATCTATTGAAAATCTATATGTACATACATTGGTATAGTTCCACCGAAGTGATAATAAACTGTATCTCAAATTTTACTATTTATGTACATATGAGTTATGAATGTTATACTAGTTAAAAACATTCGCTAAAGTTGTGAGATCATAGTCAATAAAATATTTCTAAAGTGGTACTTACTGTCAGTTAGTTAGTATTGAAAACTCTTGTATTATTGCCATGACAGAATGACTTAAAAAAACTGGAAACGATGGCTACAATCCTTAAAAGATACATACGTAAACCATCTATTGACTGGACTCATATGATACATATTTGTTTATTGTGTCTGCCGAAATAAGACTCCTGCGTTAATTTTTGGTCAGTTGTCATACTTCTTTAAAACAATATTATTGTAGTTTTATTGTGGTTGCAAAATCTGTTCATCTATTGTAACTCATTTTCATTAAATATTATCTGATCTACCATCATTTAAGTACTGTATGCGCACAGGGTATGCAAAAGTCGAATCAGGTCTAACCGACTGTCACTTGTTTTTTTTTTTTATTACCTACATATTATTATCAGCTGTGAGTTGAAAGATAAAAAACACTTTATTTTTGTATTCTATAGCAAAATACATACATATATATATGTACTGGCTCGTTGGCCCAGAGGTTAGTGCGCTGGCTGACATCCCAAGAGTCGCGGGTTCTCGATTCCCGCTCAAGGCAAGTCTGGTCCAGCACTTTTCTAATTTCCTCCTTTCCTTCTTAACTTTCGCCTGAGCTGAAGGCCTCTGTCGCTATTGCTCATAATAAATACTAGGTTATCATTTATAATTATAATCTTAGTTCTAATAAATAAATAACATACATATATACAGCACACACAGATATTTGTTGATATTGACATTGTATGGTTTTATTGAAACAAACCTGCTTATTAATTGATGCGCTACACAGCTTTGTGAATTTTTTAAAATAGTACACATTTTAGCCATGATTTCCATCCTTTTATAAATCATGTTGATTGGAAAACACTATATACATACAACAAATTGTATTGATATCACAATAACTTTATTAATTTATGTACATGAATAACACATTTACATAAACAGGAACCAATCTACCGCAACCGCAATGGTAATGAAAAACTATTATTATTTATTATTGTAAATCTAATTTTCGATCACTTTTCGCAGCAAAATGAATGATGTGTATACAATTATGAGTGATAGATAATGAATGTGGTGTCAATTGTCTGTGGCTTATCGACGTAAACCAGAGAACACAACCCCACTCTATCTGTATTGCTGAAAGACTGAAAGGAGATCGTTGATCGACTATGCTAAAGACTGAAATTATGTTACTTTGTTGCACTGCACGTGTACAGTAACTTAACAGAGGTTGTACATCATGGGCATGCAGAAAATAAAACAGGCCTTATTTGTTTGAGTTTGAGATGTAGATATATATGTTTGTTGCTTTTGGTCATGTCTGGTCATGGAAATGGAAAATTTATCAAAATGGAGCACCGGGGCACGTATTCATATTTTTGTTGCAGCGCACAATTTGCATGAGCATTTTTGACTAATGCGCATTTTACCATTCCCTCCTCCTCCATCCTTCTCAACACTTTCAATATATATGTATATATTGTAATAAGAATGAATCGATTTTATTTTTATTAGTAATTGTGGTAGTATGTATGTATGTGATGTACGTATTTAGTACTAAATAAATTGTCAAATATAATTTCAGACAACCAGGGGCATAGAAATAGTAGTGAGAAAAATTAACAAAACCAAAACACACAGAATGAGATTGCGTACACATTTGTAGGTGCATATAGTTGCATACGTGCGAACGAAAAGTCAATATTTGTTTTCTTATGCATTGATTGCTTAGTCTAAAGGCACCTAGACACGGTCCTACATTGCTTGTCCATGTGGGACCAATGTTACGCAAATGATATATGAAAGAATTATAGGACGTATTTTAGAGATCTATGTGAAATGCAAACAACAACAGAATAGAGCAGGTGTCTCGTCGTGCACTTAACGCGGGTTCGAATATTTTCAATATTTTCCGCTTATCACACACAAATTCACTGGGAACGGATGTTGCACATAGAGATTAAACAAGTTAAATTTTGTTACAATTTCATTCCTGATAATGTCACTTAATTGAGATATTTTCACCGTATTTTTTTATTGCAACTCGAACTTTTTTATTCTTATATAATTAGATACGATTTCTTAATCAAAAACACTGATCACAACGCGACGAACTTTAAGTAGAATATCGAAAAATGATGAAATCATGTGATGTCATAACACTTATCTTTATATATATAATTCTTCTGTGAGTGTGTATGTCACTGAACTTCTCTTAAACGACTGGACCGATTTTGATGAAATTTTTTGTGTGTGTTCAAGGGGATCTGAGAATGATTTAGATTCACAATTATATATATAAATTCTTCTGTGAGTGTGTATGTCACTGAACTTCTCTTAAACGACTGGACCGACTTTTATGAAATTTTTTGTGTGTATTCAAGGGGATCTGAGAATGATTTAGATTCACAATTATATATATAAATTCTTCTGTGAGTGTGTATGTCACTGAACTTCTCTTAAACGACTGGACCGATTTTGATGAAATTTTTTGTGTGTGTTCAAGGGGATCTGAGAATGGTTTAGATTCACAATTATATATATAAATTCTTCTGTGAGTGTGTATGTCACTGAACTTCTCTTAAACGACTGGACCGATTTTGATGAAATTTTTTGTGTGTGTTCAAGGGGATCTGAGAATGGTTTAGATTCACAAT
Organism: Amiota minor; assembly: GCA_037043295.1. Classification (NCBI taxonomy): domain Eukaryota; kingdom Metazoa; phylum Arthropoda; class Insecta; order Diptera; family Drosophilidae; genus Amiota; species Amiota minor. The sequence goes on from JBAMAW010001322.1 coordinate 124,075, forward strand.
TATATATATAATAGGTCTAGAATTTCAGTTTAACGGCGCTGAACTCCGACACCGTTTTGTCAATCAGCATGAAAGTTGGCATGTACATATATGTGTTTCTTCATATGGAATGTTTATATGCTATCCACTTTGTTGCAACTCGCAAGTTTTTATATAGGTATTTTGTGCATTTATTTTGACTCTACTGTAAGATCATTATGCTCCAATACAAAAAGCTGATTGCTTTAGAACTCCGTTTCTGTTTCATGTTTATTGTATGTTTTACAGTATAACGATAGATGGCGCGAATCTATAGCTCTCTATCGCAACGAAAACAACATGCAAGAAAACAAAGAGAACAAACAAACACAAAAACATACTTGCTTTCGTTAATAATACACATATAAAAGTCGTGTGTATTAACACCATTTCTAACTCAAGAACAGCTGGATCGACTTTAATATACGTAGGGGAGCTGAGGAAATTTTATTTTATTTTAATACTATGATTCTTAAAAACTTAACAAACGAACAACGTGAGAGAGGGCGCGCAACGCAAGCCGGGACACCTAGTGCCGTTATAAAATTCTCTCTCAAGCTGGATTTCTATTTTCAGGAAAAGAATGCAAGAAGGAACTAGCAAAATATTTTGCATGCTTATAGGCTAAATATTGGCGCAAAGAATAAATCATAAGAGCGTCGGACACCTCATAATGTTAACTCGCTTTTGGAAATGACCAAGGTAATAAAAGTTCATCTTTCCTAAAAGTTTTTCAAGCATCACGCAATCAAGCGTAAATTTTGATAACAACACGCGTCTTCTAGTCGTACACAAATTTATATATAATAGTTGAACATAGTAAAATTGGATCGATCGGATAGCTAGGGTATGAAAGGTATTCCAGCTTCGGTGAACCGGAGTCTGTCTGTATGTGTGTGTGTTTTTTTGTTTTTTTTTTTTTTTGTTTTGTTTGTTCATCTCTTAAATAAGCGAAAGTCTTATCTGCATCAAAATGTAGTTCCCCCGTGTTTGACTTTGCAGCGCTGAACTGTTGGGTTATTCGCGATACGTGGACGGTAAATCACCGCACCTTCAGCTTACCTTATCAGCGTAGTATTTTATTTTCTACAACATACAGAGAGAGAGACCAAGTATTGTATTTAAGAATGTTGGATGCAAACAACGTCAATTCAGTAGAAACAAATAACTCAAAGCGAAAAGATGCTGACAACGCCAGCTGTTAAAAGTCTATTGCTGCTCCAAGCTTTTATGGCATTAGGTAATTAATCAAACTGAATAAACATAATTAATAATTGATAATAAATATAAATTTGCTTTCTTTGTTCTCAGCGTTAACCGCATGCCAAGCGCTTACCATACAACCGAGAAGCTCGTGGGGAGCTGTAGCAGCACGTTCTCCGTCGCGCATTAATGGCAAGGTAGACTATGTCATCATACATCATTCGGACAATCCTGGTGGATGCTCCACAGCACAACAATGTCAGCGTTTGATTAAGAACATTCAAACGGATCATAAGGGACGTCGAAAATTTAGTGACATTGGTTATAATTTCATTGTAGCTGGCGATGGAAATGTGTATGAGGGACGTGGATTTGGTTTGCAGGGTTCACATGCGCCAAACTATAATCGAAATAGTATTGGCATTGTATTCCTGGGTAATTTTGAGAGTAAGTTCAATATGGGTAACAGTTATTCTGAAACTCTGTTGACCAAATTTCTTTTTTTGCTTCTTCAGGCACCGCTCCCAGTTCCCAAATGATACAAAATGCAAAAGATCTGATTGCTAAAGCTGTTCAAGATGGCTATTTAAAGGATAGTTACACATTACTTGGCCATCGTCAGACAAAAGCGACTTCATGTCCCGGTACAGCGTTATATAATGAAATACAAAATTGGCCGCATTGGCACAGCATTTAAATTATGTATGCACAATAAATCGTGGATTATTTAAGCTGAAGATTCATATGAGTTATGTTGATTGATTGGAAGGGTATTTATGGTATATGGATCAGTCTTTATTGAAAAATCATAAAGTTAAAAGTTAATTTTTTTGCCAATTTGGCCATTTCTTAAGCTCGTTTAATAATTTCATTCCTGGACATATGGTTCTTTTTACCTGACTATGTCCAATTAACCGGTAATTCCGTTGTATGCGTCCCATGCGTACTGCCAAATCAATTAGTTGACGTGCACTGGTCATCATGGCGGGCGAGGGCAAGTTAGCTGAGGGTAACAAACAATAAACATATGGGGTATGTGATGGTAAAAGTTTCCATCTACTTACCATGATAGTTGCCAATGAAGGCAATGCCAATACTTCGACTATTGTACTTTGGTGCATGGGATCCACGAATACCAAAACCGACCCCTTCATAGATGCGTCCATCGCCCCCAATCAGATAATTATAGCCAATATCACCGTAGCGCCTTCGAATGTGATCCGCTTGTATGCTCCGCAATTGAGACATGCATTGCTTTGGATTAAAGCATGGAGGAGTCGCTGTATGATGTATGATCACATAGATGGGCATACCATGAATGCGTGGTAAATGAGCTATTGATCGCTTTGTCCACATGCTGCGGGGAGTTATTTGTTGGGCTGCAATCAAGTTCAATACCAACAGTAATAGCCCGGCTAAAAACTGAAGTTGGTGTCCACTGGAGTGCTCCATCTTCTGATGAATCTAAATGGGTTTCTGTTAATGTTGAAACTTGAATCCATTCCATGCATTTTATATTAAAAAGAGAAATGTGAAGAGTTTTTGTTCTCATTGTGTAATTCCTTGTTTATTCAGTTGTTTTTGGCTACAATTCTTATATGCATGGTGGATCGAAACTTATTGTTTCGAAGCATTAAGCCAATTCTAAAGAGTTCAATTTGAGGAAGTCTTAAACAAGTTTTTATTACATTTTATTAACGAATATTAATAAATCTAAGCTTTAACAATTTGAAAATGGGAACATCAACCTTGAATTTTGAATTGAAATTATAATATTTTTTATTACAATATTTCCATAAATATAATCGTCTATTGCTTTGATTTTGACTTTGCTAATGCAATATTCATTTCTGTTTTCATATTTCTTAAGCAAATTAATTGAATTAATGCAAGCGGCAACAAATATGGTCAACAAAAGCCCCGCTTGAAAGCCTTTTAGGGGCATGTTGCATCGTTTTGGAATTTTGGTCAAACATTTCGATAAACAAATGGACTAACATTTGAATTCACCCACATTTATACTATGTACTAACATTCAATATAAATACGAGCCCAAAATGCATTGGCATGCATTCAAATAGTGCAGTGCAGTCTAAGTAGTAGTACGAGGATAAAAGAAGTATCCCGAGTGGATAGTTTAAGGATCATCATGGGGTCTGTAAGTTTCATTTTTCAGTTATTGAACATAAAACATTTAATTTATAGAATTCTTTTTGATTTAGACTTATATGCTCAGCATAAGTTTCTTAGCTTTATTGATATCTATGTGTCAGTCTAGTGTTATACCAGCTATCCATACTGTTCCAACTGTTGCTGTTTCACCTACATATACCGTTGGTACATCTCTTGTTGGTGGTGCTGTGCCCGCTATTGTCACGGCGGCCAGTAATCAGGTAATTGCACGGAACTACAATCGTTGGTATGTCCCTGCGCCAACAACCACTTACACTTATCCGGCATATCCCTACACCGACCACTTATTACAAATATCCAACCACTTGGCCATATGGTTATGGATATCCGGCGACCTACGGCTATGGTTATAGCTATGGTGGCCTTTGGCGTTGAGTTTTTATTAGTCGTAATGCAATTTGTGAAGTGCAAAAGCATTTTTGTAATTTATATCTTACACCCAAAGCAATGATAATCTCAATTAAACTTATTAATTTTTATATATTCACAATTTTGTATTGTTGTAATTTTTTTCTATTTGGGCTACCACATGAAACTTAACTCCGTTAAACATAAATTTAAAAATCGAATGGTAAATTGTTTGAAATCATTGGTATACAAGTATTGTATGTACGTGGAATCAGCCAGTTTTCTCCTTTATTTGAGTTTATTGCTTATGATTGCATAAGGGTCAAGCACTTATAATATTCAAATTTCAGTTCAATAGTACAAAAAATAAAAGTCTTTTATTCAGAAACTAGCGATACCCGGCATGCGTTGCTACGTCCCCTGTGGCGTTCTCCGTTATTAAACAAAAAAAAAAAATTCGCCGAGTGCGTGTCAGACTCGTACACGGAGGGTTCCGTACCAAATTGAGGTTTGTATGGGAGGTACTCCCCCTAGTGGTCCGATTTGACTGATTCCAACAAATGTACCGCGCCTATATCAAAATCTTCTAATGTTTAAATTTCAGTTCGATAGAACAAAAAACTGAAAAGTTTTTGTAATAAGAACCTGAATTTTAATAGCGGTTTGTATGTGAGGTAACCTCCTTAGTGGTCCGATCGAACTGAAATTTCGACAAGATCGTGGGATTACTGAACCATATAACTGCCATACAAACCAAAAGGTTTCTTGCATGGGGACCCCTTTAAGTTTTTGAAAATATTTTAGTTTTAGTATTAGTTGCTGATGTCCGGATAGAACTACACATTCTGTAAAAATTTCAACTCTCTAGCTATGAACCGAGGACGGTCGGACAGACGGAAAAAGTATCCTATGTCCGCCTCCTGGTTTTCAGCCAAATTGGGTCAGCCGTTCTTGAGTTATAAATAGTGTAACTAACACGATTTTCTTTTAGATATACAGTCGAATCGCGATAATTCGTACCTCGATAAATCGAAAACCTCTATAATTCGTAACAAAGTGCTGGTCCCTTGAAAAAACTTCGATAATTCGTAAAACTTTCATACGTTTTGGTCCCCTCGTTAATTCGTATTTTTATTTGGAATACAATGAACATAAAACCTCTTATAATTCGTAATTCTTTTCTAAAACCTCTTATAATTCGTAATGAAAACGTAAAAAAAAACAAACAAATCGGGATTCAGTTTACCGTTTTGTCGCCTTCATGTCGGCTAACTTAGTGCTTCTTTCATTCAAAACAATAAGCTGTAATGTCAAGATGCCAAACAAACGCACGCATAAAACCTTAACAATTTCTCAAAAACAAAAAATTATTGCAGCAATTGACAATGGAGCAAAAAAAAAGGAGGTGGCGAAACAATTCCAAATCGCACCATCAACACTCACATCAATTCTACAAAAAAAGGAATTTATTATGGGAGCATCCTCGTTCAGTAAAGTAAAGCGTCAGAAGCAATCTGAATATCCAGGTTTAGAAAAGTGTCTACTTTTGTGGCTAACACAATGCCGGCAAAGCAACGCTCCTATTGGCAGCCAGTTATTGACCGAAAAGGCTTTGTGTTTTGCTAATGCAATGAAGATCAATAACTTTAAAGAGAGCAATAGTTGGCTTGAACGGTTCAAAAATCGACACAACATCACATTTAAAAAATTGTGCGGTGAAAGTTCTACTATTGATGAAGGAGTTTGTGTAGGGTGGAAAGAAAAGTTGAGTGATTTGATTAAAGATTACGAAGCTAAAGACATCTTTAATGCAGATGAAACTGGCTTGTTTTATAAATACTTGCCAGATCGAACCTATTGCTTCAGAAATAAAAAATGTCATGGTGGTAAGCATAGTAAAGAACGAGTTACCTTATTATTTGTTGTAAACATGGATGGCACCGAAAAACTTGAACCACTATTAATTGGAAAGCCTGCAAAACCAAGGTGCTTCAAAAACATTCGCAGCTTTCCAATGCTTAACCGACATAATAAAAAGGCGTGGATGACAATGGATCTTTTTAACGAATGGCTTCAGATGTTGAATGACACCATGAAAAGTGCAAATCGAAAGATATTTCTATTCATGAACAATTGTACGGCGCATAATGGGTCCCCTGATCTAAGCCACATAGAAATAAAGTTTTTACCAGCAAACACCACTTCCAAACTGCAGCCTCTTGACCAGGGTATTATATAAATAAAATATAAAAACTTTTAAATCATTATACCGCAAGGAAATGGTTATTAATCTGGTTAATAGCATTGATGACAAAAAAGAGTTGTAAATGTACGCTATTTACGGCATTGCAAATTGCTTATAAAGCATGGAATAGTGTCAACGCAGCTTGTATTCAAAACTTTCGTGCTTGCGGTTTTAACGGTTTAACTAAGACGAGCAATTGAATATAGATCATCTATGGAATCGTTTATCTGAGAACTCTGAAAATGTTGGTCTTTTTGATGATTACGTGAATGTTAATAATGACGTGGCTGTATCCGGTATGTTGACAGACAACGATATTTTGGAAGAAGTTACTGTTATTAATAATGAAAGTGATGACGATGATAGCGCCGATGAAGAAATTCTTATAACGAATAAACAAGCTAAATCGATATTATGTTTCAAATCATGATGTCCAAAAAAATGTTTTTGATTGCTTAATAAAGTTGGAAAATTCAATTGAAGAGATAGGTGAAAAGAACCTCAAGCAATCAAAAATTACAAACTTTTTTAAACCTTAGTCTTTCACTTTGTAATTATTTTATGTTTCTGTTTTTATTTTTCTATTAAATTAATAGTATGTAAGATGTGAATACATATGTAAATTGTGTTATTATGTTCTAATAAAGTTAAAAAATAGATGAAAATCAACTGAAATGTAAAAGCCCCGTTAATTCGTATTTTTCTCTTTTTAATCTCGATAAATCGAAACCTCGATAATTCGAAAACCTCGATAATTCGTAGAAAATGCTGGTCCCTTGCAATTACGAATTATCGCGATTCGACTGTATATGTAGATAACCTTTATTTTAATGGGGGATATGTATGGGAGTTGAATAGGAATATACAAATGTACTTTACAAATACTTTATGGGGTCGCCGATGGCTTTTGATGTCTGCTACAAAATTCATGACAACCATATAATACTATTTACTGCGAATGAATTATAAATCACAATTTTAAGTTGAAATATTCGCTCTTCTTCAATGGTTATTCATAATCCCAAATGTTATTTCTGTTCTTGTTAAGTATTTTTGTTTTAAGTTTAAACTTTCTTCTTATTTGTTTTATTACATTTTTTTGTTTTATTATATTTTAAGCCAAATATTACTTAAATGTTTCCTTCTGCATTTAAATATTTGACTCGGGAACAGTGGTTTTATATTTTGTTCATTTGAAATATGCAACTTTGAAACGACGGTTTTACACTTTGTTGACTTTGTTTGTCCCCAATCTTATTTTCTTTTTTAACTTGTTCAGTAGTTTATCATATTTGCGCGGAGGAAATATAGTCTATTCGGGCAACGTATGTGATTCACCATAAATATTTTATATATTCAAGTTTATTTTATTTTCTACGTTTTAATGTTTTTTTTTTATTATATTTAGAACCAAAGTTATTCAAGTGATTCAATTCCAAACCATTTGCGTTTTGTTGTCTTTCGATTTGTAATATTTACTTACTATCTCTCTAAGGAAATTTTGCCAATGCACAGATTGTAATATTAAATGGTTCTCCATCATCTGTCTGTCTGCCATCATCTTTTATGGTTTTGCGGTATATCTGTATTAAGTGTACTAAAACTAAAAATGGCACTGGGGCAATGAGTTCACATACCTCTATAGAATCAGAATTTACAGAAATCAAAAGACTTATGTATGATGAATCGTGTTGGTTACACGGCTACTCCATGTAATGATCTCAGTTTTTGTAAAGAAACGAACTTCAATTAAATTTGTGACACGATTTTTTGTCGAATTCAGCTGAGTTCAATATACTTATACTCTTATAATCATTCACAAAACAATGATCTGTGTACATTTCAGAGTACATTTTATCGCCTTTGTGATTCGTCACTTGCATAGATTGACACTTGGCACATTGCCAAGTGATTGGTCATTAGCAATATACAATAATTGGGCATATTTAAAGCGAAATAAAAACGACAACTTTGCATCACCGTGGTCGTTTTCGATTTTAATCAACAATTGTCCGTATTCTTCATTTTGAAACAACAAAGAAACTACAAAGAAATATTCGATTACTGTGGTCGTCATTTTAAGTGGCAACCTTAAAACAAGTGTACTGAAAATTATTATATTATTATACTAGTGTGAAAGCCTGTATGCAAATCACATTTGTCAATTAAGGGTTTGTCCTCTGATTATCAATTTGATTAAATTCTGAGTACATTCTTCTTAACCCATACAATCCCCGTCGAATCTGTTGTTTATAAAAGATATTTTTCTAAAGGTATACAAATTTGAAATGAATTTTCATTGAAAAGATAATATTATGTCATTAGTGTTTAAAGATGTGTAGATGTAATCCAAGCAGTTCTTCTTATTGACAAAGCCAAGTTCAACCAAATGTTTTCCTTTTCAGATCTTTTTTATACACATTGTACACTTATTGAACATAAATATTGTAATGACGAAATTATTATGAAGCCTGTAAATTGGATTTCAAATCAATAGAAATTTTCATAATTTGCAAAGCGTTGTGTTTTGCCGTAAGTCAATTTATGGTGAAATAACAAAATGTACTGTAACAATTTGACAGTCATTAGAGTGACAATGTTGTTGTCAATTTAAAAAAAACCCCTATATTTACATTTATTGTAGTACATAGCTTAAATTGTTTGTATAATAATTTAGAATTAGAATTTATATCTGGAGGTAGAGATGCCACTGTGTGCCTAAATTATCCCTTCCTGAATAAACCATTAGCTTGTCGATTCTTTTATTCTTCATTACATTATGTCTTCTTACCATTTCTTAATTTTTCCATAAAATTTTGCACAACACTTGCCTATTCTAACTCACTGTTTTTTTTTTTTCTTTTTCTTTGATTGTTTCCTATTAGTTTCCTGTTCATCATTGCTGTTTCGTCTATCTCTCGATATTTCATTGCTATTAAAAAATAAAAAAACAAATAAAAAATGTTATCAATATTAATATAAAATAATAATAAAAATAAATAAATGATTTGATTTTTACAACTGCAACTGAAATGACATACTTGACTTCAATTCAATATAACGAGACACAAGACGTTTAGATAAAATTAAACTAAAATAATTTTACGTTACACAAAGCATATAAACCAACCATGTTTTTGGCATCATTCGAGGTCAATTCAGTTGACTTAAGAGCTAACTCTTCGTTGGTTGGATGGAACGAGAACGGAAACTTTGGTTTAAGGTTATCGATCTACTACGCGAAACAATATTAACGCCGCGAGGCTTAAAACTACTATTTTAGGTCAGGTTTAAAATGTGCGTTTGGTGTTACCATGAATTCTACTTTTTACAATTTGAAGAAGTACAATCACGATTTTTCTTTCCTAATACAAAACAATTTCCTAACACTTTTAATTGAAAGTTTAAAAAGATAGTTCACAATCAAATAAATAAAATAAAGTGTTATAAAAAAAACATTAACTTACCCTGGAATATTATCCCTCTCGTTTTGTATTAATGATGAATTTTGAAAACTTCGACTTGGATATGGTGTTATTTTTTGTTTTTCCACACTCATAACCATGTTTTGCAGTATAAGGTTTAGAGCTTGTTGTATAAGCAATATCCTTTGGGTTTTCCAAATCGCTTGAACTGGAGGATCTTTTTGGTGAATATATTGGAGAAGAAGAAATCGATTGTATAATTTTTCTTCTTTTCTTGTCCTTTTCAATTCTCTTCTTTTTGGCAAGTTTTCTTTTTGTTTTCTCATAATTTATCCCATCTGATTCCGATGAACTATTTGGCGAATTAAGAGGAGAATATATTGATGAAGAGACTTTAGGTATTATATCTGTACCTAAGTCCTCATTATTCGTAGTTGTTGTTCTTTCCTTGCCCATATTATTCTGATTGTGCTCTGCACTTCCCTGCATTAATAGAGAATTATTGCTTCTCATAAGTTGCTTTAAGAAAAAAAAAAAATTATAATAATAAAATTAAGTTCAGGTGTCAAATAATAATAAATAAGTCAAATAAATATTTATAATACATTTATTTATAAGCTATGAAAAATGGAATATGTATATTCAGTAATGTCACTTGAGTTGTCATTATTTAATAGTGTTTTTCTAGAAATTGTATTGTTTTTGATTAGATATTTGTGCTATGGGCAAAATATCCTGTTCCCTTAAAGCATGGCAATTAACAACAAAGAATATTAGGTCATCAAAATTAACCAATGGTAACCAGAATGAGGTTTATATATTTTACTAGCGTTACTCGGCGTGCGTTGCTACACCACCTATCCAATAATTGGGTGTTTCTTCTAAAAAGCTTTGTTGTAAAATGTGTAATGAATAATTTACGTGAATTGTTTGGATTTCTGATGATCACCCGTAAGAGAGTGAAGTGGTTCAGGTGGAGGGAGAATTTCTTCTAATCTGACTTTTCCTTGTAAGCAACACATGCCTTTCGATTCGTCCTTGAATTTCAATGCCAAGCAATGTTCACACACTACTGACATAGTACCTATTGATACTATACGATCGTCCTTACCGATGAATTAGTAACTCGTGCTGATGATTCTCTCTCTCTTTTCAGCTCTATATCTATCCCGAAGCTGACTGTGGCGAGCCTCACATTCCGTTGACGGTTCGAACGAAGACGTCTTCCAGACATGACTTTATTATTTCTTGATAGTAATAATCAGACTTAAATAAAAAAAAATCTAAAATCACTTTTGAAGAAACTTTGCTGTGTAAATAATGAGAAGCTGGAATATTGTAGTGACAGTAAATGCTTTTTCCATGAATTATAACACTATGCCAACTACATTAATTTTAAAGATAGGCATATAGGTATATGTATAGTGAAAATAACAGTATTTCTCCACTATTTAATGGATGTTATTATAAATATAAACCTTCCTCTTCAATCACTCTATCTATTAAAAAAAAACCGCATCAAAATACGTTGCGTAGTTTTAAAGATTTAAACTTACAGACAGAGAAAGCGACTTTGTTTTATAATATGTAATGATAATGATGATAATGATTAGATAAAATTTTAATAAAAAACTTAAACAAGTAGAATTAAAATTGAAGGTACGGAAGGATTTAAAATTCAAAGTAAAAAAGAAGCTCATGACCAAGCAACAGGAGGAGGCGCCTATTAGCAGATTGCACTGTGATCGTTGGAAGAAGCGGTGGCAAATTTATTAAAAAATGTTGTTGGACTCGAGGTGAAATTCACCAAATATAAACTGTGAAAGTGGTGAAACGTAAATAAAGCGCCTGCTTCCGCCGATACCAGCAATGACAAAATATCTACCATTTCAACAAAGGACCCGTCAGCTCAGCTAACAACAAATCCTATGAAAATGAATGGATTACATTGCTGAGGAAGCAAACTGGGGTGCAACAAGACAAATGTAGTCACTTGGAGTTCATTAAAGGGTATTTGGAAGACATTTCTCGTTATACTTACTATTCATTTTATGATATTTTATTGTAAAGCAAAACCAATTTTTCGCAAATATTCCAAAAATACAACATAAAATACATCAGTTCTGGCATTTGTTTCATTTCTTCGTGGTTTAATGTATTTCAGGATTACGAATTTAAGAACGTAGCGACAATAAAACGACGACGACATAGAGACGACTTTTAAAAACATCAACGGGAATACGACCGAATGTGTAACATACAATACATACGTGTATATACAATCCACACTAGTTTATATTTAAAAAAAAATAACTTTATTTAAAAATTTCTGTAGGTTGCTCCTAAGAGAAATTAAAAGATAAAAGGTGCAGTGGCAGGTGCTGCAAAGAATCTGGCTGGAGATGGTCCGGCAGCAAAGAAACGAGCTGCTGGCAATGCTGCTAAGCCTGCAGGAGTGGCAATGAGCCTGGCTGGTGGTGGTGGAGCGATGAAAGCTGCATTGAAGTTGTTAAAATAGTCCAAGCGTTGTTGGCTGGAGACAGCCAAGGGTGCAGTGAATGGCCCAAAGGGTGCGGCTCCAGTAAATGCGAATTGTGGTGCGTTAAAAGTAGGTCCAGCAGGTAATACTGCAGCATCGCTGTTACGAACACATACAAATACTAACGTAGCAAAGCATACCATCAGAACTGACTAGAAGATCAAGGATTAAATCTTACTTTATATATCAGGTTTACTTATATTCACTTACCATTAATTTAGTCATTTTGAATTGCACTTTTCTGGTTTCTTTCAGTTGTTAGAGGATAGTAAAGGTTTGAGCAATGACTTTGTTGTGTTTCTGTTCCCTGAGTTGCCAACAGTTTTTATAGCCAGTCTCAGTCTGGTCGGGTCTGGCACATTGACTTAGTTTTCAGTTGGTTTTTGGCTTGTAATTGACGCCAATTTTCCAAACGTTTAGTTACGTCGGCAGCAAGAAAATAATGAAAACGAAATTACGAAATCTTGCGCTACGCACTTTTATGGGCAACATTTAAAACCCATCATTATTGATTGATGGCTGTCACACATAGATATATACGTATGTAGGAGAAATACAATAATACAATACATAATTTTATTGTTTTGTTGCAACTTTGGTTTAAACTTGAATAAAAATTTAACAAAATCATACGAAATTTGTTTGAATCTCAAAAGACAGTAAGATAGTTTTGTACCTGACTATGAGATTCCATCAAAATTGAGACAGAAATGATTTTATAGACTCAACAAAATAAGCAAAATTGTTTCTTATTGTTCTTCATTGGAGAGCAATAGTTCGAAATAAGATTTAGATTAGTAAGTAAGTTACATATTTCTGGATGATCTTTATTGTACTTATAAACCATTGAACTAAGTTTAAACTTTTCACTTTCCGCGCCATATTTAGATCCTTAAAAATAAGCTCCAACCCAAGTTTACCTTACACCCATTTACATGGGGTGTGAGTATGATTTTTCCTATTATGGGTTGGAAAAGGGGCATGGCATACCATATATCAAAGTTCCAATATTTTCCGAGAAACAAAAATCAGGACGAACTTGCCTACGTCGGTTAGTCTATTCATAATATAATATGGAATATAGTCACCTTAACACTGCGACCACGATTGGGCATTTTGTAACATGCAATACATTTCTACAAATTGTTATGAGCAATCATAGCGATCAAGGTCAAGATCTGCCAAAGTGCTGATCGATATGCAACGTGTCCCTGTAATAGAACAGAAACAGATCCAGAAACATAAACATCAAATTGATTCGACTTATACTTAAGGAACACGATCCCAAAATAATTGCTCTACAAGAAAGTCATCTACAATCTACCAGCAACATCCCCATTCCTATTAACTTTTTTATGGTCAATTGCAACAACTCGTAACAGATTTCGAGGCAGTGCTCTCCTAATTCATAAATCGTTGAAATTCCAATTTAATACCAACAATAACGACTAGTATTTCTTCTCAAATAGATCCACTCTGTTTACATTCCTCCTCGGCTTAAATGACCTTAATCACAACCTAAATTCTACAAATAGCAGAAAATTAATTTTGGGAAACTTCAATTCTTGGTATATCAAATGGGGCTCTTCTAAAAACAGCCTCAACGGACGTAGCTTATCTAAATTTATTGACGACTCTAACACAGGACATAGTGTTAAACAACGGAGCTCCACCCATTTCAGCACTCATAACACATTCACGCACATCGATGTCTCTATTTGTTCTGCCGATTTCGTGCAGTATACAAATGGGAAAAACGAAAAAAACCTCTACAATAGCGACCATTTCCCTAACGAACTCTCCTATAGTGAAAACTTCGAAACTAAAGTATGTATTGTGAATGACAACTAGGGGTTGAGTGCAATATCTGTATATCTATGTTTCTAACTATCTATCTATCTGATACACACAAGATTGTTATGCATGTCGGCAAAACGCCACTTGTGGAACATGTGAAAATATTCAATGCTCATAGGAGGTCAATTCCAATCCAGAGATACTGGATTACCAGCGGAAAAAGGATCAGTAGACAAAATTTGGAGAAACTCGTCGGTGTCTATTGGCAGGGCCATCGCCGGTGGAATGCCATAACATCACAGATCGTAATTTGATTGGTAGGATTGTCACACGCACTTTACGTGTATAATAAAATGGAGAATCTAAACTTGCATATGAAGTTCATAATATGATTTTTATTTTTTCATTAATTGTGTTTCAATTTAGCGGTGATATGTTCATTTACAATGGAATAGTAATGAAGCATGCTGGCCGGGTAGAGCAGCATAATAATTTTCAACCAAACCGCAGCGTACGAAGTCTCATGTATAATAATCACACAAAATACAACTTACTTTCTTGCCAAACCATAAAACACATTTGCATGTACTTGTATTTCATAGTGATTATATTAGCATTAGCATATCCTTTAGTCAAAATATACAATAAAGTCTAGATGTATTTACAAAAATGCAATAAGTGTAATTTAGACCCTTTTAATCGTCAAATGCAAGGTCATTAACTTAATGGGTCAACAAGGTTATAAAGACATCTAAAGATCATTTTCATACATAATACGATAGGTACCTTTTATTGTATGTTTCGGGAATGGCAATCCTAGTGTTAAAAGAGCAAATTTAACATATTTATTGTGAAGTTTAAAATTTTTTACCATAAAAGAAGTAAAAAACTACAGCCGCGGTGCTGAAATGACATTTACATGTGACAAATCTTGGCTCTGTGCATAATAGCCTAAAACTAAGCTAAACAATCGACTCTCTGGATCTTCGAATACTAGCCAAATCTTTCATTATCACTACGCGAACTCACTCAAACTTCATCGCATCCAAGACTTTTTTTTCACCCTAAACGTCAAAATTATGGATCATCCGCCTTGATCCATAGGCAACCAAAAACTTCTTTTTGACACCTGAAGAAAAGGTTGATTCGTTGAAAATGCATGTTTGGGAGTTACCTCATTGTAAGTGGCAAAAGTACAGGAAAGCAATTATAAAAGAATGTTAATTTTGAAATGAAATTAACATTTTTATCAATATAATCTAATCTCCCACAGCTTCAATGCACTTATTCCAATTAAGTACTTCTTCATATAAAATATAGAGAAGTCGTTCATCTGAAATGCCTATGTTATCAGTAATTTCCAGCTTAGTCAATCTTGGACTCTTAACAAACAATATCATACACTTGCTCAATGAATGCTGGTGTTGTTGCGGTTTTTGGACGTCCACTACGTGGTTCATCTGCAACGCTTGTACGTGAACTTTTAAATTCTAAACCTCATCAATGCACAGTTGTAAATGTAGGAGCAGATTCCTTTAAGACTTCTACCATTTTTTTTTTAATTTTAATTTCTGTTGCCGATAAAAGCCTTCCGAAACAAAGAATTTTGTCACTGCACGATAATCGTTTTTTTTTTTTGTAGAAAAATAGACTTTTATGTCAATGATTTACTACTATTTGAGGGCCGAGGTCTACGCCTGAATCGCTCACTAATTTTTAAATAGCTTATCTATCTGATTTACGTCTGTAATGAAGATTAATTTTACTATATGAAGATTATGGTTAAGATGCCTTGCAAATTGCACCCAGTTTGCCAGTGATAAACGTCCCGTTTATAAAAAAGAACTTTACAGGTAGATGGTCAGACCATAAATCGTCTATCACGCTAGTGTGTGATAGAACCTTTGTACAATTTGTAAGGAAGACATCTAGGGTAGACTTTCGACTCTCTCTTTAGGACGGGACGTAGGAGTTGGCCCGCTGGAAAAATCATGTTGAAACAGTACGAGTAATATTTTTTTATGTAACATGTTATCCCAACATTTTGCACACGCTGCAACTCCTTCAATCATGATGTCTACCATTAAAATCTCCACTTAAATTATAAAACGCATCTTGCCTTTTTGAATATCAATCGATATATTATAGTATAGTACTTACCTGTTTCATTTCCAACAGCAGTCGTCCTTTTTATTCGGAAAACTACTTGCTAGTACCAAAAATTAATAAATTTTCCAAGACTTTAGTTTGTTTTTATTTGTTTTTCAACACTTTTTATTTTGTTTTATTCTTTAAATTAATACAATAATTGCAGTTTATTTTGTTCTTTAAAGACTTAGCTTGCATCATGTTTACAATATTTCTTTAACATAGGAATACACCAGTATTTTTAACCATTATATCTATAATATTTATTTATTAAATTAGGCTAAACATATTTCAAATATTTATAATTTATATTCATAATAATAAATAGTAGGTAATACCACAATAATATTTTTGGTAAACTTATTTATTTGCATTTAGAATATTTATTTTGTTTTTTAATTTAATTTTAGTTACAAAGCTGCGCTCAATAGAATTTTTTTTATTTCTTTTTTTTTGCGTCATTTTATGTGAGTATTTTCTGAGACTTAATATTTCTGAGTATATTAGTAGTAGATGATCTTGTTAGTATATAGTTGTAATTAATATCTTAGTTATTATATTAGTTCCCGAGACTTTCGAAATGAATGAATGAAAATGAAATCATCATAATCATCTCAAGCTTCCCTGTCTTTATAATTTTTTTAGTTATATATTTATGCTTTTATAACATTACTAGGCTAAATGGCTAACGGTTTAAATAATCGTGTGTAATATTGCATAGTCAAATATCTATAATAAAAGTCTTTTGGGTTAGAAAATTATTATTGACATTCGACTTTAAAAATATGTTATACCATACTAAGTATATGTGATGGATCTGTTTTTAATATTTATTATATTTTTTGCAAATCAAGCCTTAGATTTATTTTAGTAATGATAGAAACATATATACAATAAAATTAAGATTATCATATTTGTTCTTGATACATAAACTAGAATAGTAACGTAACAATGTTTTTCATACTTAAAAAACTAGATATCTTTACAATTCGTATAATGCATATATTTTTTTTTGTTTTTTGTTTTGTTTGGACATGTTTTCATTGAGAGTTCCCTTCAAGACTCTTATTTAAATCCAATAACCAACACAACTGAACTTCAATCATTTTCATTTAATATAAGTAGCATCATAAGATTTTTCCATATACTCAACATCATCTATAATATTATTAAATGGTAATTTCAATTACACCCATGCAAACTCAAATCATAAAGACGATTATGCTTATTCTACCCAAATGAATTTTACTTATATTTCAAGGGGGATAATATTTACTATTACCTAGTAACCCATGCACCCACCCAAAGAAAGCAATATTGTATGTCGGGAGCAAAATTATCTCAAAATTATCACAAAAACAACTTTTAGTGATTCCCCCGCCCAAGTTGCACTGTTAAGAAAACTCTTTTTAAATCAGTCTGTAAAGTGAATGTTACCAGTCTGCAACCTTTAGCTTATGCTGGCGTGCCAATTTAGAAGAAAACCAAAATATATTGGAAATATTTAACATTTTATATAATTTTATTATTTTTAATTTTTTTTTTAAATTGTTATTCTGAATATGACTTTTTCTCTCCAAGTTGGCAAGCCTGAGTTTTTCAATTCCTGTACCACAGCCAGTATTTTTGAGAATGAATAATTTTTCTCAAAAATATTGTCTTTCTTTCTCTAGTTACACACCATTAAATTAAAATTTAAAAAAAAAAAAGCTATCGGAGGGCAACCATGAGCTTTCACCAGGGCTACAGAGTTCGAAGATTGATCAGCTGTTACAGAGTAAACTGAACGCGTTTGAATTAAAATGTAAAATTATTGGGAATTAGAGGAATTCGAGGCATGAAAACGCTGTAAATGTGCAATATGTTGGTGTAGCTGTATTGTATTAACTCACAAAAAAAAAAAAAAACATTGATTCCTGACAGGAAAACAAATGTATAAAACAATAACACATAATGCACTGAAAAGCCAATGAGTAAACTTATGTTTACCATCGAATGACACCACCAAATCAGCATTAAAATCACGCTTGCAAGATGATTTGGTGAAGATCATGACTGAAATTTGTAGTTGAAAAATTTATGATAAAAGGGAAACTGAGCATGGTGACAAAATAAATGAAAAAGTTATGTTAAGCAAAAAAAAAAACAAAATGATGACGAATAGATAATGGAGAACTTAAAAGAGAATAAAAAAAAAACAAAATTAATGGAAAAAGTTATGTTAAACAACAAATTTCGTTTGGTAGAAACAATACTGCAAGGTAACTACTACTTTTTGATAATTTCCAGATGAAAACAGAAAGAAAGAAAGACGAAGGATTAAAAAAAGAATCAACATTGTAGCGTACTTATACAAGATTTAAACACAAATACAGAAATTAATAAACTTAAATCAAAACACTTATGTCAACGCACATTCCAATCGCGTTCGAATATGCTGCGTTTGCAGTTTAGTCCACTCAACGAAGGGACTATATACTTTAAAGTACATAGGTAGGTAGTGAGAGTACATATCCATAAGAGCATGTACTCATACAATAACATACAATTGCATTAATCAGCTCGCGCTCTCCATTCTTATCTTAAGTCAAATGTTAAATCTAAAAATAAAGATTCTAAAAACTTGCGTCAAAGACAACACATGTCTTTCATTCTTATATGAATTATCCACTGGAGGCCAATGGCCTCTCAGCAAAATCGATCTTATTTAGCATAAAGTTGAAATGTCTTTTGCCCAATTTAGATTTCATTGTAGTGCAGGGCAAGGGTTAGGAAACTGAAAAGAATAACAACCTGGCAGCACCGATAGAGTGCTCTGTTTGGTATCCCAAAAAATAATAAAAATGTCGGATCGCCTGATTTGGCTAAAAGAAAACAAAGTTCTTGAATACGCTGATATCATTATGGCGCAGGAGATGGCAATTATTGGTATTGAGTCGGACGAACATATTCCTTCAGCATCAAACAAATGTGTTAGATAATATTAAAATTTCGTAACAATATAAAACAGAAATTGGAAATAAAAACAAACCAAATATAAAAACCAAGCAAAAAATAATAAAAATGTTGGATCGCCTGATTTGGCTAAAAGAAAACAAAATTCTTGATTACGAGATTATGTTATCTAACATGGACTTGTCCAACTACTGCTTCCACTCATCAAAAATTGAAAGTGGTGCCACAATTGATTTCCCTACTTAGCTACACCGAGGATAGTGTACAAATAGTTGTTCTACATGCTATTGGCAATATTGCAGCTAGTACAGAAGAGCATGCACAAGGTAACCGTGATCAAGTCTTTACACTAATTACACTCATTGCCTTCCTCAACATTTTAAAGGAGAATGTTAAACAAAGTGCAGAAAAGCTAAACATAAAAAATAACATATATTGAGTGATATTAATAAACATAATAAAAAAAAAAACACTTTTTATAATAAAAACACATTTAATTGATTGAAATTAATAAAAATAATAGAGAAAACAGTTTTTTATAATAAAAACGTTTGTTACTTGACATTCTGCCCGCATTTAACTATCTGATACATCACATAGACACCTGAATACTTGTTGACTCAGTGTGGGCTATAAGATGTTTAGCCCATGGTAAGCTATGATCAAATCCAAATGATAATTGAAAGTGGTGTCGTGCCACAATTAATTTCCCTACTTAGGTACACCGAGGATAGTGTACAAATAGTTGCCCTACATGCTATTGGCAATATTGCAGCTAGTACAGAAGAGCATGCACAAGGTAACCGTGATCAAGTCTTTACTCTAATTACACTCATTGTCTTCCTCAACATTTTAAAGGAGAATGTTAAACAAAGTGCAGAAAAGCTAAACATAAAAAATAACATATATTGAGTGATATTAATAAACATAATAAAAAAAAAAACACTTTTTATAATAAAAACACATTTAATTGATTGAAATTAATAAAAATAATAGAGAAAACAGTTTTTTATAATAAAAACGTTTGTTACTTGACATTCTGCCCGCATTTAACTATCTGATACATCACATAGACACCTGAATACTTGTTGACTCAGTGTGGGCTATAAGATGTTTAGCCCATGGTAAGCTATGATCAAATCCAAATGATAATTGAAAGTGGTGTCGTGCCACAATTAATTTCCCTACTTAGCTACACCGAGGATAGTGTACAAATTGTTTAAATTAGGTTTAGTTACTAGTCGGTACTCAAAGAGAAGCATAGGGCTGTCATTAGTGAAGCACATCGCGCCGATAATAATCAAATAAGCTCATCGAGGTGACAATAAAAGAAAAATAATAAAAAATTAAATAAGAAATAATAATAAACAACAATATTTTGTTTAAATTATATGTAAGCAAAGATATCGATTTGTAAGCACAAGAAGCAAAAAGACATACAGGGTCAGTCTGATTCGAACAAATAATGGAAGCGGACTACAAATTCAGAAGTGGAGTATAGTCGCGCCTGCCTCACAGTAGCACAAAAAAGGAATAAATAACAAAACATAGTTCGTCTGAAAAAAAAAAACGCACATTTTTTGTTCATACGCTACGCTTACAGTTTTGCTGAATAAGCGTCTGGAAAACTTCCGTAGTTTGAATGCAATTCTTATGAATGCATATCTTGCTACATATTCAAAAACAATTGCATCGAATTTCCGTCGTGCAATCGTAATCTTTCCTAGAACTCTAGTTAACAACTGTGACATCCCCTTTGTTTTCGCCATCTAGAAACATTAATTGAAAAAGACATTGTGTCATAACAGCATAAAAGGGAGCAATGCACATGGTACAATGGTAGAAAAAGTACCACTCGTCACATTTACGTAATTTTTCCTTGAAAATATTTTACCACCACGTCAGCGTTAGATTAACTATTCAGTAAAAAACAATTTACCACACATTAAATTTAACGTAAGTTTTTCATAGAATTATTTTTACTACTCGTTCGTTTTGTTGTTGGAGATTGAAGATATCGATGAATTGTTAAGGTC
Organism: Amiota minor; assembly: GCA_037043295.1. NCBI lineage: Eukaryota > Metazoa > Arthropoda > Insecta > Diptera > Drosophilidae > Amiota > Amiota minor. Next base: position 144,982 of record JBAMAW010001322.1, read on the forward strand.
ACACGATGAAGAGCTCACAAACGAACTTTTGTTAACTTTTGGTATTGAATATGAGTTAGAAGATGAAAATGATCCGACTGATACAAACACAGCCAAAAAAGCTAACGACTGCGCAAATTGCAAAAGCAATGAGACTGGTAAACCAGGCGATGGAAATTTTTAGGAACAATGATCACGATGAAAATCGCAGTGGGAAGGCAACTCAATCTCTTGCTGACGCTATACAGTGCTACAAAAATGTGTACTTGGAGAAAAAAGCAGTTTTTATTCAACAAACTTTGGACGCGTTTTTAAAAGAAAATGTAACTCAGCCGGAAGAAAGTATAGGCGATTAAAAACCGTATTTTGATTTTAATTTTATTACATTCCTTTTCCTGAGATTCAGCTTTAATAAGAAGCATTGAAATTGTTAAATACTTAATCATATACATACGTATGTAGAATGGAGTAGCCCTGGCAACTGTGCGAGGACAGCCCGGTTAGCATCCCTGAGTTGCACAGGGAAGAAGTAAAGTTGAAAATCAGTCGCAAGCAGAAAGAAGAAGTAAAGTTGAAAATCAGTCGCAAGCCGAAGTTGAGCGCGAGCGGTCGTGTTAAGTGGAAGATGTATTATTTTTATCATTTTGTTGTTTTGAATTATTAAAACCTAAGACCTTTTACATTTATTACTTGAATAAACCGTTATTGAAATTAATAAAACCTAAGACCTTTTACATTTATTACTTGAATAAACCGTTATTAAAATTAATAAAACCTAAGACCTTTTACATTTATTACTTGAATAAACCGTTATTGAAATTAATAAAACCTAAGACCTTTTACATTTATTACTTGAATAAACCGTTATTGAAATTAATAAAGCCTAAGGTCTTTTACACGTATATGAAATAAATTTTCATATGACTAAAAAAAAAAGTTACACATTTCTTCTTCAAAAATTGCATTTTTCTTTACTCTGGAACTAATTAAAAATATTTTGCAGTAAGTATATGGAAAAATATATTTCGATTTGAGTCGTTTCGGTTTGCGTCGCCTCTCTCCAGTCCCCGTCCCCAATTAACGACGAAAACCGAGGCTCTGGTGTATTAAATATAGAATGCCTGTGGCTCGCTTAATGGCCATTGATTCCTTACGGAGAAATGAAGTAACACTAAGAACCGACTGCCGACGCCGTCAGCCATCGGCCACTGTTGAACTCCCGGCTTTGCTGGGTACAATATGAAATAGCGCTAGCGCTTGCACGAGTTCAACAGTGGCCGATGGCTGACGGCGTTGGCAGTCGGTTCTTAGTGTTACTTGGTAACAACTAAGTGGCAAGCAATCAGCGCTGCAAAGGGGTTAGTAGAGATCGTTTGAAGGTTGCGCGTGCAATTAGGTACACATTATCTCGGTAGTAAATAGCGTAATAATTGTGTAATAAAACTAAAAATAAATGTACGTTAGAAATGGTATAAAAGGTTGATGTCGAATATTATTCGATTATAATTATGTCTGAGTATAACCCAGTCGTACGTGTAGTAAGAAAACTATTGCCTGAAAATGTCGCAAGCACTAGTGGAAACGTTACTAATGAAGAAATTATTGAAGCAACCGGAGAGGATAACACCAGAATTACTGATGACAATGGAGGAACTTCTGATGACAGACGACGCCTTCTCAAGCGAGGTCTGGACAACAGTAAAGGAGGCAATTCAATTATTCCTGATTCTTTAAGTCTTTATACACCGGAGGAGATACGAGAAGTCCAGATGAGTTCTACAGAGAAATGGCCGACCGAATATATGGATTGTTACAATCAAGCAAAAGGAAGTCTAAATACTATTCTTATGTTAGTAAGCGACGAAACCGTATCCAAGATGAGGCAACTATTAGTGCGGTATTTCATAGAGCCAGCAACGCACTCTTCAAGTGGATTACAGAGCACGGCGACCACTATCATATCGTCCACGATTGCACCTATAGTAACGGAAGCTGTAGATGTTTCGGAAAACAATTTTCTGGCTACAGAAGTTCAAGAATATATAACTCATACGAGCTTACAAAAGAAGACTGGAGAGCTATCATCAAATATCACTTTTCGGTCGGGCGGCGAGTTCACCACATCTTCATTGGCGATACCGACTACACCAGAATTTTTGTTAGATTTGAAACTTTACAACTTGAACAGCGTGCCGAAGGAGATTTGGTCAACGAAGGACATGTGGAAGTATGCAGCACTGAGGACGAAATATTATGGAAACCTGACAGCGAATCAGGGAGTGATGTACCACGTGAAGGAGATTCAGAAGCTTCTACTTCAACAAATGCCAAAAGAGGAAGAAAAAGGCGAGGAGCCAAAGAGAAAACGCAGCAAGAGGTCATCGAAGAACTAATATTGAAGATCTCTAAAGTACCTCTCCAGGATTTCGTAACAACAGATAAATACTTACAATCTAACATACGATTCATGAACACTCTATCTGTATCAATGAAGAATGCCTTACATACAATCAAGTTGAAATTCTATAATATGCAACTAAGAGATTACAAACGATTTTATGAAGAATTAAGTGAAATGCCGTATTGGGATAGTCACAACAGAGAATCCTTCGATAATGTTTACATGTCACTAAGTATGAGCAAAAAATACATAAAGAAGTTATTAGTCTGGCAATACAACAAGGAGTCAATGGACGACGAGTACAATATAATTAACGATGAATGGAAACCAAAAGTATATAAATATTTATTGGACTTGATAAACTTCATTGATAGAAAACGTGGAAAACGCAATACAGACGTATATTTAAGTCCACCGAATGCAGGAAAGACGCTATTCTTTGACGCTATACGGGACTATTTAATAAATTGCGGGCAAATGACAAATTGGAACCAGGAATAGTACATTCCCATTACAAATGTGCGGATATACACGATTAATATTTTGGAATGAACCGAACTATGAGTTGTCAGTCGAACGAAATTTACTAAAATTACTTGGTGGAGACTCCTTAAATGTGAACGTGAAAAATCAACCAGATGCTGTTATATCGAAGACACCTGTAATAGTAACATCTAATATAAATCCTTTTCCAAATTCTCCAGAATTTCAGTACCGTGTACAAAAATATAATTGGATACCGGCACCATTCTTATTAAATACAAGTGGAAAAAAATTTCACCCTTTAGTAATTGCGTATTTATTTAATGAAGTGGAACAATACTACGAAGAAGATGTAACAAATTACCTTGAAAAATATAATTTACCAGTGGAAAATAACTACATGATAACAAACAACATTTATGATGGTATTGAATCGATAAGTGAGGCAGAAAGTGAAGATTAAATAATATACACAATTGTTTTATATAAATATGTATTTACATTAGTTGAAAAAATATATAAATAAACGAACATTCTAAAAATCCAATCAGTATGCCTTCAGAAGAAAAAATACAAAGGAAACGTCTTAGATGCGCTGTTAATCCAATGGAATGCTCAGACACCACAACACGTAACATCAAATTTTTTTTTTGATATCAACAACCAATTGTTTCTACTCCCCAACAACAGTTTTCGATAAAACTATCGTGTTGACAAAGAGACATTTTAAATGATCTTCAAACATGAAATTCCGAGTTCTACAATTTCACATACATTTGGCCATTGTACTTACATTTTCAAATTTCAAAAATTTCATATCGCTATTACATGATTTACTATATTTACTATTTAGCAGAAAGCCGTTTTCCTATATTTTGCATATATGTAGGATCTGGCAAGGAGACTAGGAGTGGATTGTCCTACATGGCAACGCTATAGTATAAGAACGAATGAGCGTGCGAGAGTGACTGGTGATCGTTAGGGTGAGTTAGTCGCTCACGTTCGTTGTTTGAGTGAGGACGCAGTCGCTCGCGTTCGCTCGTATTAATAAGTTATGTGAATAAAGAGAAACATTCTACACAGTTGTGGTTGCTAAATAAAATATAGTTTGTCGTTAAATAAACTACTTTAATGAAACTGTTATTTAAATATCATTAAATATTTCATCTAAATAATAACTAAACATATACATAAACAGAGCTATGTGTACTTATATAATAAATAAATAATATTAACTTACATATAAGTTAAGGTACAATGACCTTTTAAACGGCACTTGCATGTAATGATCCTGTTAGTACAGGTTCATTGCCCTTTGCTTACGCAATTAGATAAAAGCTTTTATCATTACTGTAAAAGCTATTATCTAAAGCTTTGCAACGGCACTTGCATGTGCCTGAAAGGTATATAAGGTCTTGTTAGTTTAGTAGTTAGTTAGTGTTATCACTGGAGCAAGCTAGTGCTACTCGAGTAGATAATTAAAATTAATTGGCGCCCAACGTGGGGCACGGAATAATAAAAAGGATAACGCGTCGCGATACTCTAGTAATTCATCACGAGTTACGCCGCATAAAATCAATGTAAATTAATTCGATAAAGTGCCTCCAAAGGAGCCACAGCGGGAGTGCGATTTAGTAAAGATAAAAATAATCTTTACCGCGTTTGAATAAAAAATTATTGCCGGTCGTACCGCCGAATCTCTGTAGAATCCGTTCGCAGAGAACCACGTCTAAAGTGTTACCAAGAAGCCCCAGTCACCTGCTGCACCACTGTCGTCGCAGGACAAAAAGGACCAACTTCGAAGGACCATCGTGGGAGGTTCGCCGGAATGATTATATTCCAACAACAGTTGACAACGGTCAACAACAATCAATAACAGCCAACAAACGCAGTCAACAATAATCATCAACAGACATCAACAGTTAACAACATACATACAATTCATGTAAGTCAAAAATTTTATTTTTTGTGACTAGTGATTATATAGTGTTCAAAATTAACACAAACAAACTAAACCTGTGCCAAAAACAAAAAAAAATCTCTGTACTAAAAGGCGAATTTATGAGTAATAACAAAATAGAGTTAGACTTTAGTAGGCTATCTTTAGCGGGTGAACCCTTACCAAACACTATGTTGTCTGTAGCACAGGTTAAAGAGCTGATCCAGCTTGAATTAAGAAATCAAAAGGCGGAATTTGATAGGGAACTTGAAAGTATTAGAGAGGAATTAACTAAGGCATCGGGGAGTGCAACTTTAAAGAAATTCGAGAGGGTAAAGATAGTGCCTGGGGTAAGGTGTGAGGAAACGCTGGATGTGGTCAAGACCTTACCAGAATTTCATGGGCAGTTGGAGACATATGTTTCATGGCGAGAAGCCGCTCACAATGCATATGAAATTTTCAAGGATTATGATGGAAGTTCAAAACACTTCCAAGCTGTAGCAATTATTCGTAATAAAGTTCTTGGCGCAACAAATTCAGTTTTATCCTCTTTTAGCACTGTTTTGAACTTTGAGGCAATCATAGCAAGATTGGATTTTACTTATGCCGACAAGCGTCCTGTTTACTTAGTGGACTTAGACACCTGAATACTTGTTGACTCAGTGTGGGCTATAAGATGTTTGGCCCATGGTAGCTATGATCAAATCCAAATGATAATTGAAAGTGGTGTCGTGCCACAATTGATTTCCCTACTTAGCTACACCGAGGATAGTGTACAAATTGTTTAAATTAGGTTTAGTTACTAGTCGGTACTCAAAGAGAAGCATATATAGGGCTGTCATTAGTGAAGCACATCGCGCCGATAATAATCAAATAAGCTCATCGAGGTGACAATAAAAGAAAAATAATAAAAAATTAAATAAGAAATAATAATAAACAACAATATTTTGTTTAAATTATATGTAAGCAAAGATATCGATTTGTAAGCAAGAAGCAAAAAGACATACAGGATCAGTCTGATTCGAACAAATAATGGAAGCGGACTACAAATTCAGAAGTGGAGTATAGTCGCGCCTGCCTGACAGTAGCACAAAAAAGGAATAAATAATAAAACAGTTTTGCTGAATAAGCGTCTGGAAAACTTCCGTAGTTTGAATGCAATTCTTATGAATGCATATCTTGCTACATATTCAAAAACAAATGTAAAACGATACTTTTGCATCGAATTTCCGTCGTGCAATCGTAATCTTTCTTCCTAGAACTCTAGTTAACAACTGTGACATCCCCTTTGTTTTCCCCATATAGAAACATTAATTGAAAAAGACATTGTGTCATAACAGCATAAAAGGGAGCAATGCACATGGTAACAATGGTAGAAAAAATACCACTCGTCACATTTACGTAATTTTTCCTTGAAAATATTTTACCACCACGTCAGCGTTAGATTAACTATTCAGTAAAAAACAATTTACCACACATTAAATTTAACGTAAGTTTTTCATAGAATTATTTTTACTACTCGTCCGTTTTGTTGTTGGAGATTGAAGATATCGATGAACTGTTAAGGTCACACGATGAAGAGCTCACAAACGAACTTTTGTTAACTTTTGGTATTGAATATGAGTTAGAAGATGAAAATGATCCGACTGATACAAACACAGCCAAAAAAGCTAACGACTGCGCAAATTGCAAAAGCAATGAGACTGGTAAACCAGGCGATGGAAATTTTTAGGAACAATGATCACGATGAAAATCGCAGTGGGAAGGCAACTCAATCTCTTGCTGACGCTATACAGTGCTACAAAAATGTGTACTTGGAGAAAAAAGCAGTTTTTATTCAACAAACTTTGGACGCGTTTTTAAAAGAAAATGTAACTCAGCCGGAAGAAAGTATAGGCGATTAAAAACCGTATTTTGATTTTAATTTTATTACATTCCTTTTCCTGAGATTCAGCTTTAATAAGAAGCATTGAAATTGTTAAATACTTAATCATATACATACGTATGTAGAATGGAGTAGCCCTGGCAACTGTGCGAGGACAGCCCGGTTAGCATCCCTGAGTTGCACAGGGAAGAAGTAAAGTTGAAAATCAGTCGCAAGCAGAAAGAAGAAGTAAAGTTGAAAATCAGTCGCAAGCCGAAGTTGAGCGCGAGCGGTCGTGTTAAGTGGAAGATGTATTATTTTTATCATTTTGTTGTTTTGAATTATTAAAACCTAAGACCTTTTACATTTATTACTTGAATAAACCGTTATTGAAATTAATAAAACCTAAGACCTTTTACATTTATTACTTGAATAAACCGTTATTAAAATTAATAAAACCTAAGACCTTTTACATTTATTACTTGAATAAACCGTTATTGAAATTAATAAAACCTAAGACCTTTTACATTTATTACTTGAATAAACCGTTATTGAAATTAATAAAGCCTAAGGTCTTTTACACGTATATGAAATAAATTTTCATATGACTAAAAAAAAAAGTTACACATTTCTTCTTCAAAAATTGCATTTTTCTTTACTCTGGAACTAATTAAAAATATTTTGCAGTAAGTATATGGAAAAATATATTTCGATTTGAGTCGTTTCGGTTTGCGTCGCCTCTCTCCAGTCCCCGTCCCCAATTAACGACGAAAACCGAGGCTCTGGTGTATTAAATATAGAATGCCTGTGGCTCGCTTAATGGCCATTGATTCCTTACGGAGAAATGAATTGAAAGAAGAAAAAATACAAAGGAAACGTCTTAGATGCGCTGTTAATCCAATGGAATGCTCAGACACCACAACACGTAACATCAAATTTTTTTTGATATCAACAACCAATTTTTTCTACTCCCAACAACAGTTTTCGATAAAACTATCGTGTTGACAAAGAGACATTTTAAATGATCTTCAAACATGAAATTCCGAGTTCTACAATTTCACATACAGTTGGCCATTGTACTTACATTTTCAAATTTCAAAAATTTCATATCGCTATTACATGATTTACTATAGCAGAAAATCCGTTTTCCTATATTTTGCATATATGTAGGATCTGGCAAGTAGACTAGGAGTGGATTGTCCTACATGGCAACGCTATAGTATAAGAACGAGTGAGCGTGCGAGAGTGACTGGTGATCGTTAGGGTGAGTTAGTCGCTCACGTTCGTTGTTTGAGTGAGGACGCAGTCGCTCGCGTACGCTCCTATTAATAAGTTATGTGAATAAAGAGAAATATTCTACACAGTTGTGGTTGCTAAATAAAATATAGTTTGTCGTTAAATAAACTACTTTAATGAAACTGTTATTTAAATATCATTAAATATTTCATCTAAATAATAACTAAACATATACATAAACAGAGCTATGTGTACTTATATAATAAATAAATAATATTAACTTACATATATACGCACGCAAAACTATCGGTTTCGAGTACATTTGCGAGCATGAAGAGAATATTCGACATCTAAATCAGAAAAAGGTAACGAATATGCAGTTACTCTGACATGTGATGACCTAACAAAATATCTTGTGGCTATAATAATACCAATACAAAATAAATGCGCGAAAACCGTCGCTAAAGCCATATTTGAATCTTTTATTCTTAAGTATGGTCCAATGAAGACGTTCATTACGGTCATGGGAAGAGAATATAAGAATTCCTTAATCAATGACTTGTGCAAATATTTAAAAATAGACAGCATCACGTCTACAGCACATCATCACCAATCATTACGAACAATCGAAAAATGATTGGGACGTATGACTTCAATATTTTGGGTATTGTTACAACACAGCTAAGATTGGGTAGTTCGCGAACGACCTAGTTTGAAAGACATTGCTTTAAGTGACAACTAAGCGAACTTGAGTAGTTCGCGAACGACTTAGTTCAAAATACGTTTCTTATATAAGTTAAGGTACAATGACCTTTTAAACGGCACTTGCATGTAATGATCCTGTTAGTACAGGTTCATTGCCCTTTGCTTACGCAATTAGATAAAAGCTTTTATATAAGATCATTACTGTAAAAGCTATTATCTAAAGCTTTGCAACGGCACTTGCATGTGCCTGAAAGGTATATAAGGTCTTGTTAGTTTAGTAGTTAGTTTAGTGTTATCACTGGAGCAAGCTAGTGCTACTCGAGTAGATAATTAAAATTAATTTGGCGCCCAACGTGGGGCCCGGAATAATAAAAAAGATAACGCGTCGCGATACTCTAGTAATTCATCACGAGTTACGCCGCATAAAATCAAAGTAAATTAATTCGATAAAGTACCTCCAAAGGAGCCACAGCGCGAGTGCGATTTAGTAAAGATAAAATTAATCTTTACCGCGTTTGAATAAAAAATTATTGCCGGTCGTACCACCGAGTCTCTGTAGAATCCGTTCGCAGAGAACCACATCTAAAGTGTTATCACTGGAGCAAGCTAGTGCTACTCGAGTAGATAATTAAAATTAATTTATATGTGAACTATGATGATCTCGTTCTTAGTTCGTTTTGTAATTAAAATTCTGGCTTTTTTCCTCTTACACTGGCGCTATCCAGACGTTTGATTCTTTTCTGCTGATTCTCTTTAGCTTTTTCTTACTAAAGTTTTGAAAGTGTTTGGGTAAAGTTTAATTGATATCATTGAACAGTATTTAAATAAATAATATTAATAAATAAATTTCTCATAGTTAGAGAGTTTACGGTAAATTTATTCAAAATTGAAATTTTACTCTTATATGTTATATGGCGGCGCATTTTGCTGAAGAAACCGACGGCATCAGTATTGCAGCAGGAGGTTCAATTAGAAATCTTTCGTGGCATATGAAAACTAAGCATCCTTTAGTTCCTTTAACTATTGAACGACAACATTTAGTATTTAGATTTATCTAATTCAGACTCTCCGCAAATTAGGAATGTTATTTCTTTATCTACATCGTTTTCGGTATTAGCAGTTCCTCAATCTTAAAATTTCGTAACCCAATATATTCATAAGCTACCACCCATGCGAAAAGTTCAAGAAATTGATAGACAAATCGTCAAGATGATTGCCAAAGGACATCACGCATTAAGAATTGTAGAAAAAATAGAAGTGCGAAAATTAATTCATTTAGTTCTGGGTACCAACTTCCCTCTAGAAAATCATTTTCAACAAACTTAATGATGGATGTTCATCAAGAACTACTGAGCGATGCACAAAAAAGAAATGTCTATTACAGTGGCATTATCTTTTACTACTGATGCTTGGACTTCTAGTAATATTGAAAGCTATATGGCTGTATCAGCACATTTTATAGCTGATGAGACTAAACTTTGCTTATTAAAGCTGACTTGTAAAGCTTATAATGATAAGCATTCGAACGAAAACGAAAAAAACTTTTGAGAAATACTATGAAAGAGTGGAATATTTCTCATAAAGTTACAGCTATTGTGAGTAACAAACGCATCAAACATTATAAATGCTGTCAAAATTGGTCAGTGGCGATCAATTGGTTGTTTCGCTCATACTTTAAACCTCATTATTCAAACTGCTACGAACGAAATGTCGGGTGTTTTAGCGCAGGTTAAAAGTATCGTTGAATACTTTAATCGAAGCACACAAGGCAAAAAAACTAGCTGATACACAAAAACAGGAAAAAAGAAGAAGGAGGGAAAAATTAAATGGCGTAACAGAGTGGAGATTATTTTCGGCGCCAAAGTGAAAAAAAGGAGCCATTTTTTTGGGCATTCTGAAAAAAGCATTTGCAAGCGGAGGAAGCGACTGGTGTTAATTGAAAAAATCAACAAAAATTACTCACTTCTCAACACCCCCTTTCCTTTCAGTAAGTTATGCCACTGCAATGAACTATCATTAAAGGAAGTCAGAAAAGGAGAATAAGTTTAGTTGTAGAGTGGCAGTAGGGCGGCACAATGCACAATCCTCAAGGAAAACTTGCAAAACAGAAGTTTCAATTACGAGCACTGGGGATACTGAATGCAACCAATTGGGATATAATAATAATCCTGTTATAATAATAATAATGAGATAAAATATGGAAGTGGAAGCAGGAAGAGCCAATACAATAACAATACAAGTCAATGAGTGGCTGGAGAATGGTGTTGTACGCAAGTCTACATCCAACTTTACAAGTCGTATGGTGTTGGTAAAAAAGAAGGATGGGTCTAACAGAATTTGCGTCGACTTCCGTCAACTAAACTGCATGGTACTAAGAGACCGCTTTCCGGTATCACTGATGGACGAAGTGTTAGAAAAACTGCAATCAGCTAAAGTCTTCATTGTCATGGACTTGGAAAATAGCTTTCTGCATGTGCCAATCGAGGAGTCCAGCCACAAATATACTGCTTTTATTTCCAGAGAGGGACTGTTTGAGTTTTGCAGAGCTCCGTTTGGTTTCTGCAATTCTCCGGCTGTATTTAGTCGCTTCGTCAATTGCGTATTTCAAGATTTGATCACTCAAGATATCATGCAGATGTACGTTGACGATATCATCATATATGCACAAACAAATGATGAATGCGTGTCGAAGTTGAAAGCGGTGCTGCATGAAGCTGCCAAATACAAACTACGCATCAAATGGAAAAGCTGTCCGGAAATTTCCGTATCCCGTAAATATTAAAGGTATTCAATCCTTTTTGGGCCTTTTTGGTGTCAACATGATACATGTATTGTAAATAATTTTGTTTTCTATAGGTGTGGAATGCCTACGTACTCCATCATCACCGTTCCTTAGTGCCACCACAAGTTTTTCTTTTCAGCACTTGGTATAGCAAAAATAGTTTCTCTTTACCATTGGATAAATGAGCCATTCTTTAGCTCAGTAGTTTTTATATTCTTCATTCATTAAACTAAGTAACTAAGATAATTTTATCATTGCCTTTTACATTCTTATTTGTTTACACAACGTTATGAACGTTATCAACCGTTACGAATACTGTAAACTCCATTGATTGCTGTCGCATGGGATTTTGTTTGTGTAGTGGGAAGTCCGTTTTTGTTGCATGAAATTTTTTTTATAGGGGGAAATCCGATTGAGTGTTCTTTTCTTTAGCCGACAGTGTTTTAAGAGGTGACTGTGCTAGAAAGAGACCGCTGTCCGTCTGTCCGTGGCAACTGTTTGAAAAGCTTTCGAACTCAAAAGGGCATGTTCAAGTTTGATCGTCTGTGAGTGTTAATAAACTTGCGCTATCGATTCTTTTTAAAAAAATAAAACAAGCATTACACCAAAAACAAAAATATACAATAACAACGAAAAGTGCAACGGTATTTTGAATCCGTGGCCAATTTGTGTGTCGCTCATGAGTGGAACTGACGCTCCTCAGTTTGAGCGTAGGCTCTCCAACTGCGGGTACTTCACCATCCGCTCGCAGTCATTAGAAGCAAGCTCCGCCCAGCAAACAAACAACAACGCAAACAACATCACAAGCTATAACACAAACAATAAAACCTCATGGAGTTCGCAGTGTGCTTCACCTGTGATGCTCTGTACACTACCTCCCACAACAACATCAACAACCGCTACTACAACGGTTGCATCAATAGCAACAACAACAACTACCTGTTCAATTTCATCATTGGTCACTGCAACAACCTTGGCACCCATCTTTGATACAGTCCAGAGAGAACAAGCAGCACACACATCCAGCACAAACGGTAAAGAAAAAACTTATAGTGCTAACTCTGTTCCTCTTACAGCAGCACGTCAAATTTCTTCAATAAGTCACCAAAGCCCTGTCGAGCAGTCAAATAACGGAAACAGTTATCCCGCACAAGAAGGAGACCGCAAAATCAAAAAGTTCGGCAGTACAGACTGGAATTGATCGCTATGTGCAGATCAAACGGAAACTCAGTCCGCATAAACCTAACTCTGGTAACAAATCTAAGAGATCGAATACCTCTTCTACCCCAACCAACGAACCCAACGTTTTGAAAGGAAACAGATTTGAAGCTCTTAGCAGCGATAATGATCCCATAGACGTAGAAGAGGCCCCAGCAGTCAAGCAAACCAAGCCTCCCCCAATTTACATTCGCGAGCGCAGTTCAAACAATCTTGTTTCACAGGTAGCGCAACTTATCGGCAACAACAATTTTCACATTGTTCCGCTAACCAAAGGCAAAGTACATGAAACTAAACTGCAAATCTACACTGAGAATAATTACAAGATAGTTTCGAAATTCCTCAGTGATGCCAACAAAAACTACTATACGTACCAACTTAAGAGTAGTAAAGGGCTGATAGTGGTTATAAAAGGAATAGAAGCTGGAGTTGACACTAAGGAAATTAAAAGTGCGCTTGAGGAAAAAGGGTTCCCAACTAGGGTTGTGATCAACATCTTGAACAGAAGCAAAATCCCCCAGCCAATGTTCAAGGTCGAGCTCTCTCATGTGAATAAACCAGAGAAAAGAAACAACATTCACCCAATATACAATTTACAATACTTGCTTCACCGCAGAATCACTGTAGAGGAACCTCACAAGCGCGAAGACCCGCAAAGACCCTGTGCAGTGTACAAACTGTCACGACAATAGTTTATCCGTTTGAGAAAATAATTTGTGTCGGTGTAGAAAGATTTTATTTTTATACTCTTCACGGAAGTGAATAGTATTATAAGTCAGTCACCGACTATCTTTCTTCGAATGCGGACATCAGTGATTTCTTATCAGTAATTAGATTTGTTTTTGTGATCTTTCTTAATTGATATTTCAATTATTATATAGTTGAATATATCATTTATGGTTGTATGTAAGATATTTATTATCTTCTTCAGGATGGCCGAGTTTTGTAGTAGAATAAGTCTATGTATTGTGTATGTAAAGGAATGTGAGACAAAGAGAAAATGGGACAAGAATAAAGTTTTCAATTTGTGTTGTGCCAGCAAACAAAAAACGGAAATTAGTAAGAACTGTGCTGGACTGCTTTGAATAACAATTTCTTTCTTTAGTTTAGTCTGATTCTGACACTCATCCAAGCACATCGTGCTGGTGTCAAACGTCGTCGTCGTCGTCTAGTAAATAAAAACTGATTTAACTTTGAAAATTTTATTTGCGTTGTGATCAAATAAAGGAATTTTGTTGTTTTAAATTTATACAAAAATCTTAGGGATTGCAACACTTTGCAGGACAAGGAATTCAAAATGTAATAGAAACAATAAACTCTCCTCCGTTAAAACAAATTGCTTTTTGTTCCAAATTGTTGAATTTCGCCATTTTTGTATTTACTGCGTTGCGAGTTGCGAGCGAATCTAGCAATTCATTAAATTTGAGACAACGAACGCACTGAGTGAGTTCAATAAAAATATAATATGTAATAATCTTTTCTATATTATTTCGTTACTATTTAATTCAATTTTCTTGGTAATCCAGGCATTTTTTTGTGAAATTCTTTGAAAGCATTCACCGGCTTCCCGAGCAGTTATCGCCGATTAGTTGTGATTAGTTTGACATTCAATTTCTGAACATTTGTAATAATCGGCATTAATCAGATCTAAGTCTAATAAACAATTTGGAGGATTCTCACTATGTAAGTTTGTGTAAACAAATTTTAAAAGTTTCATCTTTCTCATAAAATCAATCAATTTTATTAATTACAGTCACCGACTACCTCTCTTCGAGTGCGAACGTCAGTGATTTCTTATCAGTAATTAGATTTGTTTTTGTGATCTTTCTTAATTGATATTTCAATTATATAGTTGAATATATCATTTATGGTTGTATGTAAGATATTTTATTATCTTCTTCAGGATGGCCGAGTTTTGTAGTAGAATAAGTCTATGTATTGTGTAAGTTAAGGTACAATGACCTTTTAAACGGCACTTGCATGTAATGATCCTGTTAGTACAGGTTCATTGCCCTTTTCTTACACAATTAGATAAAAGCTTTTATATAAGATCATTACTGTAAAAGCTATTATCTAAAGCTTTGCAACGGCACTTGCATGTGCCTGAAAGGTATATAAAGAGTCTTGTTAGTTTTAGTTTAGCAGTTGATTAGTGTCATCACTGGAGCAAGCTAGTGCTACTCCAGTTGATAAATAAAATTAATTTACATAAATAATTATGGGAATGGGTCACTCATATTAATATAATTATTCATAATATTAAATTATATTTAATCTAATAATAGAATAAAATTAATTTGTATGTAAAGGAATGTGAGACAAAGAGAGAATGGGACAAGAATAAAGTTTTCAATTTGTGTTGTGCCAGCAAACAAAAAACGGAAATTAGTAAGAACTGTGCTGGACTGCTTTGAATAACAATTTCTTTCTTTAGTTTAGTCTGAGTCTGACACTCATCCAAGCACATCGTGCTGGTGTCAAATGTCGTCGTCGTCGTCTAGTGAATAAAAACTGATTTAACTTTGAAAATTTTATTTGCGTTGTGATCAAATAAAGGAATTTTGTTGTTTTATGTGAGTAGTTATTAATTGAGAGTTTGTCTTTCTGTTGGCTTTACTTTCAGTACGGGATATTAAATTCACTCATTTTGCAAAATGCACCGAATAAATGCAAAATAAGTTCACTTAATTGACTTAGCTTGGCAGAAAATTTTACAGATGTGTATCTTTTTCTTTCTAATATATTTAGTACTGGAAACAGTGAAGTGTGCGGTTTGATTGTGATTACTGAAAAAAAAAATGTAAAAGGCCTTTTAGACGGACAGCCTCTGTCATTGTTATCGCATCAGAAATCGAAATGGACTGACACGAATAGTCCCAATCTTAGTGTTGTCAATCGTTTTAGAGTTTTTATACAACACTGAACAAAGTTCGCATTTTGTGCAGCAAAATAATTCACAAAGTAAAAAAAAAATTGGAAATTTCGGTGAGTTTCGTACCATAGGACGCTATTTCTTAAATTTATACAAAAAACTTAGGGATTGCAACACTTTGCAGGACAAGGAATTCAAAATGTAATAGAAACAATAAACTCTCCTCCGTTAAAACAAATTGCTTTTTGTTTCAAATTGTTGAATTTCGCCATTTTTGTATTTACTGCGTTGCGAGTTGCGAGCAAATCTAGCAATTCATTAAATTTGAGACAACGAACGCACTGAGTGAGTTCAATCAACATATAATATGTAATAATCTTTTCTATATTATTTCGTTACTATTTAATTCCATTTTCTTGGTAATCCAGGCATTTTTTTGTGAAATTCTTTGAAAGCATTCACCGGCTTCCCGAGCAGTTATCGCCGATTAGTTGTGATTAGTTTGACATTCAATTTATGAACATTTGTAATAATCGGCATTAATCAGATCTAAGTCTAATAAACAATTTGGAGGATTCTCACTATGTAAGTTTGTATAAAAAAATTTTAAAAGTTTCATCTTTCTGATAAAATCAACCAATTTTATTAATTACAGTCACCGACTACCTCTCTTCGAGTGCGAACGTCAGTGTGTTCTTATCAGTAATTAGATTTGCTTTTGATTTTGTGATCCTTCTTAATTGATATTCAATTATCATATTATTTGTGTGTGGTTAAAAAATTTTTGGTAATCATGGCCCCTGGGCCTCCCAATCTTGAGGATAATCGCATTGATATTCTAAGCAAAAAAAAAAAAAGAGACAATTCCAGAAAGTTTCCCCAATCTGCCTGAAATTGTCCAACAAAACCCCAAATTCATAATCATTGCCTCTAAAAATACTGACAAACCCATTTCAGAATTTTCGTGCTTAGCAGTACCATCGTGCCTTAAATCTCATCAGCAAAAACATAGTTATCGATCTCGACCCTCCGTGATGGTAATTTGTTAATGCTGGTAAAAAAAACAAGCTTGTAGGTGATAAGTTTTTAAAAACAACGGCATTGCCCGGTTTATGTGACTTAGAATGCAAACTTCATGATAGTCTAAATTATGTAAAGGAGACTTATTTATGTAGAATGGAGTAGCCCTGTCAAGTGTATGACTGGATTTTAGTTAGTTGATTTTGTAATATTTAAAATTGTATTGTGTTGACAAGGTGAAAAGTTAAATAAATTTGCTAATCTCTCTGTCTTCTATTCAATCTTTTGGTATTTGTCATTCTTGCTTCTCTTGTGAATTGATCGAGTGATGCAAAAATTTTAAAGCGACTAATATTAAATGTTCATTAATTTTATTAATTAATTAAAACAAAAAATATTTTGTTATATTCGATCAATGCGTGATAGTGAGTGATATAGTGTAAAACGTCTAGGCAAGAAATATAGTAACAGATTTATATACATAATGTAACAGTAATATAAGATAACATAGATGTAAGATGTGGTATTCCTGGTTGGTGTATCCAGCCCTGAGTCGACGGTCGTGAAGGGGCAGTTGAGTGATCTAAGAACGCCGAAGTGATCAAGTGGACGTTGTGCAGTTGATATCATTACTTACTTACTTTACTTTAAATATTACTTTCTTTACACATTTAAATAAAATATCATCAAATTAAAATTTTGGCATAGCATAAACATGGGGCATAGCCCCGTTTGCTGCCAATTTCAATATCTGGAAAAAATAATCTGTACCCACCAAGTACGAGTGAGTCTCGTTTGTACATTCGTGGCGGATGGTCGTGTCGCGCTATAGTATAAAGTTCGATTAAACATTGATAACGCTTTGTTTTTGTTTATGCAGTGATCTAATTTAGACATCGACTAACGGCGGTGTCGGTAATAGTGATCAAAAAGACAATAAAAGCATAAGCAGTGGTTTTTGCTTTGCTTGTGTTTGGGCAAGACTGACGCTTGTGTGCAAGTTAAGGTACAATGACCTTTTAAACGGCACTTGCATGTAATGATCCTGTTAGTACAGGTTCATTGCCCTTGCTTACGCAATTAGATAAAAGCTTTTATCATTACTGTAAAAGCTATTATCTAAAGCTTTGCAACGGCACTTGCATGTGCCTGAAAGGTATATAAGGTCTTGTTAGTTTAGTAGTTAGTTTAGTGTTTCACTGGAGCAAGCTAGTGCTTCTCGAGTAATTAATTAAAATTAATTTGTATAAAGAACAACAGTGTAATATTCAAACTCAATCATACAAAGAAGATGAAAATGATTCAAAATAAAATTAATT
>JBAMAW010001324.1:0-128380 GCA_037043295.1 Amiota minor
TTATCCTTTGTTGTTGGCCAATCCTTTGTAACTTCTGTTAGACTCCAATGGTTCATCCATTGACGATTGGTGATTTTTCCTTTTCTCGTTGTTTTTTTGTTTAACCTTTTCTCTAGGCGCATTTCGTTTTGACTTTACGCACTTAAGGCAAAAAAAAGGATTCCAATTCAAGTAAAACGCTTATGTACATATACATACACACATACATATGTACAATACATATGTACGAGTATATTTGTGTTTGGATATGTGTGTGTGTGTGTGTGTGTGTTAGTTTTGGCTGTTGACAAATATTTAGTCAACAACAATTCGTTAACGTTTGTCAACTTCACCAAACCCGACTTCCTTAACTTCTTTATCGTGTTTCGTGTTGGTTGTTGGTCGTTGGTTGTTGTTGTTGCTGCTATAACAAATGTTTGCTTAGGCATTTTCACTGATTTTTCACATTTTCACACCTCAACGAAGCCATTTTTCCATTTCCATTTCCATTTCGTTCATTTTGCAATATTTATTTACTTACGAAGGAGTTAACTCAATTCAGTTTATTCGTGAAGAGTATTTGATCATCAGCATTGTTTGGTGAATCTTTAATTGTTACTCTTTTTGTGTGTGTGTGTGTGTGTGTGTATGTGTTCTGTATGCATATGACAATATTGGGAAAAGAAAAATATTGTTCATGTTAAATTTTTGCATTAATTTTTAAAATATTATGATAGAATTATTAAGTAGTAACCCCTTTCTAAATAAAAATTTTCCTTAAATTATTATCTATCAAGTCAATTAAAATTAACTATTATACGATATAGGTACTTCAAACTATGGTAGCTCTTAAATTCAAGTAGACTTTCAAAGTCAAATTTTCGATTAGTTGCTTGTTGGCGAAAAATTTCCTTCTAACTTTGTGGTTGTGCAAATTTATCACGTGCTGTGAATATACAATAATCATAATGGAAATTAAAGGCTACGGTTAAATATAAAAACAGAAAAAGAAGTGAAGTGAAAACTATAGGTGCTTAAAGTGATTTCTGATAGGGGAAAAACTTATGAGTTCGAGTCACCGATCGTAACGCCATTTACAGTTTTTTGTTTGACATTGCCAAAGTAGTAGACATTAAACCTATATGAAATTATACTGACCATAATTATACAATGACTTAAATGTAGCGATAAATGATGATTCACAATTTGCATTGTTGAAAACATAATGTCTCATCATGATTTTTATGATTTGTTTCATACATTGCACCGCCTGATACCTACAGATTAGTCAATGCGAGAATCATTGCTCGTACTTGAATTACATTCTGGCTTAGATCGCTTTTACACTTATCAACTCCCTTGGGATACTTATCATTGATTACCTATGGAGCTGCTTGCTTGCAGCTAGAGTTGCGAAGCAACTATATTGACATTTCTCACTCCCTCTCACATTCCTTACTCTACAAAAGTTGAGATACCGGAAAGAAGATAAAGAAAAACTTCAGCAGATTTGTTTTTGTCACTGGTTAACTTAAGACACGGCTACCCCGTACACCTCATGATTCCCTTATCAACAAACAAAAGTCGCAAAACAGAGTTCTGCCGCAGAATTGCTTAATGTAAAAGCAGTTTTAAGAAACACTTAAGATTAGCAACCGCAACTGGTCAGCAATAATAAGAAATATTCATTTCCTGTCCCAGAAAAACGAAATGAAAGTAAGCGCCACAGCAATTATTGTATTTAACATACAATATTTAATTTTGAATAATAAAATACTAGTGCAAATGCATTCAGTAATTTATAACTTAAAGGCAAGGCAAGATATAATTTTTAGAGATGAGTACTTGAAGGCATGTGATTCCACATTCGAACTACTTTCATTCTGATTTAAATATTTTGATTTGAAAGATGGTACTTACTCTCATGGAGAGGGTAATATCGAATATGAGTTAAGAATCTACTTGTGTTTGTATTATTTCCTTTTCAAATCAAAATTCAATAAGTTTTATTAGAATTGTAATTATAAATTGGTTTTACTAACAAACACGATGTGATTCTGTGTTCAATAACTTCCCTCTATTTGCAGTTAGAGTCAGTTAGAATCAATCCCACACAACTTTCGTAGAACAACAGAAATATATTTTGTTGTGGAATCGCCCACAATTGACTTTTGTACCACATGCAGCCTTGACTTTGCGTCATTAAGTCATAAATCGTTTATTTTTCCGAATTTTCTCATTTTCTCGTTAGTTTTTTTTTTTTTTTTTGCTTCACTCTTTTTTTTTTGTGGAAATGTCATCAATATGACATAATTAACAGGTATAAGTCCCGTTGCACTACCCTATCCCACTTCCACTACCCCTTTGCGTATCTTATTTTTCTATCAGTTTTATTGCGATATTGTTTATAAATTTTCCAGTGAATTAGGGTTATAGGGTTATACTATACGCATAACCCTAATGAATCCTTTTTGCAATATTTTTTTTTTTTATATTTTTTTTTCTGTTCAAAAACAATTTTTTACCCTTAAAAAGAAATAAACTCACTGTGTGTGTGTGTGTGTGTGTGCGTGTTTTCTCTACTGTTTGATCCTGTGTCTCCGTTGTTTTATGGAATTTTTTTTTTTACTTTATTGTTTTTTTACTTAAATTATGCGATTTATTAGCAGCACCAATGCCAACTTTTTTGCAATCCTTTTGTTAATGGGTTTGACTTCTAAATTACAATTCCAATATCCTTTCATAACCTTCAGAATTGCATAGTCATCATCATCGGCTGGGATATGTAATCTTTCATTTTATGATTATGTCATTTTAATACCTTTAACATTTTGCACAAAAAGAAAAAGAAAAAGAAAAAAAGAAAAGAAAAAACTTTGTAATACTGAAAAGGAGACTATAACAAATCGATTTTGAAATTTTGAAATGAAATATTGCTAAATTATGAAAAAAATATCTAATTATTGTAGTTGAAGTTCTTCAATGTCTGAAAATTATTGAATCAATATGAAAGAGAAATTAGGCTGCCATGGTTTTGGAAATAAAATTGATTTGGAGTTCTTTAATTAATGAAAAGAATTGGTCCATTAGAGAAAATGTATGACATATTAATATTGTAACGATCATTTTAACATCTTCAGGAGCCCAAATATTAACATAATTTTATTGTTACCTTTATCAATTGAAGAATCATTTTATCAAATTTTTTTTGGAGTATTAAGTATTATCTTACATGCGTGTGGCCTATCTTTATTTTGTTATAAAGCCTGTACCATTTATCCCATCAAGGTGTTTGACTATACACATAAATGTCACAGAAATATCTCCATTAAGATTTAGCAGATGAATTGAAAACAAAGCATATGTGTGCCACGCACTTATAGCTCATAAAACAAAGTTGCCTTGAGGATGGATAGATACTAAAATAGATAGATAGATATATGAAGCATTGTAGGCATTGTATCCGCAGTATAAATCAAGACGTAGACGTACGCAGACTCACATGAGTCTTATCAAGAAGTTCCAAAGAAAAAATCTAAGTCAACTATATAGTAGCAGAGCAGAGTGACCTGCTCATATACGAATACTATAATATTATTGTATTTGTATTCTACAATTTTTCAGCTTGCATCCGTTACTACTTTTATATACAATAGTATTATAGTAGAATAGAGTGTGAATGGCACTAAAATGGTTTGGCAATTGTTTTCAACATATGAACAAAGGCCATAACTGATTCGCCAAGCATGTGTCTTATTCTGGGCGATTGTTTTAATTGTATCCAATTTCAGCCAACCACTTGACACTCTATCAGGCGGCTTCGTGCTTTGTTGCTTCTGTCTCTTTTGGGAACATATTGTTTATATCTGGTAATTGCACCTATGTAATAATGAACGATGTCACACACATATTGTATAGCATCATAGATCTGGGCTCTTGTGTGTGCGAGTATAGTGTCTGATGAACTGGAAAAGACCCGGAAACGTATCGTTCCCTGTTGTTTCGTTTTCCTTTCTTTTCTCAATTTTATCCTCTATCTATTATTTACTCTAGGCCCTAAATATTGAGAGGAAACCAATACTCGGACGTGATTTATGTGGGAGCTATCTCATAAAAAAAGTTATTTCGATGGTAAGTAGATCTAATAAAATACTCATAAATAATTGTATTTCTTGAAGGAATGTATGTATGCGTCTCTTTCTATATTCTTCATAAACACCGAAATTTTTATTCTTGAAATACAATACTATTGGTTAAACAGTCATTGGTTATTCAAAGTTGCTCGATTAGTCAGTTAGTCAATGGCTCTACATGAACATTACACATAAAATTTTACTCTTTTGACCACATTTTCCATTTCTTTAATTTCAGTTTAACGTTTATTTTTAGTTTTTCCATTTATTGTTGTTGATTTCAAAGATAAATTGGGATTTCGTTGGCTTGGTCAAGAAAATGGTCCCTAATTTTTGTTTGATTCAAAAAAAATTGAGTGTGAATTTTTGCTTTTTTTTTTTTTAGTATTCAAAAATTGAAAAAAGACAAAAAGAAAAATCAACTACACAATATTGAAATCCTTATTGTTATCAACAAATTCACTTTAGACAATTGGAAATTCGTATCCCATGATCTGCATCTTATCTTATTAAGTATCTATAATATTGAAAACTATGCCTTAAAATTAAATTGTATAATAAATTTTTTACAGTTCCTACAATAAACTTTCAAATTAAGTAATCAAAAAATAAAAATAAACTTTACCAGGATTGACTTACATCATTAAGGCACATTTGGGGGTTTTTTTGAATACCGTACCGAAAAGAGCTGGCAAAATTTAAAAATGAAATTTCGTTTGTTTTATCAAGTTTAAAGTTATAGGGTTCATTCTTTTAGATGTGAAAATCGAGAATTATTTTTGCGTATTTATAATGATGATGATGATGATGAACGTATACGTGACAAAACCTCTCATGATGCAACCCAAAACCAAAAACGGCACAGGGATAATAACTTATTTATAAAAGAAGAATGAAAAGATACAAACTCAAGAACATTTTACGCAAATCCCGAAGAGAAAGAAGAAGATTCTTATTCGACATTAAGATTGAATGTTCAACAACATTTGCAAAATCAGTTACCCAGATTTAAAATGTCTGTTTGGTCTTTTGTAATGTAGACTAAAAGGAAAAGTAGGATAACAAGTGCATTGGTGGAAAGGTCCACAATTGTTATTCTAAAGACAGAGAGGGAAAAGAAGAAGTAGTATTCTGGGCTGGCCATGTTGTCATTTTCTACGCAATACATTCAAACTAAATGATGCTTTACAACTATTCTTAAACAACAACATAAACAACAACAAGTACTGCATGAGCAATCTTCCGGCGCTAATCTGCCTATCCCTACCTACTACTCGTATAGTTCAGGGCACTAGTGAGCTAAGGAGTTGCCATCCTTTTTATTATGCGTAATATCTCATTCCTCATTGTGAGACGCCTTTAATTTTATGTTCATTTCTATTTTATTCTTTTGTTCAACTTCACATATCCACATCCATTCCACGACAGTAATACTCAGTTCACTTTTATTCAATGTTCATCGGCCACCGTCGTCGGTCAGCTTTGGTAAACCACGTTCCAGCCCCCATTAAAAAAGGAAATAGATTTGATATCAAATCCCCAGATGCTTTTCCCTAGCATTGCCAATGTAAATAAGAAATGGCATATCCACTCAACCAGCATTGATTTGATTTTTGTAGCTTTTTTCCCCTTTTTTTCTTATTTGAATTTGAATACGAGTATCTACAACATACATTTTTTAATAGAATTTTGGGAAGGGTTGCTTACCGTTCGTCTTATCATTTGGTATAATTTGTATATAGATACATTTAAATGAAATATATTATCACATTTGTCTGATGTTTGTAAACCTGCTGTATAGTCAGACCATCTGATTCGTCTGTATTTCTATCCAGAAAACTTCTTTTCAGTTATTAAGAATTAGTGTTAGATTCAAATGTAAATTTCTTTACAAATCGTTAGATCTAATATGATGTTTTGTCTAAGTTTGTTGGCTTAGAAAGTTGATTTGATCAAAAAAACTATGCGAATTTCTAATCAGTCAAACGAACTAACTTAATATATGTGTATAACTTCCGGTAAGACTGAGATTAGAATTTTATTTTCTATTTATTTTGATTGAAATTTAATTAGGTTTTGGTTTGGATATGGATAATTGTGAAAAACTTTAAAGTCATTTACAGAAAATATACTTATTTTAATCTCTAAGAAGAAAGGCAAAATTTTAAGTATTTTGTATTTTTGATGGATGAAGGAAGTTTCTGAAAGAAGCATTTATATCTTTGTGGTTATTATCATTTTAAATTTGCAAATTATACACAATCTTGAATTCCAAGGATAAAGAATACAAGAAATCGATAAAATTTATTTAACAGAAAACTTTTTATAACAAAAAAGAAAAACAAAAAAGAAAAAAAAAAGAAATTGAGCGTAGGAGACAAGCGTCGGTAAATAAAACAACTAATCACAGCAGGAAGATACTTTTCTTCATACTATTCTTTTCTATTCTAAACTAAGAAGACATTTGCTAGTAAGTAGAACAGGTACAGGGGCAAGAAGGTAATGACAATGTAAAGGAAAAAAGCAGGTTAGAATCATATTTGCTAATCATTTGCTAAAAATAAAATACAACTGCCACAAGCAGATACTCAGTTACATAGATAGACATTGTAACAATGAGCAACTGAATGGGATATAATTACAGCCTTATCAGAGGATATTCTATTTTAGTTGCACCTCACTGTTTTGTCTTCATTTTTGTCGGTTTTTTTGGTTTCTTTTTTTTTTTTTTCATCTTGTGGTGACATAACAATTGAAAAGGATAAAAATAGAACAATTTTTGTTTAATGCAAAGTCAGGTCACCTCTGAATAGGGCAGGCAACACATTCAAAAGAAGAGAAGAAAAGAATAAAACATTTGTATGACTAGGCGGCATGCGCAACCCAGTCAAAGTCAAAGTCGATTCGATTATCAACATTTTTCGGATTTACTTTAAATCACGCACCTAACATTGTGTCCACCACTGTGACAGTGACAATGACAGGCAAAGGACAACAGATAAACGGAGCCAACGATGACAGCATGCGGCAAGACAAACAGCTCAATTTGAATTCCTTGAATTTATCGGAGAGCAACACTTTATAGACAATGAACAAATTTTGTTTTGTATATTGTTACAATAAATGTCTGGCGACCTGGTTGGAGTGAGTAACTTTCTTATAAAATAGAATCAGTATGGTGTTCTACAATATATCACATAAGAAAACATTCTCATTCGAAAATTCCGATTTGAGGCGGTTTTGTGGTTTTGATGTTTATATTTTCATTTACTAAAAATTGTTCAATCCTTCGTTTTTTGTTCTCTATACATCTCTTTCGTAAATTTTTTTATTCTATTGTCTTATTTTGGTGATTTATCCAGTTGATGTTAAAAAGAAACTGTTAATCTGTAAAAGGTATGATTTAAAGCAAACCTCAGCATGAAGTTTAATTATTAAATCAGAGCGCTATATCCAGTGCTCTTCACATCAGGCATTTAAGGGTGAAAATGAGAAATAAGAACTTAAAAAATTATATACAAATAATATTGAGTTATAGATGAGTAAGATGATCATATTGTATCTAGTTATTACTAGAAGCAGTAATATACCCATATTCCATAAATTTGAATATAAATGAAGAAATTGGCTTGGAGCTAAAATTATCTTAATTCATTAAATCGGTACACGATCCTTTTGGCTCAGGCAATACAAGTCCAAGAAGTGTACAGTACCAACAATAGTCCTAATCCTCTAGTGGATTTGAATATTAAGAAATGTGCTTTTGCGTTAGGTAAGTGCGTTCTTTAATGTACTGTAGAGAATCTGTAATTGTTTTGAAGATTTTGGATTAAATCCTTTGGATAACTTCAACTGGTTCAGTAATAAGTAATATTTTTAAAATAAAAGGATCTTGTGCTTAAAATGGAAAACAAATATAGACTTAAGTTTGTCAAGGGTGTTTCTATGTTTCTAGTTTCACATGAGCTTTCTTTCCTTTCAAATGTTTCCTCCAAGTGGACAACAACGTATGTAATATCTTGAATTTAATGAATTACAGTGCTTTCTCAATTTATTGGAGTATATGCAGTGTATGTAAATATGACACGCCTAATAACTTTTTTACATATGGCAGTTATCTAATCACCATTTATCTATGTGGACCTAAGTTAAAATACAACAATTAAACTCTTTACGTCATCTAAAAAAGAGAATACATTTAATTAATCGGCAGAAATATTAATAAAATCAAACTGGCAATTTAATTTTCAGCTTTCACACTGTTGAAGAAAATTGATAAGAAACTTAGAGAGTTTAAATTTAAAGCTGATCGAACTACTAACTGGGGTACCTCCCATACAAGCCCAGCATTAAATTTCAAGTTCTCATTAGAAATAAATTTTTTTTTCTTATTACTCTCGAACTGAAATTTAGATACTACAGGCGCTGAACATTTGTTAGAATTAGCCAAATCGGACAACTTCGGGGGTATCTCTCAAACAAATCCCCCGTCCCTTTTGGACGAATTTTAATTTTTTCTACGTGAAAGCATTTTTAACTCGATTTAATCGATTAAAATTTATCAAGTGGTTCAGATCAGATTCTATTTCGTAACGTTCACTTAACTCGTATAAATGATGTAAGAGAGATACCAAAAAGAAATCATTTCCTTCAATGAAACTACCAATATACTATATTTGTCAGATGATACTCTCACATATCAGTCAGTCTACTTGAGCCTTAAATGCTTTGCAATGCCAGCCAATAAATATGAAGTTTTTTTTTCTTCTGTTTTGTTCTTTTTTGCTTCTAGTCTGTTTGTTTTTTATTTTCTATCGGAGCTAGGACCTTTAATCTTCTTCATCCTCCAGGCCCGCTGCTGTTGCTACCGCGATACCATTGTGGCCTTTCTTGTGTGGGCATACAAGCCAACCAAGCGAAGTGTGGACAAATAAACCCACATCATCACAGTGATATACATGCAAACACTTTTACACAAGCACTTAGTTACTAGGAACAGCATCCGTAAAGGACAAACACAAAGGCCAGTGCAGGACAGGCCAAGTTAGTCTTCCATAGAACACTAGGAAGAATAAATGCAAATCCTCGGACATATTCTACATACTTACACACATGTGTGGGGCACTGCAAATCTCTGTAATATTTTCTATTGTTTTTTAGTTTTTGTTTGGAGCCAACAAAGTCTCTTGTTTTTTACTGCTGCCTCTTTTCGTGTTGCACATCATTTCATCATGTTCCACAGCAATGAAAGCCGAAGAACACACGTACAAATAAATTCAATGAAAATTTTATCCACTGCTGTCTTTGTTATTCTTGTTGTGTTAGTCCTTTCAGAGTCTGTACACCACATCACCCACACGTTTCACTCAAGACCATAAAGGATCCTTGCCATTTTGTTGCCATTGTGATTGCTACTGTTGCTGCCGCTGCCGTTGCCGCTGCTACTTCTGCTACTGCTGCTCCATTCTTCTAATTCTTCTTTACAGAACAAAATAGAATGGATACGAAACGACACGATTTACATTGACTGGACCGAACTGAAGTGGAATGGAGTGTCCTCCAGCAGTTAGGCAACCTCTTCTTACTTGACTTTCCTTCATTTCACTAAGGGTTTTCAAATTGTTGGTGCTTATGCTGTTGCTGTTGCTGTTGCTGGTATTATTGTTGTCCTTGTGAGCTTGTATTTCATTTTCATTTGTGTTTGTAGTTGTTGTAGAGACACTGTTGTCTTTTTGACCCTTAGAGTCTATTTATCCTTTGACACTGACAATACCAATTTGCATTTTAACGCCAGAGTGTTAGCCACTGGACGACAGTCATTAAATAATTAACTCTCATATTTCATTTTGTCACTTTGTTCCAATGGAATTACAATTCTTCTTGAATCAAAAATTTACGGACTCCCATCCAAATCGGTAGGTACACATGTAAATATTGTATGTAAACAAGTTTATACAGTACATAAAACAAAAACAAAAAAAAAGTTCGTAATTGGATCATGTTTTAAAGATAATTTTCAAAATAATAATCTCCATAATATTGTGTACTCGTACACAAAAAAAAAAAAAAAATAATACCAAGTAATTGAACCCAAAATAAGTATGGGAATCATTTAACTTAAGGACCGCGCAATTGAATTAAGAACCAATAACATCGATATTTAAATCCCCATGCTCAAAAGCAGCAAGGGAATTATTGACAGAGACTCATGACAAAGGTAAGTAAGTGGGTGGGTGGCATGGCTTGAAAGAAAAAATGTTTATGTAAGATAAACAATTCAGATTCTTTTAACAAGTTAAAAAGAAATAAATAGAAAATCAAACCTAACCAAAGCGAACACAAAATCAAAAACAATTGATGGGGAAGTTACTTTACTTCACTTAAAATTCCAAAATTCGAAGGAGATTTGGGGATGCGGTATCGACTTAATAGTAAAGCAGCATATCCTCTGATTGTTTGCACGTAAATCTATACGTGTATAAATACTTACTATAAACCAAACCGGCAACTGACACAGTCACACAAACAGAAATAAGAATTGGGAATTGTAAGATGCCAATTGAACCAAATTTGACTGACAGAACAAACAAAGAATGTATGTATTGGATTATATTCTCCTTGTACATAACTATAGAAACACATGTAGGTACAATACAATACAAAAAGCAGTCGTGGGCTCCTAAACAGAAAATCAAATGTCAACAAGATTCCTTGTGATATTTTATTTTTAACTTTTCGCAAATACTCGATGTTATCCATTCTTCTGTTAACATAAGTGCGAGTATATCAAATACATAGATTATTGAATTTGGTGGGTTTAGTTGAAAGCAAAGAGAATCATAGTCATGACTTTCAGAGGAAGATTTTTTTATCAATAAGAAATATTTAGAAATTTTTTCTTTTTCTATGAAATAAAATTAATTACAAATCATAAAGCACATATAATAAAATATTTAATTGCAAAATTGTATTTTCAGATAATGATTTTTATAACAAACTAAATTAATTTTATTAGATAAAAATTGGGTTTATTGATTTAGGGAAAACAATTGAAAGGAAAATGTATTTTTGGGTGTTTCATATTGATAAGACGCCTTTTATTAAACTCTTCACGGGAGTGAATAGTATTATGTTTGTCATAAAGTTTGTAACAGGCAGAAGGAGAGAAAAGATACCAGTTTCAGTTTTTGCGATGTAGAGCTGAAATTTTGCACGATCCTTTCTTTTTACTATACGCAAATTTAGGTTTTTATTAGAAAAAGTTTTTTTTGTTTTTTGGACTTTTGAACTGAAATTTAGACACTATAAGTTTCTGATATAGGCGCTGTACATTCTGTGAATAGGCGCTCCAAATCTCTTACCGCCAAGCCATTTCTTCAGGTTCCGAAGCAGCAAATACTTTCAAATGGCTAAATTTATACATAACGGCTGAGTTTCGTGCCCAATTCACAAGTATTTTATTCCATGGCGACACGGGTGTATTGTTTTGGTGGAAAGGCACTGTTTTCTTCACCAAATGCGGTCGTTTTCGTTTCAATTTAACGTCGAATCTATCCAACAGCTCTGAATACTATTCACTGACGATCGTTTTACTGTTTTTAAGGTGATCAATATAAGTGTCGCCACGAGCATCACAAAATACTGTCAACATGACTTTGTTGGCAGATTCGGTTGTTACCTTGTGACACTTTCACCCAGAGAAGTCCACTGTTTTGATTGTTGCTGGTATCTCTGGTGTGTTCCGATGGATCCAAACTTCGTCCACGGTTACGAAACGGCGCAAAAAACTGTTCGTATCGTCAAACACTCCTTTGAAGAGGCCACGCAGTTGTGTTTATGATTATCCTGTACCTCATCGCACCCACGGTTAGGTTTTTCATGTCCAAATATTCAAGTAACATGTGATGTGATGTGGTAAAAATAGTGGCAATTTTATTATGGCTGTGTTGTTATCATCAATATCAATTTCCTTTTTTAATTTGAGAATTGAATTGAATGTGATATACGCATATATTATGAATATTATGGCTTATCTGAATTATAAATCTGTTATATATTTACTCATCGTAAGTACAATGCGCCGCCGTGAGTGTTTCTTTTTTCCAATAATAACACCACCACAAAAATGGCCGTCCCCGAAATATTTAGTCGTCTTGTCATCACGAATTAAAATTATATATTTAGCTAAGAATTTGTCTAGCCCATAATCGTCGCTATCGGATTTGGTGATTGTTTCATTCTTGAAGACTCGTTGGCCTACAAAATTTTGGTCCACATTCTGTACAGCTCTAGTATAACTGATCTTTTTATTCTATTAAAAATTCGATTACTGTGTGAAAATGGACACAACAGGGAGGTACGCTAAAGCTACGAGTCAAGCATGTAAGGAAAGTGATCTCGAAGAATGATAAACTAATTAGTTGAATGATAAAAAAAAATTTAAAAAATCTGAAAAATTTGATTACAAAAAAAAAAAGAAAACAAAAATCAAAAAGTAGACACTTGAATATTTGTCTTTCACTAATACTTTATACAAAATTACAAAATGCTGGTTTATACAGTATAATAATAAAAAAAAAAAAAAATTATAAAAGAGTTCTGAAGAAGAAAAAATAATAAATTGAAAGAAGTTAAAATAAATAATATTGAAGCGAATCTGTTATATAGATCCTATCAATATGACATCGAATGAAGTTGAACACGCCAAGCCAAAGCATTTGTTATCACCATCGTTGGAAGATAAAATCGACAAATATATGAAAACTGAGGATAGCAACGATGACTTTTCGGAGCCTAAACTAGAAGGAAAATTTGATGAGGAAAATGTGCAAAATACTTATATATCATATATGCAACGAGAGGGAATCATTGGCAAAGGTATGTCACCGCAGGACA
This sequence comes from Amiota minor, assembly GCA_037043295.1. NCBI lineage: Eukaryota > Metazoa > Arthropoda > Insecta > Diptera > Drosophilidae > Amiota > Amiota minor. The sequence continues at coordinate 13,008 of JBAMAW010001324.1, forward strand.
AACAGAAGGAGGACAACAAAACGAATGACAATGTGGGACTACCTAAGCGAAAGGGTAAAAAACCGAACTTACCCTTGGTGAAAACCACCAAACAGCTTTTGGGCTCCTGTATGGATTACATATTTGATTAATATATCCTATTATCATTGTAACTCACTTCAACATTGTTTATTATAATTCTTTTGGATAACAAATTTGGAATATATTGTACAAAATTATTGAGTATTTTAATTACGGGCGGTTAAACTCTGAACATAAGGATAACATAAGGATATCCACTTAGCAAGCAGGCAGATAAACAGGCAGGCATGCAAGAAGTCAGTCAAACAGATAGACTTTGTATATTGTACTATGTAATGCAATAAGTCGAAATTCGTGCCTGTTGTCAGTTTATTTCAGGGGGTGAGATTTCCGGAGACAAATATCGGTAGGCCAGAATAAAAACCAACAAAAGTGTATTACAGTATTGCACACAATTGCAAATGCAAATGACTCAAAATATATATTGTATACTTATTATGTATAATCCATCCACCATCACCATTATTTTATTCACCTCAGCATCATTAACAACAACAAAAAATGTAAGAAGAGATGCCTAGGAACATTTTAGAAAATTGAGACATGTTTCGTTAGCCGCTTCTCATCTTATCTGAATTTGGCTAGTATATTCCAATTTGTATCTCCACCCCATTTTCATTGCTTCTTTACGTAAGTAAGTCCCTCTGTTCAAGAAATGTTTGTCATTCGTTTGAAAAGCATGACATATTTTATGCATTTTGTTTTTGAATTTTTTATGCGGATTGGATTTTGTAAAAGAATTCAAGCAAAAGTAAACCAACATCACACAAACACACAGTAATTTTATGCTATGTATACGATAAATGAATATCTTTCAGATACATATGCATATAAATAGATATAGGCGTAATAGTTTATCTGTCTTTTTTTCTAAATTTTGTATTTAGTAATTATTATTATACAATACTATAATTACATTTATTGTAGTATTCTTAAACTTTACAGAAATCATCAGGCGTCATTGTCGTAATTACGACTAATCATCATAAAATTTAAACTTAGCTTGTTAAGCTTTGTTTGAAAGCCTGGCAACAACTTAATGATAATAAAATGATCTTATGGTTAAATTTGATTCAAACGCTGATGGTTTTCTGTAATTTAATTTATAAACACACTAATTGGTTTAATTTAATAAATTCTATTTACAGTAATCTGTAATGGATCACACAAGAAATAATTATCATGCATGTTATTCTAATAATAAATATTTCTTATTACAAAACTCTATGAATCTATAAGTGAATGAAGTAGGAGAAGGTTGTCAGTGTTGGTAACACTATCTTTGTTATCTCAAAACTTTTATTATACTTCGTTGGAATAAAGAACATTTTTGCAAGGCCTCAAAAAAACGATTGGATATAAAATGAAGAAGTTATGGCAAATTATTTCATTTATTTATTTATAAGTGCACTTAAAAATACATACAAACTAAATCAAAATATGAAACTATAGCTACGATGGCCTTAAGCTTAAGTTATGGCAAATAAATTGAATTTCGTTGTAGTTTTTAGACATTTTTTTTTGTTTGTTTAATTCTGAATTAAGGTTTATAATTTTGCAAAATAATGTCCTAAAAGGCATCCTCGATTTTTGTTTCTTTAGTGTTTGCACCTGCGTGTGGTAGTTAAAACGGAGGAAAAACTCATGGTTGAAGCACGGTTGTCGAAGGAGACATTAATGTAAAGGTAGATAGATATGTATGAGGAAGAATTTGCAGATGGTTCGATCCACTGCCATTATATACTGTATATCTACTTGATTTATGCATCTAAGCATCCAACTATTTGCCCTCACAACAATCGATATTCATGCGTTGGAACACGTCGCAATCAAAAACATTGGAGAAATACTACTTCACTTAAAAATATTAAAACACTGGTAGTATGTAAATGACATTCAGAGTTTACTATCTCAAAGAATAGAATCCTTAACACTACTAACACACTTCGATAAATTTCGTGTTACAAGGCGGGCAAATCGCAAAAGCTCAACTAGAACAGATGCCAAGCCCTGATAATTTTACCACTATTTTTAAAAATTAGTTACCTACTTGACTTAGGATGCTGAAATGCGATCATATAAATATGACATATTGTCATATATGATAAATGTGTTCAGCACTTGACTAAAAAAATATTGCATATAAATGCGCACTTGAATAGGACATTCTGCAAATTGTCAGTTTGTCAAAAATTAATACACAAACCACCATTAAAATTCATGTTCTTATTAGAAAAACATGGACACTATAAGTTTCCAGAATTCGAACAACGAAGGGAGGGGGTACCTCCTAACCAAACCACCCATTTAAATTCCGGTTCTTATTAGAAAATGTTTGTTGTTTTTTTTTTGTCCTATGGAAACTTAGACACTATATGTTTCTAATCAATGTCCATGAAATGCGTAAATTTCAAGACCCTCAAGGTTCCGTAATCGTAAAGCTGCCATACAAACCCAAACCTAAAGTTAGGTTTTCATTAGAAATTTTGTCTTCTTTTTTGTGTTATCGAATTGATAAGGCTCACATACAAATATTTCGGTCTCAGTGGTGAAATGCTCTATGTGTAATGATTATACCCTAAACATAAGTCAAAGCAATAATTAAATATTTCTGAATGTTCTATTACAGAGCGTAGGCAAAAACGTTTTCTAGGGGGTGCGTGAAGAGTATATCAACTTCGGTACAGTCGAAGTTAAACTTCTTACTTGTTTTTTGCTCTCTTTAATTTTTCCCTAAAACAAACAGTTTAAAACTTTACCACAATTTTTAAATAAAAACGAAAGTGAGTTTTTATTTGTTTTGATTAAGGCCGAAAATTTTATTAATATCAAAATAAATTTTTTGCTGAAAATTTTAAATTTTGTTTAGTCCCTCTTCATGCAAACGAATTAAGCGCAATTTGTTCAGCGTTCTGCTGGCTCATATACAAGAAATTCAAAAGCTCAGAATTTTTGTCAATAGTTCTGCACACCTACATTTGGAGAAATCTAAGATTAATAATCTATCTAAGGAGACTTTAATTTTTATAAATATAACTTACCAATTACGCGGCTTCTTTTCTTTTTTTGTATCACAGAGGCCAACATGAAAACCGCATAATAAGTTTTCGTGGGTGACACTTGGAAGGCGTAAATTTTCTACGTAAAGCTGATTGATTTAAAAAAAAAAAAATAGATATTTTAGTTATATGGGGACTTATTTTAAGAGGAACTCTGATAATTTCACAACTTACCATGTAATTAAGATCGATGATTAGCATGTTAATGCACTTTTTAATCCCTTATCTTTTTCATATGTACAACATACTGTGTCGTCTTCTGGGGCATAAAATCATGTGTGGTACTTTTTTTAACCTCCAGACTTTTGTTATATTCTTTTAACCCACTGTGCGTAATTTTAATCGGATAATCTTTTTCCATGTCAATTCTGTCTAATTTAAGAATATTTTGCATTTTCTTTGTAATTTTTGATTGTGAACGCATTATGTTTGGCTTGGTTTCACAATCCTTTCCTCGTGACACCGCTGTTTTCAGTTCAAAATACATCTGTGAATTCATCATGAATTTATCAAATGATATCCTTGCGCAATGTATTGCAGCCTTGGATGCAGCAGGGAAGTTGGTCTTCACTACTTTGTATATGGTTACTAAATAAATAGATTTGCGATTTAAATTATTTGATATGAAACTTACATAAATGTAATTGGGTTCTTGCCAAATTGCCGACCGTTTTAAACATCGCGATGATGTGAAGAAGGAATATAAACCAAATTAAAAGTCAAAAATAAAAAAATAAAAATATACACGAAAATTTTGTATGTTGTTTTGCTATAAACTAAAATAGGAATGAATATTTGAAGCAAAATTTTGACATATAACAAAAAGCCAAAAAAACAAAAAAAAATCTGACGCCTTCTTGTTTTTTTTTTTATGTGACTGGATCGTTGCCTCAGAGGTTAGTGCGCAAGTTCGATTCCCCCTCAAGGCAAGTCTGGTCCTGCATTTTTCTAATATCCTCCTTTCCTTCCTAACTTTCCCCTGAGCTGAAGGCCTTTGTCGCTATTGCTCATAAAATATCTAAATTATAATTTTTAATTATAATCTTAGTTTTATAATAGATAAATAAATAAGCATAAAACTAACGGCTTTTCCTTGAAAGTGTGTTCAATGACTACTTAGCTGTCTATATGAAAAAAAAAAAAAAAAATTGATCGCTGGAAATAAAACGTTATTATGATTATTATTATTTTTTTTTTCTTATGATAACCATCTTAAAGCATGCACAAATTTTTGCGCCACTGGAATAGAACATTTGTTTTCCTACTGTGTACTGTGTGGACACGTTTTCTTTTTTGTTTAATGGCTATTTGAGGTGAGTTCCAATTATTAAATATCAAATTTAACTTAAATGGGTCGAGGAAAAGCCTTAACGGAGATGGAAAGTGCAAAATAAATGGTTTCAAGGGCTGTGCTCAACCTATTGCAACAAAAGCAAAAAAAAAAAATCAAAAGAAGGCGACAAGTGGTGTCCGCATTCTTAGCCAACGAATTAAAATAAAGGAAAAATAAGAAAGACCATACTAAAAGTGTCCTCTGTGATGTGGAAAGGCGACTTATTTTGAGAAAAGCCTCAAAATCTCATGACTCAATGTCCAAAACCCAGGCAAGATGTGGAATAATGCGGTATGTTATAACAAAAGCTGCATATTTAAAAAGGTTAACAATTAAAAAACACCACCACTGAATGCACTTCGAAAGGAGCAACGCCTTACATTTTGCCGTAACCATATGAGCTGAACTATAGAGTGGCATCGCGTCGTATTCTCAGATGAATAAAAATTCAATTTGGATAGACCCGATGGCTACACCTAATATTTCCATGATCTACGAAAGCAAGCCCATCATTTGGACCGCTTACATAGCAAGGGTGAAGGTGTCATGGTAAAAGGAGCGATCTCGTATTACGGCACCTGTGAGTTGAAATTTTTGTCAACAAAAAATAATGCGATGGCATACAATGGCAGCTTAAAAAATGCCTTTCCATTCTTCCACAATCTTTTTGAACCCTTGCAATGGACATATCAACATGACAATGCGCCAATCCAAGCTGCCCGAACCGTCAAATGCTATATTGAAAGCCAGAAAGTGGCTCTTTTAAGCCGGCCCCCTTACTCACCGGATTTAAACATCCCCAGCGCACTAATGTCTGGGCCAACCAGCCAGTCACCACTCAATTATTTAGCACAGTTATACGAATCAATTCCAAGAAGGATCTGTGAAGTTTTGAAGCAAAAAGAGGTGCAACCCACAACTAAAAAAATTTCAAATGCATTTGAAAATAGTTAAATGTAATCCAAAAGAAGAATTACACATGTTTGAAACATACAAATTTTAATAAACGGCTTTTTAAAGAGATATTTTATTCAAGTGGCATATAAATCTGCGTGTTTTTGTAACTAATTTACCAAAAAAATTGTAACAAATTAACTGTATCAGTTACAAAAAGAAATCCTTCTGAATTTAATATGGAATTTATTTATTCTTCGCACTATAGTATGTGCCTCCTTCTATGCGACCACAAGATCACTACGGTTGCAGAGAGCACCTCTGCTTATAGAACCACGTAATCGTCCTCGCAGTACAAAATCCCAGACAACAGTCAGTAACTCCGTAGATTAAAGCACTATCAATGAGTGATCTAACTATCTAATAAAACCTCAAGATAACTGAATATTTCATGAAATTTAGCTACTGTTTACATATTTCTTGATAGAAAATAACAGAGAAAAATGTCGCGTATTTGACCTTACTCTATTAACTCTTAGTATGTCTATCATACCTGCAAGTCATTTCTGAACAATCATACAAACATATTTAAAAAGTCATTTATGTGGAGTCTTCTCAGCCTTCGTCATATAGCATTTAGACGACGTGTAGTCACAGGAACATTAGGATGCCTTTGAAGTCGCTGATTGTAAAGGCTGGTATGTAATTTTATATCATCAAAGCCTGAAGCTTTCCTGTGATCTCTATGCAGGAAAGTGTTGCGTGATTTGTTTTACAGCCTTGTGTTCCTTATGTTACTCATGGCAGTTATGGCTTTTTTTTTTTGTATATGTTTAAATAAATAGGATTTTGGTACCCTATTCATTTTCTGTTTTTGGTTCCCGTAGAGCCGTCCAATCACCGTTTAACTCTTAAGCCGTAGTACTCTCAGGCAACATGCATTCATTTTCCTGGCACTAGAATAAAGATAGACTTTATTACTTGTTGTTAAGCATGTGCAACGTACAGAAGGAAGCGAGGTAGAGCCTATGGACTACATATGAAAATAATCAACGCAAAGACACGATTTAGCCATGTGTCCTGGTACCTGGTCCTGAGTTAATAGAACTTGCTAAACTTCGTAAACTCAAACATATTCTACATACATATTAAGTTTGTTTTGTAATTGTGTTTAATTGTTTCTTTGTTTGTATATTTTTGTTAATTGTTTACAACAGATTATATTTGTGTCAAGTGCCTTTGCGATCATTGGCGCTCACATCACCCTAGTATCATCCTAATGATACTCAGTGCGCAACTGCATATACATTAAGAGCAATCTTCTTCTTCATTAATATCGCTTGTGTGATCAGAATTACCATCGGTATCTTTTCCGGAATTTTGGTCCACCTTAGGTAAGCAAAAAACTTCCGGTCCATCCATGTATTCTGGGTCCTGAAGGGCTCGACGTATATCAATCAGTGGTGCGAGAATTCCGGAGTTTTGTATGTTATGCTCACGAGCATATTGCAGACACATAGCTCTGTACATATTGGCTTCTTGCAAAACTTTTATAGTCTCTATTACATTTTCTTTTTCTTGCTCATCTTCTGGAAGAAACACAATAACGGGCTCATTATTTTGGAAAAAAAACACAATTTCTTGTTTTTCTGCTATGTCTTCCTCAGGAAGCCAAGTATGTGACTGCGGCATTCTTCAATTATTTGTTTAATATTCCCAAGAGAAATTTGAAATTTTTTAGAATATTTTTCTATTTCAGTTTTATCGACTATATTTCTTCGTTCCGTTAAAGCTCAAATTGTAAAATTTTGATAATAAAATTTTCTCGCTTCCTTTGTTTTTTTTTTTTTTGTAACACTGAATAGTGTTGGTTAAATTTTTGTTCGAGTAGGGATGTGAGGATTCCGATTCCGATATATTGCTGTGTCATTTTGTTTTGTCTTCACAAAATACCTATGTTGTTTTAAAAATAAAAATAATCATTTAGCATCAATAATTTGCTTTTCTCCTCCCCAATTTTAACTACCCGCCCTTGTTTCACATCGTAACATAACAAAACATGTTTTTCCTTTTATATTTTGTTTCTCCTTTCATTAATAATTTACTGACGTCATTGTGCCTCGAATTCCGACAGTAGAGTTATCGAATTGAAAAAGGCACGCTCTTTACCGTCGGGCATATGAAGATCTGAACGATCAAAGCAAGTGCCTGTGGTTTAATACCCAAATGCGGGTAGAGTAATAACTCGACGTGGAGTTGCGTTATACAACCGGGTGCTGTGACCCAGAGAGCAGCAGAGGTTTAAGATAGGCCTCGCTCCCCACCAAGGAGAGAGTCATATTTACCAAAATAAATATGACTTAAATTTGGGACCTGCGGATATATATCCAAGGGGACGTTGATTGACGTTTATCAATCCATGTGCTTGGCACCGTGTTCTTAAGTCTTCACAGACAGGCGAGCACGTAAAACACTGGTACTTCATTGTATCAGTTACAAAAACAAATCCTTCTGTATTTTATTTGGAATTAATTATAATTTTATTCAAAATTGAAGATAAGAAAGGTATTTTTTCTGGATCTGCAAAATTAAGCTTAAAAAAAAAGTTTGTTAGGTGTCCTATTCAAGTGGCGCGGAGTGTATCTACATGTGATGTATTTCTGTGTCTTGCCATAGTGTCATAGAAACTTTATCATAGAAATTTTGTATAATCAGAAAGATCAGAATGAAAAATTTAAAAAAAAGGAATAAAATAACAATTGGATTATTAGAAATAAAATCGTTTATTTGTATCCGAAGAGAATTTATTTCTTTCAACGTCATTTATGTCGCACTGCATTTTTAAGAATGACTTGTAACAACTACAATATAATAAAAACAAGATAAAGCGGACTTCAAAATAGGCTATGCCAACCAAAACTGAAATCATATTTTCGTCATTGTTCTCAAAACATGTGTGGACAGTTCATCATATAAAGACACAAATATCTAAATACAATATATGTATGTCTTATAAGTATGTTATGCCTGACAAAATTTTAAAGTTGCTCATCCCACTAAAAGTGACCATTCTGACTGACTTCAGTATAAAGTTACTTTAGTGCAACACGATCTATACTATCTGACAAATACACTTACACATGACACAACACCAGCTTTAGCTAAAAAACTTTATCCCCTAAAATATACAAAATTGATGTCGCTGTTAGTCATTTTCCGGTATGCATATTTGCTAATTCAATTACCTACACATTAATAAGCCTCTTAGTCAAGGTCCAGAAAAGTACCATATACAATAAATATGTTCCACTGGTAATTTATATTTTAAAATTGATTTATGGTTATACACTCTTCCTTATACCATACAAAATTACTCAAGAAGTAATTAGTTTCAATGAAATAGTAAGATTTGATTTGACTAAAATTTAATTGAATAATTTCTTTAGGAAACTAAGATCTGTTTCAGTACAAAGAAGTATCTCAGAAGTATATAATCCATTCTTCGAAATTCAGCAACATAAACAAAATTGACACGAAGATGTGAAAAAAATTGTTGCGCATGTACGGGTTGAAGTCTACAATCTTGCTTCTTCAAAGAAAAGCATCATTTGACTGATTTGCTAGTAAATAGATCTTACAACACGCCTGACAACAATATAACATAAGTAGAGCTGCCTGTCACTGTTGCAAATATAAAACAACTGGTTCGATCCCTTAAAACTAACAAGTGTCTTGGTCCAAAGAACATACCAAACATTTGCCTAAAGAATTGACCAAAACATGCACTTCAAATTTTTGCCTTATTTTCAATACTTGCTTAACCATAACCTATTTTCCGCTGATATAGAAGGTAGCTAATATTGTAGCGATCCCCAAGCCTGGAAAACCTGCTCACCGTCCAGAAAATTTTAGACCAATCAGCGTCTTGTGCGGCTTTTCAAAAATCTTTGAGCGAATTTTAAAATCAAGAATAAATTCGCACATCGATAGAAATAATGTTCTTCCATCAGTTCAATATGGCTTTCGAGCTAACTATAACTGCGTCCACTGTCTCAACAAGCTTAAACTATTCGTTAACAACAAACTTAACTTGAAAAACTCCGTCGGTGGTGTTACCTTAGATGTGCAAGCGGCCTTTGACACTGTGGTCTTATTCATAAACTCATTAGCATTGGTTTACCCATGTGCCTTCTCTACACCATACGCAGCTTTTTATTTGATAGATATTTTTCTGTGATTTTGGATGGAGTCAAATCAAATAAAAAGTTGATAAGCGCTGGTGTTCTCCAAGGTTCAGTTTTATGTCCTATTCTCTATAATATTTATACATACGATGTCCCCAACTTTGATCACTGCAACACTTTAATCTTTGCTAATGACACTGACCTTTATTGTTCTGGCAAAGACTATTGCGAGGTGAAAAAGATCCTCAAAGAATCTTTACATACTTTCGCAACATATTTTCATAAGTGGAACATAAAACTTCATGCAATTTACTTCAACCGAAGAAGATAATCCTGCTATCTGCCAAACTCGAACTTCCAGGTTGTTACCCAATCTGTAGTATGGGGAAATAGTATCAAATATCTCCGATTATATTTCAAAAATCTCTCAATCTAAAAACAATTTTAATATAAGAAATGAAATGATTCACCGTTCCAGTGTTGAGTCGTAATATTCGAGCTAATTCAAAATTAGTTTCATCTTAAGTATTGACCCTTAGTGTTTAGTCTTAGTCGTTAAGTTATCAAATGTAAGGTTTTTCCCATTTTTCTTATAAACTTAAAATATTTCTTTTTTTGTAAAATCATTGTAAATGATAATCTCTTCTTTTTTTTTCTTAGTAGTAAAGTTATTAACATAGCTAAAACTCTAAAAAATTTGTTAACTGTATGCATACTTATATATGAAATCATGGGTCAAATAAATAAATAAATAAATAAAATATGTAAAACAATCTTGTCGAATGCACTAAAGAATGTAACTGCATTTTTATTTTAGTCAAATACTTATTCTTTCATATATATATTATATATTTAACTGTGAAAATATCAATGCATTTGGTCAATTTCCAATGTTTAAACTTGAATAAAAGAAAAAATTGGCATGATATTCATAACTTTTTAGTATATCAAATCCATAAAAACCATTCATAAAAATACCTATGTAGAATGCATCCGTACGGATGCCCGCCCACATTATTAGCTTTTCTTTTGGTGCGTTCCATTTTTTGTTTTGTTGCTGATAACTTTGACGCATCCACATAGGTAAACACTGACATTTGCATAGATACTATCACTTTTTTATAAGAAAACGACAAACAACAAAAAATCAAAGGAATAGAAAAGTGCAGTTTATTGCAATCGAATGGCTAGAAATCGTTTGGTATCATCAGCATTTCAATATGAAAAATGTCTGTTTTTTTTTTTTTTGTTTGTTTTTATTTCTTTTTTTTTTTTTGGTTCCTTTTTTGATTTTTTTATTCGTACTTTACTTTACTTTATTTCCCAACTTTACATCTTTGTAATCTTACTATTTGTTTACAAAATAAAAAAAAAAATACAAAATAGAGAAAACAGAAATGAACTCTCCTTGTACCCTACATGAAAAATATTTGGCTTCATTTGTTGGCCACTGTTACGATTTCATTGTCACCAAATCATAGATTTCCACCAATAGAGAATAAGGAAGGCATTGTGAATATTCATAAGAAAGAAAGATTAATAAGTTCTGCAGAGTATGGAAAGTTCGGCTTAGATCAATTTTAACTACTAACTATTGCTTTCTAAAAAAAAAAAATTCTATTCACCTCCTCCGTTTTTCATCATTTATCGGAATCAAACTCTTTTCTCTCCAATGTCTGAATGTTTTCATCGTTAGTCATGGACTTTTTGTGCAGACTTGCTTTACTTCCTTTTCGTTGTGTTTCATTTCGTTTCGTTCAGTTCAGTTCAGTTCCTTTTGAATGGATGGAATAAAGCCCCCGATAGAGGTGCCGCTTTTACATCCGCTTCATGTTGCTGCTTGATGTTCGATATTTGTTCCACGTTGTTTTCTTTCTTTTATGAAGGAGAAACTTATGTGTTGCCTTTTAGTATGAATTTTGTTGTGTTCTTGTTCTCTATCGTGGCACTCAATATCGAGTGGATTTGTAAGTGTCATTTACTTGAGCCTGTCGTACCCCAGCTTCGATTGTTTGTTCATCCATCCATCCCGTAGGGTTTGGGAAAATTAAAGGCGAGGAAGAGGGCTGACGGTAGCCTTCAGCGCCCACTTTGCTTGTGCCATGCTCTGCTGTGATTTGCATACGATGGTAATGCCATAAGTCCTGCAACGTATATCCTTGTGCCATGAACCAAGGCAAAAGCTAACAGTCGAATATGCTTGCTGTGGTGGAAGAAGAGCTGGAGATGGAGGTAGGAATGTAAGGCAGGCACACCGGAAACGTTGTGTGCCACAAGCAGCATCAGAATTTCATGCTCGCGTTCATTGCACGCCAACTCAACAAGATGTAAAGTGTGCCAGCCCAGACTTATTAAAAGATGGAAAGGTATGTTACTGGTGGATCCAAAGTGGTGGACCATTGGGAGGACGGAAGGCGTGGTAAAGGAGGTACACGCGGTGCAATAACGTTTCCGTTGTAATTTTTTCCTTACCCGCAGCAATTTGTACTTTTACACACAATCATCTCTCTAACTCTTTTACTCTCCTTCTATCATTCGATACGAGCAAACGATTCATTGGAATCAGAAAATGGAACACAGAAGAGTCCCCGTTGCCACCGAGTTGATGTTTTTCTTGTTGTTATTATTGTTTATTTATTTCGTCTTCTTCTTTTGGCATTGGTGATGATGGCAACTCTTGCTAAAGTCTCCAGTGAGTTCACAGTGCATTGAAACAGCTTAAAGGAATTGACAGATCGAAGCCTTGAAGGTCTCATGGTATTGCAGATAGATGATCTTAAGACGCAAGACAGCACCAACTGTATGCCTGAATATGCTCAATAATATCAAGGAGTTATTATTATCAGATTATATTGTACTTAGTCAATGGGAATTCTAATTTTTTATTTATTTCCATTTAATATTAAACTGCCATGCTAGAAAATTATCATAGTGAACTTTATATATTATTATGTGATAATTTATGTATTCATATAAATCTTACGAATCTAAAGGGACTGAAACTATTGTACAATAACTGAGCATCCGATTGCACAAATTAAATAGTAAATCTAAAAATCATAGTCACATTTTTGCTATTATAGAATAGTACAACTACAATATAAAAAAAAACTAAATGATCGCATGAATATTTATATTACATACTACTAGTTCCGCTTGTTAACAAATACATCAATACTCAGATGCACAGATATACAATTATACATACTAGTTTGTTGTTGTTGTTGTTGTTGTTTGTGTAGTTGCTATTGCTGTTGTTATTGACAACCGGAAGCTGGACTGATTAGAAACATTGAGCTCAGATTGCATGATAAAATGCTGTGAACGCACATTGGACAAATATTGTAGAAAAAATAAAGAAATAAACAACCAGAGAGATGTATAGATAGAAAAGCAGGACATGCATAACACCAGTAGAAAATAGGAATATAAAACTCAATGGTAAACATAGTGAATAGCAAATGATAAAATCACCAATAGGAAAAAATTTAGAAAATATAAACGAGAAATAGAAACATCAATCTTGGTCTCTCCAAATCTTATATACACTTCATCTTCATTCATTTTATATTACATATATGAATTTTAAATAGTATTTATTGCTGATGCCCGGATAGAACTACACATTCTGTTTAAATTTCAACTCAGATATGACCCGGGGGCGAACGGACGGACGAAAAAAATCCGATCCTATGTCCGTCTCCTGGTTCTAAGCTGCCTCCCCACAAATTTTCAGCTAAATCGGTTCAGCCGTTCTTGAGTTATAAATAGTGTAACTAACATGACTTTCTTTTGCTGCTCTCCATCTAAAAAACTTAGGGAACTGTTTTCATTTACAGTTTTATTTAAAGAACAGTTTTAATGGGGCCATGGTAGTACATGGTATTACAACAATTATATTATATTAATGAGATCTCTAATGTACAATTCTATCAGAAATACAAACATCAGATGCAAATAATCAAACATTTCATATTTATGCGAATGATGAAGAGGATAAAAAATCTAAATAAAAAAAAATTAACACAAAAATCATGTATCGAGATTCATGAAACATTTGACAGTTTTTTGAGTTCATATCGGCATAGTCATAGACATTGTTAAATGGGTTTGCTACTAGTACTGACTGCTACTAGTCAACTCGACCTGTTTGTTTTGTTTTGTGTTTGGAGTAGATAAGTTGAGTTGAATCGGATCGCGTGGAGTATAGTTGAGTTGAGTTGAGTTGAGTTGATTCTATTGCAATGTGGAATACCACTCGGGGAAAATCCTGTGCAATGAATACCAAATAGCAGGGATTTCAATTTTTATTTCATTTTATTTGAACTCAACCCTATCATCATCCCATCCCATCCCATCTCATCTCATCTCTACTCTTCTCTTCTCTTCTCATCTCTAGTCTAGTATTCAACGTTTGAGGGAATAAATCGAAAAGATTGAAATATTTTTCGGCAATTTTATTTTTTATTGATACTTTGATGCGCTTGATCCGCAGGATGTATATACATACATATGTATATCGTATCTATTGAACAGATACTGTGAATATTTATGTATCTACATACTATGTGTATGCTATATTTAGTATAGCATGTTCGTTTTTACTTTCGGGAATTTGGCATGGCGCTTAGCAATTTTGCAAATAGTAGTTAGAATGCTTTTATTCTTTGTTTATATATTTTTTATTTTTATTTTGATCCGTTTTAAATGATTTGAAAATGTAGTTTCCTTTATGTTTTCTTTTTTCTTTTTTTTTGTTTATCTTTTAGCAAATGAATTAGATAATAGATTTGCAACAATGCAACAATGCAAATCTCCTGACGATGATGAAAGCAAACTATCAACTAACAAAATAACAAACACTGATACGAGTATATTAAAGAATACTGGTATAGTAACAAAAGAGTTTATACTCGTATATCCAAGAGATAAGAGTACGACGGCGCTTACATTTGTAGATCTTTTTATTGTTTGGCAATTTATTAGAACAATATGCGGCGTTTAAGGCGCATAATAAAAGCCAGTTAGCCTATTGTTAGATATAATAGGGACCTTTCTCATCTCTCAACTTTCATCCAACCGATAAGAAGGGCACAGGGCACACATATGCATTAGGATTGCAAAAGGATTTTCCTTTACATCTTCTTTCATTTTTAAACATATGACTGAGTGAGTAAACATAAAGTCCTACAACTTATTTAGTCTACCAAAATGAGGATAAATGATTTTGGGAATTTGCATTAGCTAATCAAATTGAACCACATACGAGGAATACCACAAAGAAGAAAACACACCAGACTCAGGGTCGGGATCATTTAACCTTAAATGCATATAAGTAACCAGTTTAAGACAGAAAACAGAAAATCAGATATGAAAATATAAAGAAACGTCCATTTAAAGTTACCAAGTGCAACAAGATCCAGGATAATCCTTTATCGACATATTCAATCGATCCATGTACAATATTTTATGTATTCATCTGCAACACATTGTGCAATGGCTCAATACAATCCCCTACAAAACAATAGTATTGATTTGTATACAAATACACATAGGAATAGACAGACTGACAGAGATGCACATGTGTCCGTTTACACTTGTTCTAAGCCCCTGGCGCTTGATGAAAAACATCTTACGACCACTGAATATGTGCTCAAGATGAAAAATCTATGTGTATTCGTATCTATTGATGCATCATGTTTTGTTTTGTTTCCAACATTGATCTACTAAAGATAAATTAACATAAACTGGTCAGCTTAGTAGGTGATCTTACCTTTGTTAAATAGATATCTTGTATTCTGTTTGGGGCTAACGTGGTCTAAATACTTAAATTTATTTCCTCTTGCTTTACTTATGCTATTGTTCTTATTGTGTCAACCGTTAGAATGTCAACTATTGTGTATGTGTAGGTGTATTTTCATCCTTAACAAAACCACACCATCATTATTCAGAAGTAACATATCCACATAAGATCAGATCAGACCAATAATATTGTATATGTAATTACAAATATTGTATCTAGATCAATATGAGATATGGTACACAATATGTAATATATTATAGATTTTTAGCAATAACTTTAATTTATGATATCATAGAACTAATTTACAAAGAAAGTTGCTAATACTACTAACTACAATAGATTATCACAATTCAATTTCTGAAGTGAGAATCAAAGGATTTTAGAATAATTAGAATAATTTCTTCGATTGTCATTTTCAAAGTGAGAAGCGTCCTTATTTGTAAAACATATTGAAATGCATTGGAATGTACTATGCTTTACTATTGTATTATAGGTATATCGAGAAGCTCCTAAAATATTTCCAATATATATTATAAATAGAAAATAGATACGAAGAGCTGATGTGTGGAGAAGTTTTTCAAATGTGTGGTCCAGTTTTTGAATTTAGAGGAGTAAATAAGAAACCTTGCTTTTTGTAAAGATTTGCTAGGGGTAACTCTGAGCAAGGTTCTTCAAATAAATAGAACAAATAAATAGATACTAATTAGTAGGAGTGAGAGGGAAGGACTTACATATGTCCGTGCGGTGATTCAGTTTATTGAAGTGGAGTTAGGTGATAAAATGCTTCAGTAACAGAAACAAAGAAGGACTGAAATAAAATCCGTTTCCTTTGAGTTGCGGTGAAAAAGTGAATTTATGATGTTGTATATGATGTAATATTTTAGGTTTTATATACAATATATTTTTATATGGTCATATGAAAGTGTCTTGAATCAGAAGAACAGGCAACTGATCCCTTTGACGATTGAACAAGAAGTGCCAATGCTTAGTAAAGAACTTTCATCCTACAGCTTAAAATATTATATTCAAAGCAATGCCAGCAACAACTTCTCAGCATAAAGAGGAGCATGCACAACGGACAGCAGCAACAGAATAGAAAAAATCGGCCTAGTGCGAGTCAGACTCGTACACGGAGGTTTCCGCACCAGATTGGGGTTTGTATGGGAACTACTCCCCCTTGTAGTCCGATTTGACTGATTCCAACAGATGAACCGTGCCTATATTCAACTTTTTCTAATGAGAACCTGAATTTTAATGGTGGGTTTGTATGGGAGGTACCCCTCCTAATTGGTCGATTGGGCTGATTCCAACAGATGTACAGCGCCTAAATTAAAAACCTATAGTATCTAAATTTCAGTTTGATGGAACAAAAAAGAAAAAAGTTTTTCTAATAAAAACCAGAATTTTAATGGTGGGTTTGTATAGGGGTACACTCCCTAGCAATCCGATCAAACTGAAATTTGGACAATATAAGTTTCTTATATATAACCACCAACCATCCAAATTTCAAGATCGTAGGATTACTGGATCGTATAGTTTCCATACAAACCAAAATGTTTCTTGTATGGGGACCCCTTTAAGTTTTTGAAAATATTTTAGTTTTAGTATTTGTTACTAATGTTCGGATAGAACTAAACATTCTGTGAAAATTTCAACTCTCTAGCTATTGCAGTTTATGAGATATGACCCGAGAACGGACGGACGGACAAACAACGAAGTCTCTGCAATAGGGTTCCTTTTGGTACCCTTAGGTTCCAGAACCATAAATAATAGTTCCGTTCGTAAACAGAGACATTGATATCAAGACAATACTAGCGGCGAAAGCTCATTCTCTATAGGGAAAATATGAAATATAGACTTTTGATTTAACACTAAATCAATTAGCCAATCAATCAATAAATCAGCCAACGAATGAATTCATGTAACCACAACGAATCTTATTAAATGTACTTTAGAACATTTTTCTTAAAACCTGAAACGTTAAAGTCATTTTAAATTAACGTAACAACAAACTGAACACATGAAGTGTGCAATTCATTAAAATGATTTTCGATAATCGATTCGATTTCCAAGATATGCAACCATAGTCTTATTTTAACTTCTCAAAATGTATGTGAGTAAAAAATTCATTTTGCATTTGTTGGCATTTGCTATCACAGTCAACATTATTAATTTAGCTATTTCATTCGTTTTACTTACTTGTCTCTTAGTGTTTTTGAAAAGAGATATTTTATTTATTCTTTTCTTTTCTAGTTTACATTTGACATCTTTTAGTTAACGGTTGATAATACAATACTTTCAAAAGAATCAATAAAGTTTCTAAGGTAACTTAAAATGCTTTAAAAGCAAGTTTATTGAACATTGTATGTAGATATGTTTTTTGAGATACAAAGATGAAAATTTATTTATTTACTGTACTTACAATTTGCAATATGTAAGGATCTTTTATATGTTTCCCTCTTAATGATAATGATAATTGTATGTTAAAGGAATAATTTATGATGAATTTTTAAAGAGCATAAAATTTTCCAAAAACCCAAAATCAATTTCCTTTGTCTTTTGCTTTTCTCTTTCTGAATTTGCCTCAATTTTTTTCGAACGATAAATTTTTATCATTAAGTACTTGCAAAAACAAAAAAAAAAATAATAAAATAAAAATCATGAATTCATACTTATTATGGTTATCAACATTTTCTTTCATATCGTTTTTCTTTCATTAGTTTATTTTTATACTCTTCAAGCAGTGAATAGTATGTATTATAAGTTTGTCATGAAGTTTGTAACACACAATAGGAGGCATCGGACAACCCTTAAAATACATATTGTATATACATACATATTGTATATTCTCGCATAGATCGAAAATACTAGTTGATTTAACCATGTCCGTCTGTCCGTCTCTCCGTTTGTATGCATGCAAACTAGTCTAGCTAGAGAGCTGAAGAAGTTTCAACACAATCTGCCGGAATCAGCCGAATCGGATCACTAGGAGAGGTACTTACCTCCCACACAAACCTATATTCAATTTGTTGTTGTTATTAGTAAAATGTTTCCTGTTGTTGTATTATCAAACTGAAATTTGGATTCTAAAAGTTTCTGATTGATATTCACCAACCATGAAAATTCAAGATCCTAAGATTACTAGATCGTATTATTCCATACAAACACATATTCAAATGCATGTTCTTATTACTAGCTTTTGTTTCTTGTCCAACTGAATATTATAAGTGCCTGATACCACACACACAACAAATATATAAAATTCAAGATCCTAGGATTACTGGACCACAGTATGAATACTGACTTTACCCTAAATACTTATAAGTCAAATCAATAATTTCTGTATGCCCTCTCACAGGAGCATAGGCAATATCGTGAAGCGTGAGGAGTATAACAACTTCGGCATAGTCGAGGATAACCTTCTTTTTTCTTATTCTTTATGTTGTTGTTCTTGTTGGAATTGTAATTTTTCTTCCTTCAACTTAACATATTAAAGAACATGTATTGTACTCGTAGTATGTATACAATAGAATACCATATGTGTATATAAAAATGTATGTAATGTACAGTGGACAACATTAATAAACATATTCTATACAAATTTAATCATTTGCATTTCATCTTTATACTCAATATTATGGATCACATTTCCTTATGTAACATTTTCTCTAATTGTAGAATGTGTGAATGGAACTGATCAGGCAGTATATGGAGAGCAAATCAGATTAATCCAAATCACACAAAGCTTAGTTTGATTATGTTTGATAATTTGTTGGCAAAATATAGTATTGTATATTCTGTTTTACTTTGCTCACCATTTTCTCTGGTTTTAATACTAAGTTTCATCAATCAAACGCTCGCAAACATTTTATATTTAATGAACCACTCAAATATAATATTATATAATATTTTTTTTCTAACCTACTAAATCTTTCATTCGAATGAATACAACTGAAAGTGGACTGAAGTCACAGAGAAAAGAAATAATTCACATTTTGTCTTAATAAATTTAATATTGCATATTTTATATTTCATTGTATTGCATCCACTGTGCTTTAGAGTAAATAAAAGTATTGCTTACATATTTGTATCTTTGTATCTACTATAGTACACAAGGTTTATTACGAGAGGCAGTAAAGTGGGAGCAGACAATCAAAAAAATAAAAAAAATAAAAGAAAATAAAGTAAATAAATAAAAATCAATGACATGCGAATAATAAAAGAACAACAACAACAACAACTCAACAACAACAAAGAAAACAACAAACAAATTAAAGTGACTTGTTGGAATTGTTATTGTTGTTACTCTTTGAGTGGTTCTGTTGGCGGTGGATGATAATGTTTGGTGGACTCGGAAGAGAGCAAATGAATTGCGGACGAATGATGAGGAAGATGATGGGAAGGCCTGGATGGTCCAGAGAACAATTATTAAAATATGTCCACAGGCCATTGAGTTCATAACGCGAATGAGGCCGCAATAAAATAAATAAATTAAGAGGAACTTGTCAGCAAATGAGGCATGCCGAAATCCAAAGACATTGATATGTATATAGTACAAGTAAAGCAAGAGCGGATGGAATATGCTCGGTCTGAGCAATGAGGTTTCATTAGCATTGATGAAGAAAGTTTCTTTCATCATAAATCTCTAAAGCTAAACTTAAACATTTAATAAACTCTTATAAGATAACCAAAATATTTCAGAAGTAGATGAAAATTGCAGCTTTTGGATTTTTACTAAACATAGGTAAGACTCTGTCATAGTATAATTAATTTTGATATTAAAAATATCACTTATGAAAAGGACTTTTAGAAGTATTGAAACTTTTATGACTTTCGTATAAAAATAAACTAACTTAAATAATAGTGATGATGATGATGTTGATGTTGATGTTGATTTGAATTTCTACCAACATTTCATTGATGTCACTATTCGTTATAAAAACAAAACTCAAATATCAAACTGGAGGAATGATAGTGTTGTTGTCATTGCTGCATCACTTTACAGCTTCATTTTTGGATTTAGTATAAAATAGTTGACAGTCAAGTGACACTTAACTGGCGCATACATACTCTGTCCCTCTCTCTCTCTTACTGAAATACACACACACTTAACGACATAGGAGGAGTATATTAGGGGTAGTGTTAGTAGTAGTTGGAGTAGGAATAGATCCAACTGAATCATCATAGCAAGATGCCATCGACCCAAACAACTAACTAACTAACAACAACAACAAGAACAACAACAACAATTACTACACTTTTGTCAGCCACTTTAGCAAAAGTGTCCACTCAGGCGAATTAGTATACTCGCTACTGGTAGCTCAACAAACCAACGCCCATTATACAAAATAGTAACATATTCAGGGTATCACATTTGCAAATTATGAAAAAGTGTTATAGACAAGCTGGGGAAATAAAGAGAGAGAGACGAGGTATAAAGTGTCCAACAAGCAACCTATATGACTGTGCTGTACTTCTTCTTCTGAGAAAATCTTCATCACAGGCCGAAGATTTTGCACTTTTTATCGGTTCTAAGGTATTACACGGCTTCTTAGTATATTCTATTGTATCATAACATATTCAAAGGCAAAGAAGCATAGCTTTCCATAACAAGGATTCAAAATTTCAATAAAGCACCCTGTATGATTTGAATGCAGTACGGCGTACACAATACGGTTGAGTAACACTTTGTTCAAAGTGCAGTGAGCGTTGTCAGCTCCGGCAATAAATTTCATCAATAAACCTGAACCAAAAACGCAAATAAAACGAACAAAAACAACACAATACAAAAAATGCTGGAAAAAATGAACTCAAAAACTTTCAAAATTGTTACAATAACATTGTATTACAAGAACAACAAAAAACACAAAGATAAAATAAAACTAAAATACAACAAAAGTTGTATAAAACACAAGCAAAGAGAAAATAGTAGTTAAAAATCGTTGATTGAGTGAGTGAAAAACGAGCGCAAAATGTGAGCAACAAAATCAAAAAATAAAAAAAAAGCAAATGTTTTAATTTCTTTAAAAAAAAAAAACCAAACAAAACCTGGAACGCGTCCACGGAACGTGAATTTATGACCGTAAAAATGTGTCCAAAAATTGTTGGCCACATGGCTTTGGTTGAAAAACAGACGCGTTATAACTTGAATTTGAACACAAATACAAGTAACATACATACATACATACATGTGCATACGAGGGTCAGTTAGCAAGCACCTGGGTTAGAGAATGAAAGACCCAATTTATTTATTAAATTAAGCATTGGTTTGTTTTTTTTTGTTTTTTTCCTTTAAAATACAATAATATCTCTGATTGTATATTTCTTTTCTACCAACTACGAGTACAATATTTCTTCAGGATTAGAAATAAGAAATTCTCCCCGCGGATCAAATCTATCGAATATTCTAAATGGGAAAACAAATTTGGTACTTATAGCCATCGGTCAGGAATCATTTGACAGAAGGTGTACACAATATTAATGTCACTTGTCCTCAAGAACGCGAGCTTGTTAAATGACCTTCGTACATAATGTATTTCTTTGTTCTTGTGAACTCAATGCATGTATTTTATAATAGTGAATATAGTATCTATTTATTTACATAAAGGTTCTACATATTGCAGAAGAAATATAAATAAAAGAGCTTGGAAATTTGTTGAAATAAAAATTGTGGGGTATCCTTAGTTGATCTCAGAGGGCACTCTCAGTCTCTGGAGGCAAGTCGCGCAAATTATAGAACACAGCACACGGAAGTGCAGAACATAAATGATGTTAACATGCGATTTTAGCCCGTCATTATATCGGCTCGTGTGAAGATTGATCTGCTCACGGACTGAGAGGATTCTCAGATCCCTGGAAACGACATCATTCCGCACAAACCAAGGAGCATTTACTATATGACGGAGGACAGAGTTCAGCATCTTCTGAATGAAATAGACGTTTGGCTTGGCAGCAGTGCCCCATAGATGAATACCACATGGCCAGGATGGGACAACTATAGCCTTATAGATTGTATGTTTGTTACTTAGGCTAAGTTGACTCCTAGGCCTGTTAAGCTTTTTGAGTTTATGACGACAAGTTGCACCAGTTTTGATAATGTTTTTGCGCCAGGTAAGTCTCTGGTCCAAGATCATTCCCAGGTAGTAGGCTGAGCCTTCCTGAGGTATGACCGAGTTGTTCAGCAAAACGGTTGGACAGGAGTCCCTGCTGAAGCCATCTTGAAATACTAGAGTTATCTCAGAAGCCTCGCTGGCACTAGAAGAGCTGAATGTCTGAGAGTTCAGATTTTAAAAATGTCTCAGTAGCACGAACGTCGTCTGAGCTAGCGAACTCAAAGGGCTTGATGGGATGCTCCCTATTAGTGGTCTTGCTTGCTTCAGCAATAGACCACCAAAGCTGAAAACCTGAATTTTAATGGTGGTTTTGTATGGGAGGTACCCCTCCTGGCCGATTTGGCTGATTCCAACAGATTTGCAGTGTCTATATTAAAAACTTATAGTGTCAAAATTTCAGTTTGAACAAAAAACAAAAAAAAAGTTTTTCTAATAAGAACCTGTATTTTAATGGTGGGTTTGTATGGGAATATAGTGAACCCATCAAACTAAAGTTTCGACAATATAAGTTGCTGATATATAGCCACCAATCTACCAAATTTCAAGATCGTGGGATTACTGAATCGTATAGCTGCCATACAAACCAAAATGTTTCTTGTATGGGAAACCCTTTAAGTTTTCGAAAATGTTTTATTTTTAGTATTTGTAGCTGATGCCCAGATAGAACTACATCTTCTGTGAAAATTTCAACTGTTTCGCTATTCCGGTTTATGAGATATGACCCGAGGATGGGCAACGAAGTCTCTGCAACAGAGTTCCTTTTGATACCTTTTGGGTCCGGAACCCTAAAAAAGGATCATAGACCCATCAAATCAGTAGTTGTTTTTTCAATACACAATTATTGAAGCAAACTTAAACTTCTCTATCCACTAAAGAAGTGATAAGACCATAAGTATAAATTATCGGGTTATATGGTAACTGCTTCTTCGAATAAGTTATGTTATATAGGATTTTGATTTTGAGACAAAATTGTACACAAACCCATTAGAAAATTTTGAAATTGAGAGGTAGGTCCCATTTATATGTCGAAAGAAATAAGTCAAGCCTTTTTTTTAACGAAAAGTGGTGAGAAGTCAGACGAAGATGGAATAACAAAGCACTTATAAGATTTTAAGGCTTACCAGCCCTAGATTCTAGTTTTCCATATCTTGTTAGAATGAAAATTAAGGGACTTATGTAAATACAATAAATGTATTCAATGTTATTATGACTAGTTAAAAGACAGGAAGAGTTTAAAGAAAACAAAATAAAAAAAAGAAAGAAACTTGAAGTTGACCTTTTTTATGTTGACTGAATTTATTTAAATACTCGTTGAACATTACCAGCTAAGCTTCTTTCAAGGTTGATTACTTGAATCTCTTTCCTATTTTTCCCCCTTGAGCTTCATATCGAGTATATGCATGTGTAGGGTTTACATATGACAAAGCATGATTGCATAGTGTCAAAAAGAGCTTTTTGTTTTATAATATAATATTGCCCTTCAACCATATTGTTTTATTTTCAAAAAGAATAAAAATATCTTTTGGGCACATTTCACAATCGTAGTTCGAATCACTCACATACTTTTGGGTGTCGTCCCCCATAAGTAACAAGAATAGGAGGGAAAAAGGAAATAAGGAAACATGAGAAAAATGTGTTGTCCATATATGTACGTGCATATGAGAAAATTAAGTGCAAAAATGGTCTAAAATTGTTAAGAACAAAAACAAAACAAAAGAAAATAAAATAAAATAAAATAAGTTTGTCCGCTTGTCTTATCATGGCACAAACAGCAAAAAATATTTGCCTGTTAAGCCTTAAAGCCGATTTAGTGGGCGATTTTGCGTCCCGCTTCGAAAATAAATCGCAAATAAATGGACATTTCTATTGAAGCCGACATTTTTGAAAAGGAAGTAGAAGGAACGGAAGGACATTGGACCAGGCATGCGTATGTATGTTTGGTTCAAATGTAAATTGATTTTTAGATTTTTATATATTGTATTATACATATATGTTAACTGATAAGATAGCACAGCTGTCCTTTTTCTGTCCAATCCACTTAAATCTGGCGCCAGGATTCGTGTGAAACTTTACCTTACTCTTCATTTGAATGAATTTGACTTTATTAGGTCTAAAAAACATCAAAAATTGTAAAGTGAGTTTCAGCTTCCTTACATCCTTAGGTTATCGATGCTGAGAGCAAACCAGAGTATCGTAAAGTAAGGTACAGACCAACCGGAGGACCAAGTGTTTTAGTCATGGGCGTATCCCATGGCTTAGGCCTAGGGAGGGGCAATTTAGGAATTTCATATAGCTTGAAGGGTGGAAATCAGGAATTTCTTGCATGGCACTTAATATTTTATTCCTACATAGTTCGCCGGTCCGAGTAGCTGCTGTTTAGGTCCAGGACCCTGCTCCCTTCAAGTCGGTGCGCTCATGATTGCAGCGTGGCCATTGGAAAAGATCAAAAATGTGTTTATTTACAAGTGTAAAAATTGACGCAAAACATTAAAATTGAAAAAGGAAAGGAATTGTGTCCCTTTGGCGTTTATTTTCAAGTTATTTGTCGCTTTGTTGTTAATTGTATTTCGATAATAATTTCATGCTCATTATAGTGTGTTGTATGATGATGATGATGGTGATGTCCTTTTGCCTCGAGTCGGTGTCGGTGTCGGTGTCAGAGTCGGTTTGGCTCGACACAACTTGACTCAACTTGAGTCGACTCGGTTGTTCGGTTGCTATGAAAAAGGTCGCTTTCATTAAATTGTCGCTAATTAAGGACGCACATGTGTAACATGAAACCACAGTTAAACGTTGCAAGGACTCTTTACATAACAACAATATTTCGAACAAATAGTCTACATGCAACTAAAATGTTGATAATGATATCGCGTTATGGGGGTATTTTTGTTGCTGTTGTTCTATGTTTCCTGATTTCCGGAGAAGCACTAAAAAATTTCCAATAAGGGTCGAAAATGTACAACACTTGAACTTCTTAACTTGTATGACTTGTTCTATTACTATGTCCTCATTTCATACTTATTGGTGTTAATTTGTGTAAGGTCATGAATTCAGAAAGTCATTGTATATAAAGACACTATACTTATATATGTTTATTTTTATTTTATTCTGTACAAATTGTTGATGTATTGTATTTACAATAGTAATTTTGAGTATTTAGTGAGGAAATAAAAATTTTCAAATCTTTTCTCTCTTTACACATTAGCTTCATCACTTTGGGTACAATCATAAAATTAATGAAATTGCATTGCATCGAATAATTGCCATTTCTTGTTACGAAACACAATTTCAAACTGGTCCTGTATTTTTTTCTCCTGATATATAGGAATTACCTATCTTATGACAGATAAAGGTTCAAATTCTCATAAAATATAGACAATTTAAAGATCAGAACATTGTTACTTTTTTTTAAGAACCTACAATAATTGCCAATTTGACATATTTCCAAATTTTCAAATAAACTTACAAGACTTAAAAAAAAATGTTCGTACCTCGCGTTTATGTTTAGAATATATAAAATTTGAGATGTTTTCTTTGTTCAGGTGAAGTTGCATGTCAATCGAATGATAACAAGTGTGTGTCAGAAGAATTTTAAACACATCACATTTCACTTGCATTTTCAAAACTTTCGCTTTGGCACCATTTTTTTGTGTTGTCATTTGCAATTTTTGTTTGTGTAATAAAGAAATAAAGATTTTTAGTGGTCTTTGAATCCAGTCTTTGAATGTCATGTGGCAAAGACCCTTGTGTTCATGATATTAATACTATCTCATAATACACATATTGAACAAATGCAGTTGATCTGAGTGGATTCTGCATTACGAAAGGCGGATTGTACTAAAAAGACACCACAACAAAAAACCAAATAAAAAAACACATAATCAATAACGCCAACATTAAATGGGAAAATTCAGTTAAATATCTGGGAGTTATTTTAGATAAACAAAAATCCTTTTAGTAACACACTAGACTAGAATCAATAAGATTGTAAGCAGCTTATACCCGTTTATTAACCACAGATCAAAACTCACAATTCAACATACCTAAACTTAGATAGTTAAAAATATTTTTACTTATTATATTGTATAGATGGGCCAGAAGTATTTGGGAGGCTGTGCAAAGACTCATATAACACAACTGCAGACTCCCCAAAACAAAATTTTGAAAATGTTATTCAACCTACCATATTCCCATCCAACAAACCTTTTGCATAAAAAAGCAAATATTGAAATAATTGATGACCTCATCTCTCGTGCTACAAGTAAATTTTATGAAAAAAGCAACTAATATTGAACTGCTATGTGCTGACTAAAAACTTTCCCTCCTTGTAGTTTTCGACTAAGTTACATGAAGTATCATCATTTTCTTAGAAAAAAGTAGAATTAAGTCGATTAAGTATTATTTTAATTTTCTTTGCTCCAAAGTTTTTTTTTTTTTTTATATTAATGGTATTTATTGAATCTCCTTTATATCTGAATAGGACAATAAGTTTTCAACTCTTAATACACGTGTGTCCTTTCTACAATGAAGAGGATGGGGTTCATTCAGCTTTAAGAATCAGACGAAGTGAGTTCCTTGTATGGATAAGGACTCTGGCTAGAGGATTAACATGTTGAAATAGTTTGTCCATGTAAATATCTTTACGCTTGGAACATTCTTCTTTTACTTTCATTCCTGATATACCATGGAACTCCCGTGATTGTTCTAAAAGTCTTGGATTGTGCTCTTTGTATAACTTCAATGTTATTCGCGCCTGCGGTACTCCACAATTCAGAACCATAAGTCCAAATTGGTTTAATAAGAGAGTTATACAGCATCACCTTGTACTCAAATCTCAGTTCAAATTTAGAATTGGTTAGCCAGTGAAGACTTTGAGCCCTTAGTTTCACATATATCATTTTAGCTTCTATATGCTTCCGCCAGGTGAGCCGTCTGTCCAGATGTACACCAAGATAAGTTACCACTTGAGTTTGAGGAATTGTAACACCATTTAACGTTACTGGAGAACATGTCCGTCGGTTCAATGTAAATGTAATGTGCTTACATTTTCCCTCATTGACTTTCATTCCCCAGTAAATTTTTAATGCCATGTTTCCTTAGGTAATTTTAAGTAATATTAATGTAAATGTATGCCATTGTATCTCAGCTGTATAGTAAGTCTAATCTCTGATAAATTATTAATTGCTAACTTTAAGCAATGTTATCAATGTTAATATAAATGGCGAATAAAGCAAATTGTTAATCCTTCTTTAAATTATAAATATTCTACACAGTTTTCATTTAAATACTTTGAATTTTGTTTTCTAGTTTTTCAATAAATAATTCATTAAGTATTACGTAAATATGACAGCATCAAGGATTTTAAGCGTTTTTATAGCTAAAGGTGTTGTGGCAAGATTTGAAAAAACAGCAGAATTTGAAGACGCAGCTCCACAGTGATCACTAAACAAAATTGTTGGTTGATATTTTAATTTCGTCAGAGGTATCCAGAATTCGAAATTCAAAATATCCAGAATTCGAAATTTGTTTCCTTTTCCACCATCGTATATCTTACATACAAACCCATAAGTTTTTGGTATGGGGGCCCCGATAAAACTAGACTAGAACTTTTTACCTATAACGGTAATATAGGGTCCCGTTTGGAACCGTTTAGGTACGAAACTAACTTACCCATGAACTTTGGATGCTCAACCAGTTGTCTAACACGGTCGTAAAATGCACAAAATGCGAATACACGCCACAAAGGCGCACATCGATATGCTTATAACTAATTAAACATCCATTAATTTTATTTCATCCGCCACTGCAATATTGTATGTATACGTAATTAATTAAATGTGAGAACTACGATAAATACAATATATATTGTACATAAACGTTTTCAAGAATATCATACTATGAGTTGACAATTGTTGACTTCCTGATTTAATTTTCTTTTTTTCGGTTTGTAAATTTCATTTATTGAAAGTGCAACATTTTTTGAAATATTATTGAACATTTCTGTTATGATTTCTGTATCTTCAACTTCAATAAAGTATATTTGAAATGAAACTACTGTTTTTCTTTTTATATTCCTGTTAATTTTATAATAAACAAAAAAAGAAAAAAAAATTTGATATTTAAATTTCGTTACAGGGAGAAAAGAAGGTAACGTTCAAATCATTAATCGAGCATTCAAGAATATTCAGTTACAAATTTATCACGCCTCTTTACCATCATACAATTATGAAACACTTCAACTTAAGGGAAATGGTACATGGATAGTAAGTACAAGTACACCTATGTATTATATACAATAAATAGTATGGAAGTATTGAGCTAAAGACTTGTTTAGCAACGGTCATTAAACCACATACATGATTATTATTACAGTTTTAGTAGATGACAAAAGCAACATTCTTATTTAAGAGCAGTTCTGGCAGACTAGGAGAACGACAACGTCCATCCATTGAAGTCATCATCAACATCATCATTATCATCATCATCATCAGCCCGCTGTGGCTAAACGACTGTGGTCGACCCCTCCAACCGACGCGACGACGCAACATTGGCAAGCATCCTACGGTGTAACGAATCAATTTCAAAATTACAAATGGCAAAAGGTGTCCGCTTTGCAGGATCTGACATACTATATTACAAACTGTGTACTCTGTATAAAAATTCATTTCTAGCAGTGTCCTACCATCATCGTTCATTGTCGTACTATTCCAATTCGTAATTTTTTTTTTATTTTTGAGTAATTTTAAGTAATTTTACATCGACTTTGGTTCATTGCAAATTGTTGGTGGTGTCTGTGACACGTTGATGTCTTTTACTTTATGAAATCACTAGAAGTACAAATTGAAATTATCAGGCGAAAAATTACGATTTTCACTCAGCAACACATGCCATCCATCCAACCATGTGCGCCATAAGGCACCGACAGACAACAACAGGACAATGCCGGACGATTGGTCAATTGGTTTCGCTTCGGGTCACTCGTTAACTTCACCATACTTATTTATGGACTGGTTGTTTTCTTTTGCCTTTTTTTTTTTTTATTCTTTTTTGATTCTCTTTTTTTTTTTTATATAATATTCAGGCATTCGTGTTGAAAATTTCAAATTTTGCGTAATAATACCATTGAAATTGTCCAACAAAGAATACAAATTATGATGATGGCTTTGTTAGTTTTCCTTTTTCCTATCTCTCATGTTTCTCTCTTGGTATCCTTCTTCCATTGTGAGAAAAACCGTAGCAAATTTCTGGTGTAAATTGTCATATGAATTTAGTTTTGATAAGGTTTTTTTTTTTCTTTATACTTTTGGTTTGATCTATTTAAATTTACAAAATGCTTTTCTTTTTCTGTTTTTTTCCTCATGTATAATTTCATTTCATTTTTATTATCTCTATTTGTAGTCTTCGTGAGATTGTTTTACTCGTATTGTAAATACACAAAATACATATTCTTTCAATTATGTATAGTAGGTATCTTCAATTTAGATATACGGTTGCAAAAAGTTGTGGACCAACTGTTTTTAAGTTTATCCAACTGTACTGCTCACAAAAATATTGAGATTAAGTTGATCATACTGCATAATTTATAGAAATTAATCTAACCCAATATAATATTGTAATAGGTAATAATGAACAGTTTATTTATTTGGATAAACGATTTATTATAGAATACTAGTGTTACCCGACTTGCGCTGCTATGCTTGCCATAATGAAACTTACTGTAGAGTAAAAATAGATGCACTTCATATTAAAAAAGATTATACAAATTTTGAAAAACTTGCGATTTACAATAATTTGGATAGCACAAAAGTCTTTTCCATATATAAATATATATATATATATATATATATATATATATGTATATGTACCAACTTTCATAGAGATGGGTCATATGGTGTTGGAGTTTAGCTTCGTCAAACGATTTTTTTCGTCCATTTTTATAAAGGGTGATTCAGTTAGAGGTTTTTTGAAGTGAAACTTCTTTAGCGAAGGAGAGTAAAAGAGTAAATCCAAAAAATATGAAAATTATATGTGACGAAAATCAAAATTTGACAATGTTATTATTATATTGGAGCTATTTAGGCAAATATAATTGAAATGTCTCCCTGCACAGAAAATATTTTTTTTTTTAAAGTGAAACTTGTTTAGCGAAGGGGAGTAAATCCAAAAATTATGCAAATGAAATGTGAGGAAAATCAAAATGTAAAGATGCTACTAATTTTTGCAAATGAAATGTGAGGAAAATCAAAATGTAAAGATGCTACTAATTTTTGGATTTACTTCCCTTCGCTAAAGACGTTTGTCTTCCATATTGTGCTTACAAGGGTGAGGCACACAATTTATTAAGTTCTGAAAGAACATTCCTTACATTTACTTTTTGAAAATAATTTCATTCAAATATTGGCCGCGACTACGCCTCCATTCGGGAGGTCCAGTTTTGGATAACTCTTTCCAACATCACAACCGGTATCGGCAAAGACTTTTGACATCACATAACCCCAGAGAAAAAAGTCCAAAGGTGTGATATCAAACGATCTAGGCGTCCAATTGACAGGTCTGAAATGCGAAATTAACTGCTCGCCAAAATGATTTCTCAATAAAGCCATTGTGTCACGCGCTGTGTGTGCCTTGGAACCAAATATCGCCGACACTTCAGGCTTCAACTTCAGGCAATAAAAAGCCCGTTATCATGGTGCGGTAGCGGGCGCCATTGACGGTTATGTTCTTTCCGGACTCATTTTAGAAAAAATATGGACCGATGATTCGACCAGCCCGTAAACCACACCAAACAGTGCATTTCTGCGGATGTTGCCGTTAGTTCGAGAGTCGTTTCAGGTTAATCCTCTATCCAAATGCGGCAATAGTGTTTATTGACGTAGCCATAGAGCCAGTAATTTGCCTCATCACTGAACAAAATTCGTTGCGAAAACAGCGGATCTTCGTTGAGCTGTTCCAGAGAGACGTTGGAAATGTTGTTGTGGTGTGAGTCTTTCCACGATGATTTGTCAAACATTACTGAATAAATATAACATGACATCATGACAGTAGTCACATGTGATCTGTAAAAGAAACCCAATTGAACAAAAAACGTCTTTATGAATCACGTGTTATACTTATATAAATGTTTGCGATTTTTTACTCAATATTTTGGGTAATAAATATTTCAATCGCAGAACATAGTTCTAGTATTTCATTCTTAAATTCAAAGTAAATATTTTATTACTTCCCATAGCTCATTTCTTTAAGCCTAATGGATTAGTTCTTTTTTGAAGGGTTTTCCGTTTCAATGAGATACGTCGCAATGAACAAACAGTTATTGGATATTTAGATGACTTGGACTTGTTCAATGGTTTTCAGTTTGCTTCCCGTTGCTCATCTGTTTCAGTGGGTAGTGAAATAATTGTTGAATATACCTATGTTCCATAAATTGAGATGATTGAGAATATTTTTTTTATTTAGATGCCTTGGACTTATTCAATGGTTTTCAGTTTGCTTCCCGTTGCTCATCTGTTTCAGTGGGTAGTGAAATAATTGTAAGATGTCTCATATGCTCTATAAATTATCATGATTCTTAGCCTTACCAATGAATGACAAAGATTATATGTACGTATATTTTAATATGGTTAACATAAGATAAGCATTAAAATATTGTGTACGAATATAAATCAATAATTTGTTGAATAAAAAAACCCCAACTGGACAAAGTGTCACTAAAGGTCTGTAATTACAATAAAACGACAATACTAATTAGCATTACACGCTTGAACACAAGCCGAGAACTGTAAGTGAGACCTTCTTTTTTTTTTTTTCTTTTTTTTAAAAAATAACAGATACAAACCCATCAAACACGGAAAGGGGAAAGGGAACTAAGTAACATATTAAACAATACGTTAATTTGCAAAAACATTGAAAACCTGGTTGGCTGATTGGGGAGGACAGCAAACAGTGAAAAACACTGTTACAAAAGTAATGAAAACAAAAAACGAGGACATCAGCGACAAAGATGATGAAGCTAAACAAAAAAAAGTAAAAGGACATTTTAATATTGTTTATTGGCCTTTTTCTTTTTTGTTGTTGTTGTGTGTTGTTTATTTTGGCCAGGTTATCCTATACATAACACAGTAATGGTAGTAAGTATTGTAGTATGTTGTTAGGGGGTCCAGAGAATGTTGACAACAAATATATAAGCGAATTTGTTGTATTCTTTTATTCTGGTACAATATTTGTAAAGAGTCTTTTTGTGTATTGTATATGTATGTAGAAAGCAAATATACACAAAGGACCTGGGTTGCCTTATCGCTGTTTTGACTTTTTACACCTTGACTTAATTGCCGCCCACAGTTTGTTTAAAGCATAATTTTGCTAGCATGAGCCACTGGGGGGAGATGGCTTCTAAAGATGGGAAGCCTTTGAAGGTTTATACACATAGTAAGTACATATTGTTGGTGAATCTGCTATAAGTATGCAAAGTCGTTCCTGGTATCATATTCTGGATATTCTGGTGATCACAAATCATTCACTCATTTAGTATTTATGGCTTAAATTTCAACTATTTATTCAAATGGAGCTAAATTTCCTAAATGAGTTTCTTGTTGTTTTTTTTTTTTGAAAATATTTTTAGATTGAAGTGCATCACATCAAATGAACCAGTGAATACCAATGCAAATATACAAATGAAGCCAAATAAATGAGGATGCGATGAGTTGCAACATCAAAAATAATAGTGGCTCAATAGTCCAAAATGTCCAGTGATGCATGACAAGTTGAGCTTGGAGTATTTAATTTGTTAAATATGCGCCAACAAATGTGTTCAAAGCGCAAAAGCAAAGTAAACAAGTTGTAGGACACAAACAGGACTCAACTGCGATTACGACTAATCAGTTGCACTATATAAATGACTGAATGAATGACTCACTGACTAACTGAGCTGAATGAGCATGGACAACATGGAGGAGGTGACATACAACTTATGAAAATATACAATCATGGCCTGTCCTGTCCTGTCCTGTCCAGGCTTGGCTTGGCTTGGTCTGTTTTTGTGTGTCAATGATCGTATGACAGAATTTTTATCAGATTTGTATTTTTTCACCGTTTGTTTTCTTTTCACATTTTCAGTTTTTGCAAAAAAGAACGACAAGGAATCAGTGAACAAACAAAAAGATACACGGACAAATAAGCGAGTCCTTTGCATCAATGAACGAATGAATGAACTGTGTTTGTTGTTGTTGTTGTTATTGTTGTTGTTGTTGATAGAGTGTTTTTCCGTTCAATGAAACAAACACGGTAGTAGCAAAAAAAGAAAAAAACCAACAAACAAACAAACAAACAGGCAACAAGGATTCACGGTGCACAAACAAAGCATTCGAGTTAAGTCCTTTTGACAGTATTAGGTGCCTGTGCCTTACACACAAAGATATACACTCAGATAGACTCAGGCACCCATAGGCGCAATAGTCATGTCGTTGGGTGTTATCAGTACACGCGGATCTTGGACTCATTTATTTACTTTTTGATATCCGATCACGACAATTCAAACTCATACCTAATAATACCTACTATAATATGTAGGAGCAAAACAAAACCAAAAAATAAAAAAAATATATATATGAAAAAAGAAACTGAAACTGGAAGGAACCATTATAAGTATCACAGTGTGGCGGCAGTCTATTGGCCCTTTGACAAATTTTAATCATTGATTATTATATCGCATAAAAATCATATCAAGATGGTAATGATGACGCCCATTGACAACAAAGTATACATTTCAGTATTTCAACATTTTAAGATATCAATCAATTGAAACTGAGCCTCTCCAACATGAAATGTCATTGAATAGTGTTAAAAACATAATACAAGAACAAAGATTAAACAGGATGTGTAATTGCAGAAGTTCAATTAGTAAACCAATGAATGAATGATGAATTTTTGCACAAACAATATGTATTGTACAATATAGGTATGTGTTAATATCTGAAGTTGCATAGTTCACGTTATCAAGATGTTGAAAATTACATAAGCCGGAACACTCTACATCCTAAGACCATCTCAGTTTTTTTTTAAATAAGATGCTTCATTTACTTTGTTTTGTATTGTGAACAAAATCTTATCAATGATATTTACTATATAATCCGATTTTATAATAGGAATATATTATTTTTAAGATGCCTTATAATAGATGGCATATCGATTAGCTTATTTTGAGACAATAATGAAACACTTCTACTAACAGATTGAATTGCTTGAAAAGAACATACATAAACTTAGGCAAAGTTTTCAGGTTTTTAAGGTTCCGGACCCAAAGGAACAATATTGCACAGACTTTGTTGTCCGTCCGTCCGTCGATCCATCCTCGGGTCATATCTCATAAACCGCAATAGCTAGAGAGTTGAGAGTTTCAC
The DNA here is from genome assembly GCA_037043295.1 of Amiota minor. Taxonomy (NCBI): domain Eukaryota; kingdom Metazoa; phylum Arthropoda; class Insecta; order Diptera; family Drosophilidae; genus Amiota; species Amiota minor. Next base: position 47,869 of record JBAMAW010001324.1, read on the forward strand.
AGAATATGTAGTTCCATTCGGGCATCAGTAACAAATACTAAAACTAAAATATTTTCAAAAACTTAAAGGGGTATCCATACAAGAAACATTTTGGTTTGTATGGCAGCTATATGATCCAGTAATCCTCTGAACTTCAAATTTGGATGGTTGGAGGCTATAGATCAGAAACTTATATTGTCGAAATTTCAGTTTGATCGGATTGCTAGGGAAGGTACCTCCCATACAAACCCACCATTAAAATTCTGGTTTTTATTAGAAAAACTTATTTTTGTTTTGTTCTATAGAACTGAAATTTAGACACTATAAGTTTTTGATATAGGCGCTGCACATCTGTTGGAGTCAGCTAAATCGGCCAACTACGGGGGTGCCTTCCATACAAAACCACCATTAAAATTCAGGTTCTTATTCAAAAAACTTTTTTATTTTTTGTTTTATTGAACTGAAAGTTAGACACTACACCCCAATCTGGTACGGGAACCTCCTTTTTTAAGATTTCTTTTTCTGAACTGAAAACTGAATTCATCAATTTTATACACAATGTATTCAAATATTAAATTAATTTCCTTGCTGTTAGGTTTTCGGTTGATTTTGATTGGTTTTCTTTTTTATACCTCAAAGGAGCTTCGTGTATGAGCAATATGCATTAATTTGAAATCTCCAGTCAAAGATAAAGTATTGTATTAAATACCTTAAAATGTAATTGCATTTTTCTCTCCAACTACTAGAAAATTGTATTATTTACATGAAGGTAATCAAACGAATTCACAAAAAAAAAAAAAGTATAAGAAAAGTGAAATAAGAAAATTCTTGTGCTAACTTTGGTCTCAATAAAGGTTATACATGTACACTATATTTCGGTTCAATTAATCCAATTATAAAGCAATTGACTTAGATCAGTTTACTTCATGCTAAGTAGAATTTTGAGCTTCTGACAATGTGTCTTGTGACCAATATTGATAGTCGCATAATTTCTATTGAACAAAATAGGCTCTCTATGGAAAAATCAATTCTCATCATAATTGATCTGTTTGATGGTAATGTTACATAATAAAAAGAATAGATCTTTGCATACAAACTAAACGAAATTTCAGCACAAAATCTTAAATACTAGAGAGAGACTAAATCTCTTAGAAAGTGACGCACTTATTTAGAAACATCGATTCCGCTTACGATGCTAGTCGAAACTGCTAAGTTTAAATAATCTACAATATAAGCATTTATCAAAAGTGTGTGTTACTTTAAAAAGAAAAAACTTAAGATCCACCAAATAGCAAATATATTGTAATGAAAAAATAAAAAATATATAATTTTCTTCATATTGCTAGGATGATTCTTGGGTAAAGATTCCAAAGATTTGTTGTTATTTTAGTTAGGGGATTTAAAATTCTGAAAAGTATTGCACCTTTTTGTTTTTTGATTCAACTTTTTCCTTCCCTATTTTGTGCATTTACAATATTTGTTTTCTTTTCGCACTTTGCTATGCTAAAGATTGGGTAAACTGATGATTTCCGACTGATTTCACTGGCGGCAACCTAATGAAGTCACGCTGGGTACTCAATCCAGATGTTGGCACAACACAAATCACGCCAAAGTGCTTTGCTATTTGAAACGTGGCAGGGCAACAAAAGCGAAGGGTAAAAAGCGATGATGAGAACGTTAGGACGAGGATAACGGGGAATTGATTTAATAATGTAAAACGAAAAATTCAATTGAAATAAAAAACTATTTGCAACAACAACAACTAGAGTCGAGTTTATCTAAATAGAGTTGAGTCGACTTCGACCAGGAGGATGATTTTAACCAAGAGCGAGTTGGCATCGCGAAACATGAATTCGATTAAAATTACATTTTCATTGTCCTGTGAGGACACAGCGTGAATCCTTTGATTTTGAATGTCAATGAATTCAAATGTGTTCTACTGCTGCTTTTAGCTCTTCGCACCTCTTTAACGTCGTTTGCCTTACATCTTTACCTCTGTATTATTTTATTTGATTTTATTTGTGGACACAAATGTAGCAAATCCTTAACGCAACATGAGTTGAACCCCTTTTTGCCATTCACGCCCCGCCGCGACTGCGTACTTCAGCCTTATGTGGAAGCTAGTAAACGTATTTAGGACGGTGAAGAAAGGCGAGGAGTGGAGTGGAAAGTGAGAGCTAGCTAGCTAGCAAGCAAAAGGATACAGTCTGGCCACGTTGTGGGCTTAGGTACCCGCCACAATCGAGGTCTACCAAAGCAACCCCGAAACGTCATCAAAAAGGACACTTGACAGAAGAACAACGGACAGTGACACAAAAGCTGCTTTACAACTACAATATATGTATATTTTTAGTTTATATGTCGTTTTCCACTCACTCACTCACTCACTCTCCTTTCTTTTCTTTTTTTTTTTTTTTAATTCATGTCAACTACTTTGCTTTCGCTTTGTTGAACGTCATTTCAAATATTATGTATCCATTCGTGCTCAGGCCCATTCTGACATCATGTTAATGTCCTCAGTGTGCAACGACAACGACAAAGGCAACAACAGCGACAGCGACAGCGGCACTGGAAAACAAGGATAATGAATGCGTGCGTGCTCATACGACGCGCTCACCACGTCGAATCAGAGTCTGATTATCCTTTCAATTAAATTGTAGCGTAACATTTTCCACATCGTTGACATCATCAACAATACTCATTCACTCACTCACTCACTCACTCACTCACTTACTCACTAGCGACGATTGTTAGATCTTTTGCAGACTCATGGACTGGTGGGTTGGTGGATGGCTGCTGGTAAATCATTTAGCGAGTGTGGGAATTATTTTACTCTAAAAAAATTAGATAAAATTTTCTATTCATTATATTTGATAATAATAAAGAAAACTACTCGTATCTCTTAAAAGCGACATCTTTTTAATGATGAACTATAAACAGCATATGTTGGATCAAGAAACTCCCTTTTGCTTTAAACTATATAGATTGTATCTAAATAAAACATATTCATCATGGTATGGCAAGGCAAAGGACGGCGCCAGTAGCCACTTGAATTTGACTGAAGTAAACTCTGCAGGACATTAGAATGTTGTAAAATCAGCAAATGATCACTTTTGGGAAAACCTGATTTATGTGACAGTTGCGGAACTCAATTCAATTCAATCGATCGATCAGCACCGAACTGAGCCCAACATTAACCGATACCAGTTGGTGGACAAGGTTCGAAAGAGAAATCGCTCTAGAAATGCCTTCAATTCCTGTTAAGAACATATTGTTTGTTGTTTGTTAAAGGATATACGAGTATACTAAACATGTAATACTCAGAGACTTTTGCATAATATTGTATTATTGAACAAAATTAATGAGAAGTACTTAAGTAAAGAAGCATGGTAGTAAGCCAAACAAATTGAGTTGTTCACAAGATACTACACAAGTGTTACAGTTTACCGCAAGGATAATGAGTAAAACTACAATAATATGATACCCTGTAACTGCACTAAACAGTTTCTTTCTTCTTCAAATCGGATAGGTTAACTTTAGCTAAAGAAATATAACCATAAGGGAATTAAACTCTCAAAAAGAGTGTAGTAGGTATACCATCTAATCTGTATTAAACAGAGTATCTATTAGTCGTATTTACCTGATAAACTGTAACACACTCTCACTCACTTGTTGCCCAAAAAATTATTTTAATGTCAAATTAATCAGCTAGCAACAGCAGCAGAAGGCAAAACAAATTACGAACTAAGAAGAAACTGATCTCAAGATCATTATTTTATATTTTGTATTCTTGTTACACTCAATCAAGGAGCAAATGAACAGTTGGGTAGATAGAAGGACGGATAGATAAACAGACAGCAGACAGACAAAAGGATAAATTGGCTTTGTTTGCACCATATTTTGACAGCTCGACGGTGGCGGCGCCCACGCCTTGTAAACGGTGAAATAGGAGTAATAGGATCATCACATCGATAGAATGGAGTGTTGCTTCTTGTAAGTGATCCTGGCACCTTTGTTTGAATTTGTTTTTTTTTTTGTTTTTTTTTTTTTTTCATTCTTATTTTATGTATGAAATGTAATTGGATCTTGGATTTTCTCTATTTCAATTTCTTTTACAAATAATTTTGTCTGCTTCCGTTTATTTTCCCCATTCATTTTGTTTTAGTTTTATTTAAATCTAGATATTCTCATCATCAAGATTACTGAAATGCGATGCCTTATTAAATTTATGATTTCTAAGAAGAAATTTCTCTTACGAATTCAAACTTAAAACGTTATCCAACTCACTGGTTGTATTTTTGAGCCCACGAACCGCAAATATCAACAAGTGGCCTTGACAATAAAACCAAAGTACAGACCACTAAGGGAAGATTTGAACACCACTACCTTTTTTATATAGGAAGTGTATAGGTTAGCTATTCTCCTTCTACATAGATGGAACATGGCACGCTTATTTAAATTCCTTTTTAGGGTTCTGGACTCAAATGATACCAAAAGGAACAATATTGCAGAGACTTCATTGTCCGTCCGTCCGTCCATCTTCGGGTCATATCTCATAAACCGCAATAGCTAGAGAGTTGAAATTTACACAGAATATGTATGTATTCTATCCAGGCATTAGCAACAAATACTAAAACTAAAATATTTTCAAAAATTTAAAGGGTCCCCATACAAGATATATTTTGGTTTGTATGGCAGCTATACGATCCAGTAATTCCACGACCTTGAAATTTGGGTCATTAGTAGCTATACATTAGAAATTTATATTGTCGAAATTTAAGTTTGATCGGACTACTAGGGAGGGTACCTCCCATACAAACCCACCATTAAAATTCAGGTTCTTATTCGAAAATTTTTTTTGTTTTTTAGAGTATTGACCTGAAATGTAGATACATTTGTTGGAATCAATCAAATCGGCTAACTAGGAGGGGTACCTCCCATACAAACCCACCATTAAAATTCAGGTTCTTATTCTATTGAACTGAAATTTGGACACTATAAGTTTCTGATAGAGGCGCGGTACATTTGTTGGAATCAGTAAAATCGGAACACAAACCCCAATCTGGTACGGAACCCTCCGTGTATGAGTCTGACTCGCGCTTGGCCCATTTTTTTTATGCAGATCAAGGCAGTAGAATAAGAATGACAATAATACTGATACTTGGTTCCATAAGTGTTATGGAGTTGTGTTATATACTTACTTAACTGTATACTCGTATATTATTGTACAATAAAAAAAAAGTGTGAAGTGTACAAGCTCTTTTATGTAACATAAGCTTTGGTGAAACCGAATTTAAAGTTAATCTTATCTTAAATTGTTTTTCCGGTCATCTAGCCAACTAAAAGTAAACAGGGACGAGCAGCAGCAGGCATCAGCATAGTTATTGCTTTCGTCTTATGTACATTGTTTATATATACTAATATCCTCCCTCGCATGGGATTTTCTTCTTTGACTCTTTTGAAGACTATTTAATTTTGTGATGTCACATGGAATTGGCTTGATATATCCGCTTTGAAATAGCGCTAAGCGGATTGCACCTAAATCAATGCCAATTTGACTTAGTGTAACAGACTTTCAATGGCAATAGGAATAGTAACAGCAACAGGAACATTATCAGCCTACCTACATCCACCATATTTATGATCCTTCCTGTAAGTCAGGCAATCAAATAAACAAATCAACTCTATAAAAGACTAACAGTGTCAGTGTTGTGTTTATCGCAACATATTGAGATTAAAGAGAGAGAGAGAGAGAGAGAGACAGAGAGTTCTTAAATTTGAAATCGAAATCCCATTTTGCTGAATCTTTTGTGACTTTCAACACATATTTCTATGGTTATCAGCACGTTCTTATTTCATTATACTCGTATAGTCTGTATGTATCTATCTATCATTTTATGGTTTAAGATCTTTTGTATTGCTGCAACAGATTTCGTCTTCTTGCAACTCGTGCCGAGTCGTCATTTTGAGTTGTGCCGCAGTTCTCTCGTTGCATTCTGCTTCTGTCTACTACAATATATCCTTATCGCTTTGGTATACAATAGGATAATAAATACCGACAAATGTTTCACTAATTGACTCACTTAGCAGGACATTTACTAGACCAAGGAAGTTGTCTCCTATCTCAAGTCTCCGTTATGCAATACATTCTATTAATATTCAACAGAGACCTTCTTCCATTGATGCCTTTTATTAAATGTCCCGTTGCTTATTTCTCTCTTTCTCTCTATCTCTTTCTGCATTTAAATTGATTCTTCATGCGACACTGTATCCATCTGCTCCGATTTTGTGGAACAAATGCATGTGGTGATCATGGTATCAGTATCTTTCGGCTTGTAACGTTTTATTTGTTTTATATTTTCTTTTATTGAATCCCAATAATCATTAAAATTTTTATCTGACAAAAGTTGTACTCAATTTGGGATCAAATCTAGAAATCAGATGTCAATAAACTTGTCGCAAATTTTAAAATGTCCACCTGCATAACCTAAAACCATAGCCCATACCCAATTTCTGAATTTAAAACGCCACGTGACACCTCTTAATGGTTAGACATGCACACACAAATGGTCAACGTCATGCTTATTAACACCCAAAATTGGATGGACTCGACTCTGGCTGTGGCTAGTTCTACAATATTATTATGCAACACGCCTGTAACAATGGACAAGAGTAAATTCAGTACCAACCGGCACTCATAGTATCGAGTGACCGACACTGACCGGGCATAATACAAAGGTAAGTAAACTGACCAACAATTAATGAATTCGCAGACAAAAGCCCTCCACCATCATCATCACCAATTCTATAAATCATGACTGGATGGAAGCCACGGAAAACAAGCCAGATCCATACCAAAGGAATGACCACAAGCGACTGAGAGACGAGACGTGATCATTGAAGTAGTTGCACGGATTAGCAGATGCAAATACAGCGATGTGATAATGCCAAGAGTGAAACAACGCCTCTGCGCATGCTTAGGCACTTCTACAATATACCAGGTTACACCCAAAGCAACTACGCAACTGACATCACAATGGAATCAACATCAAAAATAAAGTTGTCACTTTTCTATTTTTTTTTTTTTTTTTTTGTTTGTTTTGTTATGTTGTCGTACCAAAATCTCCAGCCGCGTCGCATTCACATTGAGTAGGACCGCAACTGTTTTGCATTTGAAATAAATGAAATGAAATCAAATGAAATGAAATGATTTCTTTTATTATCGCGTTTTTGTATTCAATTTGTTTCTACTATTCGTACCCCGGTGTTTGGCAATTATCATAAAGCACAACACGAACACGAAAACCAAGTAGAATTTCCGGCAGCAAGATCCCACCAACAGAAAATTATTATTCATTTTGAAAATAAGTAGTAGTCACTTTTAACTGAGATTAAAATTATTGTCAATAGACAATAGATGAAAAGGGCGTTTCGTAACTATGTATAAGTCAATACTTATTTACTAAGTATTTAGTACCATACAATCGATTATTATTATTAATCGATAATCAAAACGTGAAATAAGTAAACAAAATATTACCAATTTTTCTATTTCAGTTTCCCAGCTTTTGTAGTTTCCAAAAAAAAAACAGAAATAGGTCAACATCGATATTGTATATTTACATTAACACATTCATTAATTTAAAAGATTATCTCATCATTTGGCAATTAATGGATTAATTAAGTAATATGAAAAATAAATTACAGTTAAAATTTGACCAATTAAAACATAAGGTTCTTCAACTGGTCGAGCTCCAATTCATGTTAATAAAATTACAGTTATTACTATTAATCAAAATAAAATTTTATTAATAGGATAAAATTGAATTCCTCGAAATTTTCTTAAGTGATAAAATGGTAAAATTATTAAAATTGCAATAGATAAAATTAATGCAATTACTCCTCCTAGTTTATTAGGGATTGATCGTAAAATTGCATAAGCAAATAAAAAGTATCATTCTGGTTGAATATGTGCTGGTGTAACTAAAGGATTAGCTGGAATAAAATTATCAGGATCTCCTAATAAATTTGGATTAATTAATACTAATATAATTAATATTATAATTATAATTAGGAATCCTACAATATCTTTAAAAGAGAAATAAGGATGGAAAGGAATTTTATCAATATTAGAATTTAATCCTATAGGATTATTTGATCCAGTTTGGTGAAGAAATAATAAATGAATTAAAGTTATTGCAAGAACAATAAATGGTAAAATAAAATGAAAAGTAAAAAATCGTGTAAGAGTTGCATTATCAACAGCAAATCCTCCTCATACTCATTGAACTAAGTCAATACCTAAGTAAGGAACTGCTGATAAAAGATTAGTAATTACTGTTGCACCTCAGAAAGATATTTGACCTCAAGGTAGAACATATCCTATAAAAGCTGTTCCTATTACTAAAAAAAGAATAATAGTTCCAATTAATCATGTTGGGGTAAATAAATAGGAACCATAATAAATTCCTCGTCCTACATGTAAATAAATACAAATAAAAAAAAAGAAGCACCGTTAGCATGTAAAGTTCGTAAGAAACAATCATAGTCTGAACGAGTTATGCTTATTTAGTCAATCAAATGAATGTTATTCTCGACTTTGTGTGTCTTTCATTACTGTAGCAATGACATCCCGTCAATCACCATACTCACCAGATCTTGAGCGAACAGTTTTCCTATTTCTAACTGAATTTGAGCAACTTCAACACAGAAAAACAACCAATTCCGAAATTGCTATAAAAATCACTTTCAAGATGTCAACGGAAACTACAATATTATCTAAATTATGATGCAAACTTTATCTGACCATGAATCACATATGAGATTACAGAATTTTAGATCTTTGCAGTTTAACTAAGCCTATTCCTTCACTCAACATTACACTACATATAATCTTTGGGTTCCCAGTTTGTTTTTCAATAACATCAGTTTCCCCGACTTAACATACCGCCTGAAAGTAACAAGTAAGTTTACTTTGAAGCGACAATTTTAACTATTTTGAAAAGGCCTTTGGTCGCGTGGGGCTACATGCAGTGCTCAATTGGCTTGAACTTTGGGGAATTGGTCCAACGCTTTATAACCTTATAAGGGCTTTTATGACCAATCGTACCTTCAGGGTTAGAGTCAACATCATCACCTCTAACACTCACAAACTGTTGACTGGCATCCCTCAGGGCTGTTCACTTTCAGTGGTTTTATTTGCAATAGCGTTTGAGCAAATTAACTCCATTCTCTCCAGGTATAAAAACATTAACGTTCCTATCTACGCTTATGACGCCATCTTCTTCACTAAAATTAAAAATATTGATACTGTCAAGAATGTATTTTATAATATCTTAAATGATTTAGAATCGTGGGGAGCATCTTCAATCCATCGATAAATGTCAACTTTTGCACATATGCCGGAAACACAGATGTAACTTTCCTGATATGTACTTAAACAGCAAATGCATTAAACTTGTTGAACACTTAAAAATACTTGGGATAACTTTTGATTCCAAACTACTTTTTAAGCAGCAATGTATTATTTTAAGCAAGCAATTAGAATCTAGATTAAACATTATTAAATTTTTAAGTTCCAAATACTCCAATGTCCATATAAACACCCTCGTAAACATCAGCCGGCCCGGGTACTCTCCAAAATCGACTATGGTCTCCCTATTTTTGGATGGTGTGCTAAGTCCCATATAAAGAAAATACATCCACCTTATCACGCAGCTGTTCGCAGATCGATCAACGCTTTCCCCACATCTCCCACTGACTGTATCCTGGCGGAAGCCGGGCTACCCAGCATTAAGGAAAGGATTGTGGAAACTACAATGCAGCTAATTCCCAAGCTCTACACGACAGCCAACCGACTGCTAGCAAAGGCTTTAGTTATGTATTAACAAATCTTACAAAGCATCAAAAAAAGAAAGACTACGAAAATATACAAACTGGACAAATTGCTCACAAAAATAGAGCTCGCTAGTGTTCAATGTTTCGGTGTTTTCTTTGTGGGTGTTTTTGTTTTTGGGTGTTGTACACAATTGTTGTTGTGACTCGAAACAACAACCCGAAACATGAAATGTTGTCCAGTCTTTGTATGTTTATAGGCTTTGGTAGACGGCTCATTGTAGAGAAGAGAGTCTGTAAGTCCATTTATATTTCTTTAGATAAAAATAAATATACATACATATTATTTATTATTATTTATTTACAGGATTAGATTATATACATGGAGTTATTTAGTACATAGATATATATTCTTCTTTCTTAATGCAATGCGATTTGCTTTAAAATGCAGCGCCCCCAATTGTTAGAAATATAAAAACATTTTAAATTAAGAAATGTCATGACCAAAATGTCCGTTTGGATATCACCTCAGCAAAGCATCCGGTGCAAGTACATGGTGCAACAAATGAATAAATCCCATGACCAATATTTTCGTTTCTGAAATAATGGGAATTATTTCTCTGGTTTTTGTACGTGATAGAACATTTCTTAGTACACATGACCAAGAGTTTCCGGTTTGGAATCTATAAATATAATTTCCGTTATATCCACATGGTGTCCCAAGAGTGAAATTACGATAGGAGAGAGAAATGATTGCTTTCAATATTTAGTACATCTATTTCATAACTTTTAGTCGTGGTTCGTTATAAACACATTCAGTACTCGAACCAATCAACTTGACAACTTAACGCCAGGAGTAAACATGTGCTTGCAAAGTTAATTCAGTCAAATTTTTGTCGTGTCCTTTCCAAAAAAAATTTCAGTCAATCCTGCTTCTATAGTAATTAATTTAATTAATCTAAATATTTAATCTGATGTTTACTGTGATTACTTTTGTGTTCTAATCAGCTTTTTTTTTCATTCCTGCTGTGGGTTTTATTAAAATTTTATCGAAATGTTTACAATTTAAAATTAACTGATATCAATATCAGCTGTTTTGTGTTTATGCGCATCAAAAAGAATGAAGAACACAGGCGGCAATTTCGAAACCTTGGCAGCACTAGCAACACTTTCACCATACCTCTTCCATAGACTTCCACTGAATAAGCAGCTCAAAATTCATTTCACATTTTTGTTTTAGAACAACAACCCTTCAATTTTTTTTATTTTCCCGTTGTTGTTCGATTTGATATGAAATTAAGCAAAGACAAAGCACGAGGTTTGTTGAAAAAGTAAGAATACTTTTGTTATTGACAGACATAAAAATGAGACGTATTTTTGAATTTTGGCGATTTCCTGCAATCTAAAAAAATTGATTAAAGAATTTCCAATAAAGTTTGTATGAAAAACGAAATCAAATGTTGTTTGTGTCATTTTCCGAGTCTACATTGAGCAAAAAGAATAATTTATTGTATAAGTGGCACAAACTCGTCACAGAAGGTCGAAAAGATGTTAATGTCGATGACCGACCTAGACGTCACAAAGCGGTGAAACCGTTGAAGCAGCGCAGAAAATTGTTATGAAGAATCGTCGGACCATTATTAGAGAAGTTGCTGAGGATGTGTGCAATATCCGCCATTTATGGGAAGTGATACGAAAAAAAAAACCACGAATTCGGGGGACGATAAGATTTGGATATTGCAACACGATAATATGTCATCTCACACGTCATTGATTATTCGTGATTTTTTTTTTGTTTTTTTTTTTTTTTTGGATATTCTGGAACCGTAATCAGCCACCGTTTTCAATGGATTTGGTCTCCTGTGTCTAATTTGAAAAGGAACTTTATTTCAACTATACTATACTAGCGTTACCCGGCGTGAGTTGCTACATCCCTAGGAGTTAATTGGGAATTTCTTTGTTGTAAGTTTCATTTGTTCTTTAAACACAAAAAAAAAAAAAATATTGATATCGGTTCAGTATCAGATCTTAATGTCGTAAAGAACTTGACTAGTAACTCCATGAGTTTTTCTTTTTTTTTTATATAGATCTTAAACTTTCTTTTCTATGTAAGATGAAGTTTCTATCTATCATATTTGCTTCCCAGTTTAATGGGTTCACACCAATATTTTGTACCAATTTTTTTACATCTGAAATTTAGAAAATATGTACATATGCATCTATGTTCTTCAGTCAATCAGATACTACTCTCGATTTTGTATAGCTAGAAAGTAAAAATTTGGTAGTTTGGTATGTAGACCCGATAAATTCTAGGACATAAAAAATTTGAATCATATTCACTATTTATTGCTTTTCAACAGGGAAATCGTCTTTTTGGGAATCATGAAAAATGTAAATTAGGTATGTACTTTTGTTTTTATAATGGTCCTTTAGAAATATAGTTCTTATTTGAACATATACAATAGTTTTATAATAACACTAATCGTTAATTTTCGAGATATCTACAATATTCATATTCATATGATGCTCAAAAAAATATCAAGTTAATACATTTCCAAAAACACAGAATTACTTATTGCAGATCCAAAATACAAAACCCATGAAACACACATATGGCAAAAATAATAAGTACATTTAGTTTTCATTTCTTGCCATAAATTTTTTTTTTTTTTTACTTTTCTGGTTGTGTGGATGTCGTAAACCATTAAAAACCATTAAAAACCTTAAAAAAAAATAGCTAAAATTTAGTTAAAAAAAAAGTCAAATTTAACGGGCAAAAATAATTGGTACATTGCGTGATTTTGAACTTTCTCCTTTAATTTAATTGGTTTTTTCGTTAAGGTTAGTTGTATTGTTAAAAGACAATTGCAGTGAAATTAACAAGTTACGTTTTAATAGATGGGTCGAAATACACATTGTACCTCCGAGGAGGGGAGAATCATTTCGACACTAAGAAACGAAGGCAAAAGTCTTCAATGCATTGCCAAAACAATGAAATGATCAATGTTTTTGTGCAGAATGTTTTAAAAAAAATGTGTACGTTTTTAGAGACATAATTTTTGAGAGAAATTCTATTTTGCTTAATCCGATTTTAAAGCTCTGACTTAACATATACCACATAGTATGTATTATAATACCATTATACAATAGTTACGTATATGTAATTAAAGTCATTAAATTTCTGTGCTGCTCCAGTTCGTCTACCAGTTTCTAGAAAAAGCTATTGTAGTAATCTCCTTGTTCAATATATAGTACAGTACACTTCATGATGTCAGATGTATTCACCAGTATTCATTTATAAAAGTAATTTACATCAGTGTATACTCTAGTCGAACCCGGTTCGCCGCAACCAAATCCATAGGACACAATACCAAAGACTTCTTCATCACAAATCAATGGTCCACCGGAATCACCTTGACAACTATCAAGTTCATTGCCAAATGGATCTCCAGCACACAGTATGCCAGTGGCAAATAATTTGATTTGCCTGCAGAATGCGTACTCACGGATTTTCATATTGGAAACAACAGCTTCATCGGGTATAGGACCATACTAAAAGTATATTATTAATAATATTAACTTTATAAGAAACATTATCACCATCAATTGCTGACCTCAATAATTCTGCCCAACCAACAATTCTGCATTCTTTGCCAGGAACTGGCGGCCCTGTAACCTCCGGTTACCAAGAATTTGACTAACCCATTAACGTCGTTATCTAATTTGGTGATTTTTCCATTAGTTAAAATTCGTTGGCTTACAAAATCAAGATTGTGTATATCCGTTGAGTTATTGTAAAATGGCTCAACTAATGATGGAAATACCATTAAAATAAGATTCATGGGAATTTTTATAAGTAACATTATTCAATAGAAAATCGAAATTTTGTTGTGACCAAAGCCTAGAAATTAGTGAAATAATTTGAAAAGGCACAGTAAACTCATATAACAGACTTCTATACCGTCTAGTTTAATAGGATTAGTTTAATTGGAAACGAAAGAGGAGGTAGGTCGAGCGGATGCTCTCTTTGTAGCCTTCTACAATAGTTTGAAAGCCAGCGGGTTCGGTTGATTTTCAAGTTTAGTCTTATGTAGCTCACTGTACCGTTTTACTTCTTCTTTGACCAGTGGCACCCAAAGGTCTCTGTGTAGAACAGAATTTCGCACATACAATAAAAAGCAGCACTTGCTACTTTCCTCAGAAGATTCGATTGAAAACGTTGACGTATTTTTATGTTAGAATTTGCTGCTCTACCCGAAAATTGGATGCTGTCCATATTGGTTTTTTCATTTTTGTCTTGTATAGTAAAACTTTATTACGCAAGCTGAGCTGAGATCCATGACTTAGCACCCAGTTCATTTTTCAGATTTTTAAATCGAGTTGCTTCTTGTTAATTTTAATTTGCTCCTGCAAGCTAAGCTTTCTATTGTGGGTCAGTGCGAGATACTTTGCATTGGACACTTTTAAATAAAATAGAGAACTTCTTAGCCTTTGCAGATGACGTAATTATCTATAGAGCCGGCAGGCAAAACAATAGACACCATCAATCGAGATTAACTTAACAACTTAAATTCGGATACTAAAAAAATATGGAGAAAATTCAATATTAAATCAAACCAAACGAATAGTAGTGCAGTTATCTATCTATGAATATAACTAGATACATTTTTATAATTTAACAAGCTCATAGTCGGACAGCTAGCTAAGGTAAGGAAGGCTTTCTTCGCCAACCAAGCATTCATCAGACCAATAATCACATATGGTGTCTCTGATACACTCATGATAATCTTACAATTCACTTCCCTGCGTGAAGAGTATAAACACCTAAACACTACCCAAAATTAACCGAAACCGGAAAAGTTGATGTATTCAAATATTGTATAAGCTATTTTGATTTTGGGATAGATCCAGTTTATTCCAAATCTCTTTCAGGCTCATTCCCACTATTTATTTAGCCATAAATATATATATGTACATATATATAATCAGAGCTATAATGATCCGGAAGAGATCTTCTGATTTACTATTCATAACAGAAGGGTTGTAATACGAGTATAATCCATAGCTTTCAAATAGATTGATAACACAATTTGTTTTTTGTTTTATTCCGTCTAGGATTCATTTATTCCAATAATCGGGATACATAGCTTGGAATGTTGAAATGGAAACGGATCTTGCTCTAGATCTCACAGTTTCTGAGAAGTAAGAATAGCATTAAAAAGTCCTTTGCGGAATATAACTCTTTCTTGGCAGGATCATATAATTTGCTTTATATTTTCTAATGGTTAATCAAAAAACTACAAAAAATGTTCGATTGATAGAAAAATGAAGGCCTTGTGGGAAATATCATTGCCAAATTTCAAAAGGTATGGGACTAGTTTTAAATAAATAAGCTTTTTTACTATATTTCTTAGTATAAAATATATGAAAGTTGCTTTAGTTTAACGTGAAAACCTGTCATTGAGTCCTAGTATCACGGTGCCAAGAAGAATGTCCCCTTTGATATATCCGCAAGTACCAGATTCAAGTGGTACTTAATTTGGTCATGTCTCACTTCTTGGTCAGCAGTTGAGGCTTTCCTTCAATATATGGGTTCCATAAAGAGATCAACTCCGGTGGCCAGGACAGCAAAAAGTTCAGTGGGCACCTAATCACCAGTGGTGCCTGAAAAATGCATCTGGTCAGACTTCGTACTCGAGCTAAGTTAGCAATTTCAACTACAAAACAGCTCAGTGCTGGTGTCCCAATAATTGAACATAGCTTTCTGAAATAGGATGCAGGTTCAATACCATACAAATGGCACAGTGGAGATATGTATGTATATTGACATTGGTATTTACTCTCAGAAATATAAGTAAGTACACATGAAAAAGAATCCGCCAAACGGACTCATTTTAATTTATTCCAATCCCGACAAAGTAACTCAAAACTTTTCTAAAATTCAAAATTACATAAGGACTCGGTGATACCAAGGAGCAAGAACGTTAGAACGATGTCTCCCGAAGGCTAACGAAGAAAAGCCGCACAAAGTACAATGAATATGTAAAGGAAAAACATTCGCAAAGAATATTTTTTGGTACCACCCACAATTTTTGAGTGTTTCTAATTCATTTTCTTACAAGTCAAAAGCCGGCTTCCCAAAGCGCATGTTCCTGTCATTTTGAGAGTTTTTCCCAAGCTTTCACTCAAATAAAAGCTTCTTTACAACGCTTTGCAGAAATAAACCGAAACTTGAATTTGCAGACAAAGTATAAATGTAGAATTATTTTGGAGTATTACAGCCCTCATCAACTATTGAAGTTGACGTACTCGGAACTGTTCCAATTTCCTTTATCCAAAATGATTTTGTGTTTGATTGCTTTTTTTAAATTTTCATTTGTAAATAACCCAGTGACAAACATTTTGGCTTTTCATAATTTAAAAAGCAGATTCAATTATCTCTATAATATTCTATTGTATAATAGTTTGTGGACTTCTTGACAATAGAATCGAATATTAATTGAACTCTAATTGTCGTTGTTTTGCTGTTGTTCTTATTATTGAATTTACTTAGATTATGATTAAAATTGGAGGTTGGTGATATTGTATTTTTATCCGGTAAAGTCAAATGTCGGGAATGTAGACCCAATTATAACATGAATGATGTTTTACTATATTGAAAGTTTTGTAGGTGCTTTTTTTTTTTAACCGACTTTAAAAAAGATTAGGTTATCAATTCGTTTGTATTTTTTGATTATTCCTTTTTTATTGTATTGATAGAAAATGACAAATAAAAATAAGAAACAATTAATGCAATTAAAAAATATAATACTCATACTAAACCTAACGTATCATTTATATATATACTATTCTATCCTAGAAGAAGTGTTAGTAAACATAAATATATCTTCTGATTTGGTTTCAATGCAAAATCATATTAAAATTATATAATAGAAATATTTTCTCAGTTTGGTTAGGTTTGTTTGGTTTATTATTCGAGCACGGGTATATGGAAAGAGGCTCTGGCTCCTTTTGTTTTCGATAAATAAAAATTTCAATAAAAACATAATTATTTGTTTAAATTATTTCAATTTTTATTCTTCCCATTTATGCTCCAAGTGTCAATAGATATGAGTGCGTACCCTACCTATCCAGTACTACTACAATATACAATATAAAATATTTATATAAAATAATATAATAACAAGGACAACAAGAGCAACAATGACGACCATAATAAATAAACAAAATACAAACAAAATATGTTAATTAACAAAATAATTTATTTATGAATATACAAATTATTTATAAGCGTGTATCTGAATAAAATTATTATGGTTTCTTTTTTTTTTTTTTTGTTTTTTGTTTTGTTTTTTTTGTTTTTATGCGGACATACGCAAATCACAATTTTCACACTCTGCATAATTATTCGTAAGCATGCTATCGCATTGCCCACTCACTCTTCTATCTCTCAAACACAATTATATAGACATACAGTACATAAACACCATCCATTAAATCTAAACAGAAAATGACAAAGTAAAATTTAAAACCCAAAAACAGTTTCTACATAAGTAGTTTGGTCCCATTGCATTTGATATACCTTTCACACGAACAACAATTTTAAGAAAATTACAAATTTGGAAATTTCAGGTCTTAAACTATGTAAGTTTTCATTCTCAATATAAAATCGGAGAATTGCCCAATAAAAATTGTCATTCCGAAGCTAACATTGATTCTGATCTATTGATTATTATTCACTCTAAGAGATGCATCCAGAATACTAAGAAGATGACACTAATTAAAACTAAGTATTGTACTTCTCTAGATATCGGTAATCGGTAATCGGTAAACTCCATTTGCATTGCATATTCAATAGATGAACGAACTTATAATAAATTAAAAATTAGTATGTTACAAATATCATGATAAAATAACAATACCTTCTTTTCATACAATGTAAGGTATGTTGAAAGAAAAAAATTACAATAACAGCAAAATAATGGCAATTGTCAACAAATAAAATCTTGCGTACAATTATTGTATATGGAAACAATAAATGGGAATCAGTAAAGCTATAATTTTGATGGCATTTAGTTTTCTATGACTCCTAACTCATTTCATCATCACCATATGTATCCAATATAAGTGCGTGTAATAGTATCAACAATATTACCATACTAGTCCACACTATTCCAATAAATTAGTTAAAAAAAAAAAAATCTACATTTGGATGCACATCGCTCGTAAATCGCCAATTAAAACTCTTTGTTGCCACAATGTGTCGACCGGAATCATTTATTAGTACAGCACAATATACTGGAGTCGAATAGAGTGGAGTGTGGAGTGGAATGGAATGGAGTGGTTCAGGGTGAATGAAGGATGAAAGGTTGCCGGATAATGTTGAACGTATGCAATATGTTAACGAAATCTAAAATTTATGAACTTTGTTTGCTGGATGAAAGAGTTGACAAACAAAAAAGAACGCAAATAAAATCAATAAAAAGAAAGAAAAATTATCCTAAAATCGGTCTTATTGATGTTTTCATACCTTATAAATACATCACATCAAATCAAATCAAATGAAATACATACAAGGCAAATGCTACATTCTTGACCCGGAAGAGAAAACCCCACTAGCTACTTAACTCAAACTAACAGATTAGTTCTGTTTCTAGTTTGTAAGAGCTAAGCTATGTCCAAATTTCAGTTCGATAACACAGAAAACTAAAAAGTTTTCCTAATATTATAAGAACGTGATTTTGAAATTGGGTTTGTTTGAGAGCTGGGTCAGACACTTCTATTGTAGTATCCAAATTACAGTAAAAACAAAAAAGCTTTTTTTTACTATGAACATGAATTTGAATTTGAGTTTTGTATGAGAGTTGTACGATCCAGTAATCCTATGATCTTGAAATTAAAATGGTTGGTGTATATGGATCAAACCATTAGAGTATTATGAATCTATCAATCTTAAGTTTTATGCTCCAGTTTTAGTGTTTTGGGTTAGTTGAAAAACAAGGAAAGAAAATCGGGAAATCGTTTTCCCATTTTCCTTACAAACTTATGATATTGTTAAAATTTGTAATATATATATATATATTTATTGACGTGAATTATACTATTAAAGTTTTATGCCCAGCGGTCTTGTATAAGACTCTTAAAATTCGCAACATGGGAGTATAAATTACTAAATGAGTCTGCTAATCTATTTCGTAGTGGTAAGGCTAGTAACTTAAAGAAAAAACAAAAATGTACATAGAATATGTTACCTAATTGTTATATAATTTTCTGGGTTAAGCAAAGAATTAAAATTATATAATTGAACATCTTAGAAACCAGGGCTATTGAATCCACGTCCCGCGGGCTGGATGCATCGCAAGGAAAGTATCACGGCTGCCCAACTGAGGACCTTTTTTTAGGATTTTTTTTGCACGTCAACTTCTATCAAAGTGGCCAGGGAACTAAACAGAATGGACATAGCCTTGTTATAAATAAAAGAGTTGCTGGGAAACTTCTCGTATCTCCTTTTCTTGGATATAATCATATATCATTCGTTTATGGTTTGATAATCCTCATATGTGATCTATAATTTTTAAAATTGTTTGGCCAGATTCTACACACTAATTATTCTCTATATATTTGTAGGAACTATGTTCAGGAGCGATCTCTTCATCCCTGAGCGAACGTGAAGGAGCTTCACGTCCTTTGTCATTGTTTTTTTGGAAAAAAATTTGTGTTTATTATTAATATCACAGCCAAATTTAGTTTACAGTCAACCAACATCATCAAAAATATTATATGTACATATTTTGGTGCGATTTCTTACGAATTATTCATAGAATCTAATCTGCATTCAATAAGACTTGAGTTTCATAGGGGTGTTTGTCATAGATAATAATAATAGGAAGTACTAATGATGAAGTTTTCCACATCATGAATCTTACATAAACTTTAGTGCTTAACTAATATGCCATTTGTAAGAAGTGTATAAAATAAAATAAAAACTTTTGTAATTTGAAACAAGTAAAGTGAAGTAATTGAAGTTGAACTTTACGCACCCCCTAGAAAACGTTTTTGCCAACTCTCTGTGATAGAGCATTCAGAAATATTTAATTATTAATTATTGATTTGACTTATGTTTAGTCAGTATACATAGAGCATTTCAGCACTGGGACCGAAATATTTATATGGGAGCTTTACAATCTAGTAATCATAGGGTCTTGAATATGCGTCAAAAACTTATAAGGTTAAATTTTAGTTCGATAACACAAAAAAAAAAAACTTAAATTTGAAATTTACACATTGATGGATATTAATTAGAAACTTATAGTGTCTAAATTTTAGTCCGAAAAACAATAAAGTTTTTCTAATAAGAACCTGAATTTAAATGGATGGTTTTTATGGAAGGTAAAAGCCTAGGAGTTCGATTCGCCTGGTTCCGACAAAAAATAAAAGTAAAAATTTCAGCTCTCTAGCTCAAAAACTGAGGGACCAACTAACCTACATACAGACGGACATGACTTAATCAATTCGTCTCATCGAACTGATCACAAATATATATATATATTTTAAGTGGTCTCCGTTGTCTCCTTCTGCGTGTTACAAACTTCATGACAAATTTATAATACTACATATTCATTGCGTGAAGAGTATAAATATAAATAATTGTAATCTGATGGCAAAAATGAAAGTGTAAGGAGAAAAGAGAAATAACAAATTGAGTTAACACAATTATGAAAAATGTACATAAGCGTATAATCCGAGCTTTGGGTGCTTTGTAATATTATACAAATATTCAAAAATTTAATTGTATTCCTCAATAAAACTTCTCTTACTTCAATAATTAAATATTCCCTATGTTCTTTTTATAGTTTTTGGTGTAACAAATTGAATAGATTAATGTAACGAAAGTAAAATAGTATCAATTTTTGTTTAATAATTATCAGATGATATACTTAGGTACATACTTGTACATATTTATGTATTGTACATAGGACTATATAATATTCCCCTGCATAAGTAAAGAATTTATTGTTAATATGTGGATATATAAATAATAATTAAATTACGGCATTAAAATGATTTAATTATAACAGACAATAAAACACATGAATAATTTAAAAAAGTCGATGATTCTGTAAGTTATTGTTACTACTTAGTATAAATATATGTTGACAAGTTTTCAGTATACAATATTATTGTACAATATAAATGAAATTGCCAATGATGATGATGCTGATGATAGTGATGATTTTTCAGTTGCATTTTTATAATTTTTTACTTTTCAAACCACAAACTTCAACAATTCAATAAATCAAAACAATAAAATAATATTACACAAAAAGTCAAAAAACCTCATTGAATACTTAATAAGAATATACAATAATACTCTTATTTTAACAATGAAAACCATAAAAATCAAAAGGCTTAAATGAATATCACATAGTTCAAATTTCGCCCATGTGCGTATCAAAAAAAATATACAATACAAATGTATTTGCAAATTGAATATCTTCATAATTAATAAAAAATAGTATAAAATAAAATTTATATTGGGTGTATGCATATGATTCCGCCCTTTTTTGTGAAAACAAAACAAATTTGCTTGTTTAGAAAAAGGAAAATTTATTTATTCAAAGTATGCCCCATCTGCAGCTACAACCTTTGCCCATCTTTCAGGCAATTTACGGATTCCTTGCATAAAGAAGTCCTGGTCTTTTGAGGCAATCCAATTATGAAGCCAAATTTTGATATCTTCATAAGAAGTGAATCGCTCTCCCGTAAGATCAGACTGCATCCTTCGAAATAAATGAAAATCTGAAGGGGCTATATCTGGTGAATATGGCGGGTGGGGTAGCACTTCCCAGTCTTGTCCATTTAAATATGTTTTCACAACATTTGCCGTATGCGGTCTGGCGTTGTCATGTTGAAGAATTAATTTGTCATGCCTATTCACCCATTCCGGTCGTTTTTCTTCTATAGCTACCTTCAACCGCATTAGTTGTCGTCTGTAAACATCGCCAGTGATAGTATCAGACGGTTTCAGCAACTCATAGTGCACAACACCTTTCTGATCCCACCAAATACAGAGCATAACCTTGGTACAATGAATATTTTTCTTTGGCTGTGATGGGCCGGCCTCACCTGGCTTCAGCCAAGATTTTTTGCGTTTAGGATTCTCGTAATATATCCATTTTTCATCTCCCGTGATTATCCGATGCAAAAAACCTTTTCTTTTTTGTCTTTGAAGCAGCATTTCACAAATGGTTTTGCGACGTTCGATGTCTCGGTCTTTCAATTCATGTGGCACCCAGTTATTGACTTTTTGAACCATTCCCATTGCTTGCAAACGTCTTGAAATAGTTGATTGATCAACATTTAATGTTGTTGCCAATTCTGATTGTGTTTGACAACAATCTTCGGTCAATAAATCTTCCAATTCAGCATCTTCAAATTTTTTGGGTGGTTTTCCATGTTCTCTGTCCTCAATGTCAAAATCATCATTTTTAAATCGTCGAAACCATTCTTTGCAAGTTGTATTCGATGGAGCATGCTCACCGTAAACATCAGCAAGCAAACGATAAGTTTCCGCTGCACTTTTCTTTGCAACAAAATAGTGCAATAAAACCTCCCGCAAATGATGTTTACTTGGGATAAAACTCGACATTTTCAATGAATTAGAAATATTTGTTGTTTATGCTTCCACCGAATGTTATACACTGTGTTTAACAGCTGATAGAAGGCACTATCGAATGCAAGTATTAGTATTTTAGTGTGCAAGTGTAAGCGGCGATACTAGCGAAACTATCGGAAAGGGCGGAATCATATGCATACACCCAATAATTCAATTAAGTTTTGTATTGCTTACTTCTTAACAAATTTAAACAATAATGATATGATAAAATGGAAAGATTACTTCTGACAAATTTTACTAAATATTCAATTCACTCAAATGTTTTGTTAATTTTTCAGATTTGCTTCTCATTGCTCGCATAATAATGAAAAGCGAGCGTGAGTTTGCATAATACTAAGGTACATAACATTAGCGAAGCATTCAGCAGAACTACTTATTATACAATAATTATTGACAATAGAACCATATGACATATGGCTGACACAAAAAAGGTAACAATTTTACGCCACACCTTCCTGACACCCATGTGAATTCAGTATTACGAAGGA
Organism: Amiota minor; assembly: GCA_037043295.1. Lineage (NCBI taxonomy): Eukaryota > Metazoa > Arthropoda > Insecta > Diptera > Drosophilidae > Amiota > Amiota minor. The sequence goes on from JBAMAW010001324.1 coordinate 70,846, forward strand.
CACTACAAAAGTTTTGCAATCTTTCAACACTATCGTGAGTTTTCACCATCTAAAGTGCCCCCGACATGATCATGCATTTAGCATCAGACATTTCGTATACGTGTGATCATCATGCTGCATGTAAGCATGATAATAGTTCATTTCTTGTTATTTTTCGAAATGAGCAGATGTGCGGACAACAATGCCGATGACGATCCCGTCAACACTTTGCACATATTTCGCATGCCATCCGCTAACGCGCTCACGTCTGCTCTGTCCAAATATTTCAGAAAAGTGAGCACTTGCCTATATTCGCCTCTTTCGCACGTACTTACTTCGTGAAGGCGTAAATGAGATCTAAATCGATTAGATATTTCGTCATGCTTTGTTCATGCCACGCACACATACATCTTTCACTAACACTATGATAAAATGCATGATAATTGCATGATCGTGTCGGGTGTGCTTTCGTTTCCATCGTTTTGTCATATCGACGCTATTTCTTTACTCTTTATGAACTTGAAAATTACATCTCGAGATTTTGTACGATTTTTGAAGCGGAAAGACTTCATTCGGCTTTTAGTGATGAAGCACCACATAAGACTATCGTATATCGCTGGCAGCAGAACGAATTTCGTAAAGGTTGACCTAAAATAGCTAAATAATATAATAAAAGATTGACATGCCGTGAAATTGAGGCAACTGTGGGCATGCATGAACACTTAGATGTGAGAAAGCTAGTTTCGCTCGGAAAAAGGCTCGCGTTGATTGGAGCAAAGAACTGCTTAAAAAATATTAAACGATCGTCGTGCTTCAAAAGACATATTTGCATCTAAGATTGTTACAGATTATTTCTGAAGAAACTTTAGATTTCGTTGTTGAATTTAATTTTAACTAGTATGAATTGAAAAAATTATTGATATCTGAACATCGTCTGTATTACTGATTCTTAGGACTTAAAATTCTAAATTAAATTCATATCAAATCAAATGCTTAAACATTTACACTTGAGTTTAAAGAAGTTTGTAAACACCAAGTCTATGGAATCATCACAAAAATTTCTATATATATTAAACAAACTAAATGATATTGATATGGAGAAAAGTTTCAAAATGGAAACTCAATTCTTCTTAAATCCGATACTCAGAATGAAGAACTCTAACTTTGGGAGTGGCCCACAAATCTCTAAGAATATTGAAACTCTACTCTGAACAAAACTTTAGTCTGTTAGTAGATTCAAAGATTAACATCCTATAATTTTTTATTTAAAAGCAGTTTCTACAAGATCCATAACAACCCAGTTTGCTTTCTTTCAATCTCCAAATGAATGTACAATATTCGCATTAGATAACTTTTAACTGATAAACTAACATAACTGTTCCGCATATTTCAAAATTATACCAAATACTATTGTATCTATAGATAAGAAGAATTTTTTTTTTAAATTTTGCGTACAATCAACAATTAATCAATCGAATGCATTTATTTCTCATGGTTTTTGCGTATGAATCGGAAAATAAATAGCAAGCGACCTTATGGGTGTTTCAAGAGGATGACAATCCAATGAAAGTTATTCACGCACGAAACATTTCGAAGCAAATGATAGTCTGATTTTTTGGAATAATCGGACATATTATAACCGTGCCATTAGTGGAATATAGAACAGTCAATTCTGAAAGGTACGCACCCATCTGTTTGCCAAAAGTTTTTGGTGAAATGAAGAAAACAAATAGACGACGTCGGATCATTCTTCATCATGACAATGCAAGTACTTACACTGATTATTTGAAGGCACAAAACGTTGAATTAATATGTTATCCGGCGTATAGCCCGATTTAGCACCGAATGTTTTCTTTTTGAAACAACAAATTACGTTGTCAACGATTTTCGACACCCGAAGAAGTGGTTGATGTATTCAAAAAGCATGTTTTGGAGTGACCTCACTCGGAGATGAATAAATTCGAAAATTGGTTTAAGCGTATGCACAAGTTTATAGATCTTCATGTAGAATACTTTGAGAAACAATAAAGCTATTTTGAACCCAAATAATGCGTATATACTTCCCATTAGAAAACTTTTGTAGTGCCTTACGTATCAAAGAACCCCCAAATGATTTGATTCGGAGCTTAACAGTTGGAGCTGTGTCCATCCACTCGTGCAAGAAGTGAACACACATAACTACCTGGCTTACCTTTGGTAAATCACTTATAATACTATTCACAATGTGAAGAGTTTAAAAACTCTTACTTAAACTTAAACTTATTGTGCACTTTTAAAGAAGACTTTTGTGATAGGAAAACCAGATCCTGACAATCAAGATGCGCTGGCTTCTGTGAAAGCAACACTGTTTATTCCAAAAATCAACTCGAATTGTTTAGTAACAAGTAAAATAATGTAGAATTATGGTTTATTTTTTTTTTTTTGATATCTGTATTTTCGACTTAAGTACATACTTATGTACTACATAAATTTTGTATTATTGAATATGGTGATTATGTCAATACAATAGAGACAATCGATAATGGCAATGTTTAAACTGTTAAGCAATTGATTAACAACAATTAGTCGTATTTGGTAATTATTGTATCTGTTATGAGAATAAATAGTAGCGATAATACAATAATGATTATGAAATAAATTGTCTCTCAAGTGCGGCGTCTGTCGATTAAAGCAAGTTGAGTAGATTTTGCGGGAGTTGGAGTATTGGAGAGAGTGTGTTTGCTAAAAGTAAACCATTATATATATGTATAAACATGAATCACACTCATCGTGACCACAAATACAATCAATGGTTGTAGAATACACAGATACAGATACTTTCTATATCTATTGCAATGACAATGGCACTGAAGTTTGTGATGATAATGGTGTGGGCAATTCGAGGGTATTAACAATTTAAATTATTACAGTCCGCGTTACCAATTATTCACGGTTTGTGCTTTAGCATACATATTACTTTGTATCCCCTAAACAGATATTTAAATGAGAGTATATTCAATTTGTTTATTAGTTTGTATCAATTAAAACAAAACACAATTCTTAACCATTAAAAATATTTCTACATTTCATTTTTCTTTTCATAATCACTTCTTAAATTTCTTAGACTAAATGTAACAAGAAAGGGTTATTTCTTTCTATGCCTAGCTTATACATATAATTTTAATCAATTTCAGGGTATCAGACAATCGAGGACTAATAAATGTATTTACAATCTAAATTCTATTGTTTTTTATTATTGTATTTGTGGTGTTGTCACACAGTGCGTATGCTTATCAGGCCATATACAATTTGCATTCAAGAATATACATATACATATACATATATAACATATACAAACTTACATATATAAATGTATATTTTGTGCTTCTAAATATATGTTACAATATTTATATCATATAGTGTATGTAAAGAGCATGAAAAAGATTGCATTGCATGTGAAAGATTTGATTTTAGTGCAACCGCATTAAAGCCAATTTTTGGGCGTTCAAATTCCGGAAGTTGTTTTTGTGGTTATGGTGATAAAGAGCAACAACAACACCAAAAATTAAACAACAAACAAATAACCAGTAATCACTCACATAGATATAGACATATTGGCAGACATTTAGATTAGTTTAAATAAACGGATGTGGATTCGCCTAAAAGCGAATATTGCAAATTAAACAAAAAATTATTCGTGGTTAAAATAAAAATTTACTAAAAAATTTGATACAAATTTATTTATTTTTTTTTTATTTAATTTGCTTTCTATTTCAAATTTGTTAAATCTACTCGCAAGATGCATTTTTGGTTGTAAAAAGATTTAATTAGTTGAACAATTTTGATAAATTGTGAAAATAATTGGAAAAATGTAAATAAACATAAATTTGAAAGAAAAAATTATAAGCAAAATGCTTGTTAAGGATCAGAACCATTGGAAACTTTTAGTATTGAATGAAAGGAAACATAAACGGTTATTTGGATTTTCTCCATGTCAAAATACTTAAAAATCAGAGATCACAAATTTGTGTATAAATAAAAAGGGTTTTGTTGTCAAACCATTTCAATTTCATGCATTAAATGCTCCATAAATGCACAGAACAATTTTTTCTACAACTTTATTATCTTTTCTAAACATGCCTTGACACTCAGTATCAAGATTTGCTGCTCCGATGGTGATAGCCCCAAAATTTAGAATGACTGAAAACTCGGTTTAAAAAAATTTTTTGAATATTAAATAAATTTAGAATAATTGCAAAATAATAAAAGTAAACATAAATTAGAATTTGTTTATGATTTTCAATTCTTTTCGCATTAATCTAAACTCTTATCTTTTCCAAAAATGAAGAACTATGGAAGAAAAAAGCTTTATTCTCAGCTGCTCTTTCATCGTGGCAACAAGATACAATATATTGACAAACGTGCAACGCCAAACAAAACAAATTATGTTGCATTTGACCACAAATGGGTGTGAATTGCTTGCTGTTTGCAAATAAATGTACCCCAACTAGTACATTTGTGTCCTTCCTGCAAGTTGCCGTCAGTCTATATGAACGCCAAGATAAGTTACCTCTTGAGTTTGAGGGATTGTAGAAGCAGAAGCTTTAACTGGACAATGAAATCTGCTGTTGTGTCATCAGCAAAAGTCGAAGTAAAAATTTGAGTACTTGTTGGAATGTTAGCAGTAAATAACACGTATAGAGTTGCTCCCGGGACACTGCCTTGGGGAACGCTTGATTTTATCATATTTTCATTTATTATGAAATTTTTCTGTCTTACTACAAATACTCGATTTGTTATGTAGGATTGCAAGACTTAATGCAGATTTTGGGGTAGCAAACAGCGATTTAGCAACAAAGTCCTTATATCATCCTTATCATTACTCCTATCTGGTCATACATATTGACAAAACTAAAAACCATCAATCTCAGTACAATTTCACTCAGCTGGTAGCAGGCGAACAGAAATACACAGCAGGTGGATGGCACTTTTCATAAATACTTATTGTAGTGTATCTGGAAAACGAGTAAACCGATTTTATTGAAACTGATGTCATATGAAAGGTCATGAGGAGGGCTATGTTCTGTGGTTATATGTATACGGAATATTATCCGGTTAATATGGAAATATGAAGGAAATGTAAAAAATTCGTCAATTTTAGTTCTTTTCAGCTGTCACATTTGACAAAAAGTGATCATTCCGAAGAGAGGCAGTGATAAGCTTTCTAGAGACATCAATTTCATATTGATTGGATGAGTCATTCTGAAGTTATAGCCAAAATTCATTAGCATAATAATCTATTAAGCAAGAGTGGCGTATGCACAAAAGTATTGCATACTTTAAGGGGCAATATTGACAAAACTAAAAACCATCAATCTTAGTACAGTTTCACTCATCTGGTACCAGGCGAACAGAAATACACTGCAGGTGGATGGCATTTTCCAGAAATGCTTATTAGGTTATATCTCGAGAACGGCTGAACCGATTTCAATGAAACTAATGCCAAATGAAAGTGCATGAAATATACTATTTTTATGATGATATTAGGATCCGGATCTTTTTCCGGATAATATGTGTAATCGAAATGAAATTCTTAAATAGTCGATTCTGAGCCTCCAGCTATAGTATTTGACAAATATTGGTCATTTCGAAGAGAGGAAGTTATAGATAAATGCATTTAAGTTGAGAAACGACTTTATCTTTTTATATTTTCTATCGTAGAAATAAAATTTAAAGTTTAATTTAAAGATAAATCTTTATCAGATCAATCGATTTCGGTGGCAGTGAAAAGGTTATGAATTCTTCTATATTTTTTCGCAAAGGGTTTGTTGCTTTAAAGATCTAAAGATGACTTAGATGACTTACACATGTCGTTGAATCCATTGAACTTACCATAAATTAATAAAATTTGTATTGATTTCTTTTCTAAAATCAAATAAATGAAATTCCGTTTGCATTGTGTTTTTATGTATTTATATAAATAATATTTATTTATTTATTTATTTGTTTTTCTTCTTTTTTTAATGACTTGGCTTATTGTTTATAGTGTCGGATCCATATTTCGTCGTCGTTCGTTATGGAGCAGTGCTAAGCCTCGTTCGGTTTCCGCTAAAACTTCGGCAAATACTTCTTTGATGTGGCCACACGGTTTCGCTTATTGTCGTACCACTTATCGCACGGATATTTTTTTTATATCCATTTAAAATTTACATAACGCTAAGTTCAGATGCCTAAGGCCTTAGTTACCTCATGCACTTTCATTCTCCGACCGTTTAATATTATTCCATGGATTTTATAGACGATTTGTGGCAAAACGTCCTGTTATGGGCAACCTGAGCGTTCGCCGTCGCTTGTCCCATCAAATTAAAATCAGTCGCATTTCTATAAACGCACAGAACTAATACAATATTTCTATAACTTTATGTTCTTTTCTAAACATGCAGCGTCATTAGCTTACAAGGTTTGCGGCCAATGGCGACAGCCTCAAATATGGACTGACCGAAAACTCGGTTTAAAAACAGAATATTAAATAAGTTTAGAATGAATTTGAATCATAGAAAACAAAAGTTAAAATTATTGAGACAAGCAAATATTGTAGTAATGAAAATCAGAGCTGCTTTCATTATTTGAACATCAATGTGTATTAGTGGTGGAAACAAGAAATATTGACAAACGTGAAACGTCAAGCGATACCAATAATGTTGCATATGATGACCACAAATAGCAGTGAGTTGGGGCATAGTTTGCTGTTTTGCAAATCAATTTACCCCAACGTGTCAGAGAAGGGTTAATTTGTTATATAGAATATAATCTTAAGATTAATTTTAATTTTTTCTTTTGTTTTCCAATCTTAAGTTTTTCATTTATTAAATAAGTTAAGTTTAAGTTTAAATTTAAATAAATATTATTATTATTTTTTTTTTTTACACTCCTTTGTTATTTTTTAATTATCATTTTCTTTTAATTGAAAGTAATTTGTTGTAAATGAATAAATAAATAATTATCTTCAGAAATCTTAAGCATAGGAAGAATTATTCCGTCAACAGTTGAATCAAATTTTATTTATATTTATATAAATTAATATAAATTAAAACCAACCAAATTTCTGCATTCAAACTATTAAATTTTTTTTTAAGAAACAGTTTGGTGTTTACCTATATGGATTTTATCGATTTATTGTTATTTGAATATAAATAGTTTCTAGGGCCTCTCGCCACTCATTTAGAATATTCGTAATAAGAGAGTCCATGATTACATTTTAAAAAGTTTAGTAAGGCTAGACAAATACCATAATTATAAATTCATAATAATATGATACAAGACAATCAGATATTTCTGGTATATTTTCTAATATTAAACTTTTAGTCAACTTAACTATTATCCTTATATCTATTGTATAACCAAACTCAGGACATTAAAATACCTGAACTTCCCATCATTATTTGAGTTCTTTCATTTGAATGTTCTTTGTTATTATTTCTTGATTTGTGTCTAACAATTGACTTTGTTCCCAATGTTGATGTAACATACAAAAAGTATATACATTTATGGTATAGCATTGTATTTAGTATCTTACCTTAAGTATATTGTACATGTAAGTTTGTATGTATGAGTATCTATATGTTTTTGTCATTTTAGTTATACCTAAGTATTGTAGTACTTGCTTGGCTATCTTGATTTCACATTTTGTTCTGACAAATTGCTCTATTTCAGCTTGGTCGGTGGAAAATTGCTTTTGCTTTTGCTTTTGCTTTTCCACTTGGCAAACTAAGATAAGTAAGGATAATCATAATAATTAGGGATACCATCTTCTCTTCTTATGTTCTCTTCATCAACTATGGTATGCGAGTGTGCTTGGATGGAAGAATCTACTAGATATAGTACTAAGTACTTATTTCTCTCTTGATGCGCTGATTTTTAATTGCATTTGTGCATTACCAACTGGCTTTGTCTGCATCACCAGCATCACCAGCATCATCAGCATCATCAGCATCATCATCATATTCCTTATCTTTATCTCTCCTTATCGTTTTGATGTGGCTTCACTTGGCATACCGTTATACTTAAGGGAAATTTCGCGCATTGCATGCCTCAATGCATTTTCGAATGTTTTCTTTTATCTTCTTTAATCATTTACGTTATCTGTCCATCCATCTATTCATTTATCTATCAAATTGTCTACCAAACTAGGTATCTATGTCAAGTTGCCATATTTTCCATTTGTTTTCTTTTATCGTCTCTTTTAGAATTTTATGCTATTTCATCTTATAATCAATCCAACCACAATGAATTCAATTTCTCTTTAAAGTGCATTTAAAATACCATGACTTTCTATATATAGTACATATATTAAAATGTATCTCATTATAATTAAGCATGCATAAATATGGTTTAAATGTTCACAATTTGTTAAATTTGATTAAACATGAACGAAATTGCGGTAAACCAAAATGAGACACACAAACAAAAAAAAAAAAACATTAAGCTTGGTTAAAGGGAATATTTTATGCCCAAAAATTTATTGGTTAGAATTATGTGTTAGATATTTCTTCTGGTTATCCAGTGCTTATAATGCTAATATATTCTATTGCAAATGGGAAAACTGGCAAACATCAGACAAAAGTGAAATTATCTAAGTGACCAATTTATTTATTATATGAATTTTCTCCTTAATGGCAGAAGAACGAATGAATCAAACTATAATCGACTTTAATTTTCTATATGACACCCCATCATAGTCATTAATAAAATCAACGGCAACAACAACGAAAACAAAAATCCTTTTCCTTTCAGTAAATGCCGACGACACCTTTCAGTTTCACACTTCGGTGGCCACCTCCCAACAGTTTTTCTGTTTTTGGCTCCCTTATACATTGTATCTTATTGTTTATATCATTGTTGTCTTGTTGTCGTTGTTGTTAGTGCTAGCGCCAATTTTGCTGACTTATGAAATCAGGGTCAAATGTTTTCAGCATCGTTGAACAAAAGTTTATGATACTTTGGTCAATTAAATCTCATACCTCATGTCTCTTTGGCCATCCCCATCACAATCTGTTCCTTCTTAAATTTATAACTTATTCGTACATGTTGTGTGTTGGATCCTTTTGCTTCATCATTATTATTAAAGTGTTTTATTTTGTAGGCTTTTTTGTTTCATGTATCACTTTCATACATAAAATTAATATATCATAACACGTTTGTAATCACATTTGTAACGTATTGAATGAGAAGTTTTGCATATAATGGATACACATAATTACCAACACAAGGAGAAAACATTGTCTTATTGTCATTATTCAAATTGTTTGGTGCTTAACTTTTTAGTCTTTTGCAATACTGACGCAAACAGGATAGAAAGAAGGACTTTATCGCGATAGAAACGGTGCAGATCAAATTTAAAGAGACCGTGCCTACTCACGTCATATGGAAATCCAAAAAATTATCTGGAGTTATGTGAACTTCGAATGTAGAGTTTGTTTTTATTTTAACTTAACAAATCAACTTTAACGGTCGTGGAAGCTACATATAACATCTCCATGCAAATCACAGATGCTGCCTGCTTCTAAAGACAAAGTACAAAACAGTGTCGCAAGTTGAAATTTTGAAACTTTAGCGAAGGGAGGTAAATCCAAAAATTAGAAAATGAAATGTGACAAAAATCAAAATGCGTTAATGCTTCAGAGACTTAGTGGGGAGTGTCTTATTTTTCGGTCATTCGGCCACTTGTTCTTACTTTCTTTCGTAAACACAATCAGTAAAGCATTTTTTTATCTTTCTCATACTCATGAAGCATCATCAAATTTTGATTTCCATTTCCAACATTTCTGTTTCATATTTTTTGGATTTACTCCCCTTCGCTATAGAAGTTTCACTTCAATAAAAAAGAAATTTGTTTTCAATTGTTTTCTTTTTTTTGTTTCTGTTGGCCGAAACTTTTATTAATGTCGCAATACATTTTGAACTAAAAATTTTAATTTTAATTGATCCACCAAGTGTTGGGAAAATTCAACACAGTCAAGCGCAGTTGTAATACCCTTGTACTGCATTCTGCTCCAAATTTTGTCTTCAAGGAAATTCAGAAGTTCACAGTTCTTGCCACTAGTTCTGCACAGTTCTATCTAGGGAGAAATTTAAGATTATTATGGGGGCTTTAATTTTAAAAAAATGTAAGCAAAATATAACTTACGAAATACTTGGCTTCCTTTTTTTTTTGGTATTATCATCAATGGCACTTCAAACGCCAACCAGAAATCCGCATAATATAGTATAATAATTCCGGTAATAACGTGGAAAGAAAAAACTAAAACTAAATTTTTGCTCTTTTCATCAAGTTCATATGGGAATTATCGGAAATAAGTCTTCGTGCGGTATAGTTTTTACCAAACGACACAGGCACAAAATATATTGCCTTGGATCAACCAGAAAAGTAGTGATTCATTACTATGGATATGGTAACTAAATAAATAGATTTGCGAATGAAATTATGTAATATAAAACTTACTCAAAGGTAATAGGCTCACTGCAAAATTACAAAGAGAGAGACATCGACATATACAATCCCCATGTGTATAAAATTGACAAATAAGAATGGAAAAAATATATGATACACAAAAAATGTGTACTAAAAACTAAAATATAATATAATAACGTGGAAAGAAAAAACTAAAAAACTAAAACTAAATTTTTGCTCTTTTCATCAAGTTCATATGGGAATTATCGCAAATAAGTCTTCGTGCGGTATAGTTTTTACCAAACGACCAGGCACACAATATATTGCCTTAGATCCTCCAGAAAAGTAGTGATTCATTACTATGGATATGGTAACTAAATAAATAGATTTGCGATTGAAATTATTATGTAATATAAAACTTACTCAAAGGTAATAGGCTCACTGCAAAATTACAAAGAGAGAGACATCGACATATACAATCCCCATGTGTATAAAATTAACAAATAAGAATGGAAAAAATATATGATACACAAAAAATGTGTACTAAAAACTAAAATATAATATAATAACGTGGAAAGAAAAAACTAAAAAACTAAAAAACTAAAACTAAATTTTTGCTCTTTTCATCAAGTTCATATGGGAATTATCGGAAATAAGTCTTCGTGCGGTATAGTTTTTACCAAACGACCAGGCACACAATATATTGCCTTGGATCCTCCAGAAAAGTAGTGATTCATTACTATGGATATGGTAACTAAATAAATAGATTTGCGAATGAAATTATGTAATATAAAACTTACTCAAAGGTAATAGGCTCACTGCAAAATTACAAAGAGAGAGACATCGACATATACAATCCCAATGTGTATAAAATTGACAAATAAGAATGGAAAAAATATATAAGACAAAAACAAAAAAAAAATCTGTACTAAAAACTGAAATATAATAAATAAATGAATACTAGGCTTATTGCACTGTACCGAGAAGATTGTGATATGGCAATTGAATAAAATTGCCAAATAAGAAAGGAAAAAAATATATAAGACAAAAACAAAAAAATTGTACTGACAATGAAAAACAAAAATATAAATGAATATTACAAGCAAAAATTTGACGTAGAACAAGACAAAAAAAAAAAAAAAATAAAAATCAAAATCTCTGCAGCCTTCTTGGTTTTTATATCAATTACAATAAATATAATATTGTATACCCTAAATAATGCTGGATTACTCTCAGCTTACTATATCTTTATTTATTGTTTATATCATTGTTGTTTTGTTGTCGTCGTTGTTAGTCTTAGCACCAATTTTGCTGACTTATGAAATCAGGGTCAAATGTTTTCAGCATCGTTGAACAATAGTTTATGGTACTTTGGTCAATTGAATCTCATGCCTCATGACCCTTTGCCCATTCTCATCACAATCTGTTCCTTCTTAAATTTATATCTTATTCATCATTATTGAAGTTTATTATTTTGTAGGCTTTTTTGTTTCATCTTATCACCTTCATAAATGAAATGAAAAGATCATATCACATTTATCATATTTATAAAGGAGCAAACATTGTAAAATTAGCCTAGAACATATGAAAACAATGAGGCAAAAAATGAGAATCATGAAAACAGGTTGCCAAATATACTTATTTATTTTGTACAAAGGAAATAATTAGATTAGTATAATCCAAAGAGATTTGATTGTACATGAAAATTGTTGAAATTTTTTGTAACTTTACTTAACGACTTCCATATTATTTTTGTAAAAAGCATTTAATATTCGATGGTGCTGAAATTTTTTTATTTTTGATGTTTTGTCACTAAACTCATGGTGTAGAAGGTTGTTTTTTCGCTGCTTTAACTAATCTTGTTTGATGTTGTTGGTAGTGAAAGACCTAGCCACTTTCGCAGACATCCTCGGAGTCAACAGTTTAGCATATAATATTTTTGGGCGGCATTAGTTGTCAGCGACAGTTGTAAGTCACCCAAAAAATAGAGTAACAAAGGGACGCACTGACTGACATATTGAGAAACATTCAACTTTAACTTTCACGCATTTTTCACATATTCAACACTTATAGTTGTTATAGTTAGTTAGTTCCTGCAGTTATAGGTTTGTAAGTTAAATGGATGAACGGAAAAATTCCTCGCAGGCATATCAAAGTCATTTATGCAATGTGCCGAGGATGGAATAGTCCGTGTTGTCACTTTTCCCATTGACGTTGTTGCTGTCGCTGTGGTTGTCCTCATCAAAGTAATAGGCACTGTGTCCATTTCTTGGTCACCATATCCTTTCTCCTTTATTATTATGGGTGAGTGCGTATGTGATTGTTTGTTGTTGTTGGTCACTTTGAGGGTATGAATTTTGATATCAACATAGCTATCACTACCGTTGTTGTTGTCTCTGCTTGTATCCCTTTTTGCTTAAGCGTAAATTTCCAAAACTCATGCTCGATTTGCTCCGATATTCATATGTCCGCTTGTTGTTGGATTGAAACAGTCGTGTGTAAAATAAATTACCGCACACACTGTTGGGCTTATCATCCCTTTTGTCATCTCTCTCTCTCTCTCTCTTTTTCTGGTCAAAAGTGATGGACCCCTTCGACCACTTGCTGGAAGCAAACATTTTGACACTTGCTCGAAAACCATAAATGTCAGTCAGAGTTGAAGCTTAGCCAAGTTTAAATACCTTTGGACAGATTAAGTCTCGTTAACCAAAGCTTGTTGAGCTTTCCTACATTTGTGTGCAAATGTGACTGTGTGTGTGTGTGTGTGTTTCTAAGTTTTAATTCTATGTCTATCTATATGTGTTTGTATGTGTGTGAGTGTATTTGTATTGTCCTGCTAAATGCCAGTGTCCTTGCTAAGTTAAAACAAAAACAAAAAAAAACAAAATAATAATAGCAAAAGCAACAGCAACAAATTTCTAAACTTTTTTCAGTATAAATTGGTTATGGAAATGACTTTGGCCTAGAAATATGTAACCAACTACCCAAGCCACCCTTATCCACCTGCCCCCATATATTCTACTTAACCAATATCTACATATGTATTTATGTACATAGTTGCTTGATTATCCTTGAAGATATTATTGTTGCAAAATGTCATTTATGGTTGTTTTATTTCTCCATAGAATTGAGAAATTACAAAGCATTAGACCAGACCCGAGGGTCACTTTTAATTACTTTTAAGAAGGTCAACTTTAATGAGTGTCAAAGTATCCTGCATACATTACTTCCGCTTGCCATCCCCAACTCCTTATTTATATCACTGTTCTTCATTACAGAATGAACTATAATTCTATAGTTTTCACTTCCATCTACACTTTGCATCAAAATGCAATTGTCTTTTTCCTTCATTTTTGTCTATCTTCACTATTGTATATGGTAGTTGTGTGAGTGAGTTTGGTTACAATTTTATTGTATTTGTGTTGATGGGTAAAGCTTTTTAAATGCTTCTCAACAACAATTAAAACAAAAACTTTTCACATTTGTCGGTAATTTTGTGGTAAACAGTTTTCGAACGATTTTCCAAATCATTTTCTCAACAACGAGATTCCAATTAGTTAAAGCAAATCTGAATAAAAATGGAATTCATTTTTGTTGAATATAAATTGTCTGTTAATAGAATTCGAAAATTTTACAATTGAATACATATGTATTTATATTTTTAAAGAATTTTGAATGGTTTATCTAAAATTTAGCACTTGTATTTTTTATTTAGGGCTTTCTCATATCACAATTAACCTAAACAACAAATTGTTGCTTACATTAAGGCGTTTGTTTTTTGCATTAACAAATTGAAATTTAGATTCTATTAGTGACTGATCCATATTCAAAAATCATGTAAATTTTGAGACCTAGGATTACTGAATCGTGTTACACGTACTCCTTGGCCTCAAGACCTTCGAGGATAAAGTTGACCACCCTACTCAGTTGTTCTGAAGTTCCGTGAGACTTACGAAACCCGAGGAACTACTTCCTTGACTTTCTTCAAATCCAGTAGGCGTGTCAGCCGACAGCGTTCAAGCAGCTTTACTACAGTGGGCAGCAGACTGATTGGCCTGTACGAATCTAATATGTAAAGGCTCTTGCCACCCTTATGAAACATGCAGATTCTCATCTTCTTCCACATATCCCAATCTAAGCACCGAGTTGAAAATTAGGACCAAGAATAGCATTGCTTTGATCGGCATAGCATTTAGTGTAAAGTGATCTACACCATCTTCACCTGGAGCCTTTTTTCTGTTCAATTCTTTAATGTGAGCGGAGACTTCCTCTGCTGAAATGGGAGCAACTGGGCTGCATAATTGACCAGTGCTATCAAGTCTCATATGGATTTGGCGAACCCTCAGCTAGTGTCAAATGGCTGAAAGCGACTTTCTAAGTCCTCAGAAAATGCCTCGGATCGCTCCCTTAAGGATCTAGCCCAGGATCCGTCAGCCAACTTGATTAGAAATTTGGGGTCACCTGCTGCTTTAACTGTTTAGCCAGCTTCCACAAGGATTACTTTGTGTCGCAGGAGACATTTGATAAAAATCGATCATTATCCTTCTGTTTGTGCAGCGCCAGCAGCTTCTTGACTCTATTCGACACTCTACGAAAGGAAAGAGAAAGCATAATTTGTTTTATGAACTAGAAGTGTTTCTAGAAAAAAGGATAATTATTTTATAGAAAATTAAAGCTGATCTCTATAAATTATAAGGTTTATATGAAGATTATTGATTCATTTTGCGGCATTTCGTTTAAAATTCAAATTGTTCCCTGCGAAACTTGCGACACAGAAGCCCTTTCCAGTTGTGCTCAGTCTAAGCGATTGGTCAAAATGCAGACTCCTCGACTTCATGTCACCATCAATACAATGGTCGACTCGTTGTCCCGCTTAGTCTCTTAGTGTTGGGCAAATCTTTTAGTGGAAAACATTGAACATTTTATCATGTTTGAATGTTGCGCCTAACAACTAAGAAGTTGGCATCAGGTATGGCCAAAGCCATCATTGTATAGACAACTACCATAAAAGAGCCGTGGCGGTGGTAAGGAAAACTTAATTTCCTATATATTGGCAGTATCACAAAGGCATCCTATGTTAACTGAAATCATGTTTTTGTTCTGTGCTAATTCAATAAGACGGCAGAAATGCACTTCACTATTGGAAGACCTTATTAGGTCGTCTAAAATAGCATTAACAGTTCATATCAAACCAATATTGTAAGAAGTCCGATTTTGTCTCCATATCTCAACAAATAATGAAATACTTTTGTAATTTGCACAGAAACTAAAAATATTTGAATATCAATCTAAGTAGGCACTTGTTGAAATTTTTATTCAAACTTCAGTTTGCTTCTCAAAGATTTTATTTATTTCAATTTTAAGCTTCATTTAATCGACATGTTTTTTTATTCTAAATTTTCAGTTTAACATTTTTTCTTTCATCTATAAATTTCCGTGTACTTATTCTTGATTAAAAAATGATCATTAAACGTGTTATGAATCAACTGTGGAAGGGTCCCCTCCCTGCAGGTAAGTGATGCATTTTAATATCTAAATACACAGGAATGCATTGGATTAGATAAATGTTAATGTATTTTGTCATTCGGACACTTAAAGTTTTGAAAAAGTTGCAAGACGCAACAAATTTTAGCATTCGCAAAAATGCCATAAGCGTGCCAAAGCCATCGGCAACACATTCCGTACTCCAAGGAAAAGTGCCAATGTTTGCAGATAAACATAACGAAAAAATGGAACAAATGGCATATGTATATAGGAACATGAATCGCTGGTGACAAGCCTCATTCAGAACGCAACATGAAGACATTAAAGTGGGTAAGTATTTGTTTAATTTATGAAAAGATATCATCTGTTACTACCAGACCCAAAGGGTACCAAAAGGACTACGTTGTCCGTCCGTCCGTCCGTCCGTCCTTGGGTCATATCTCATATACCGCAATAGGTAGAGAGTTGAAACAGAATGTGAAGTTCTATCCGAGCATCAGCAAAAAATATTAAAACAAAAATGTTTTCAAAAACGTACAAGAAACATTTTTGTTTGTATGACAGCTATACGATCCAGTAATCCTACGATCTTGAAAATTATGTGGTTAGTGGCTATACATCAGGAACACTATACTATCGAAATTTCAATTTAATCAGACCACTAAGAAGGGTACTTCCCATACAAACCACCATTAAAATTTAGGTTCTTATTAGAAAAAGTTTTTTGTTTTTTTTTTTGGACTATTAAACTGAAATTTGGACACAATAAATTTCTGATATAGGCGCTATATACCTTGTCCAAGTTGGGAATAAAATTCAGTATTTCAAAAGTACAAATTCAATGTCACATAATAAGGCAAGGCCTTCTTTTTATTGATTTAGAATAAGGATAAGAAATTTATCTTAGAAATGAAATGCCTCTGAGTATATTGCAATTTGTATCTACGTAATAACGTAAAAACATTCTAAGTTTATGAAATTTTCAGTAATTGGCATTCTTTTTAATGTGTTTCATAATTCATGACATCGTTGGCAAAAAACTTCACTATATAAGAAATATTTAGTATTAATAATTTTATATTCAATTATATAGTTTCGACTCTTTCAGGCAAATATAACTGAATATTACATAAAAATCATCATATAATTCGATATATTATGGCAAAAGTAAGTTTCGATATCAATACAAATATTCATAAATAATTTATTGACAATTGTTATAATTTTATTGACAGTTTACAGTGACCAGGAATCATCATCAATTCAGGCAAAATTCAATGTTCCGAAGTAAGAACAAAATCTATTGCAAACAACAAGGCGCCTGAAGAAATAACAAGTGTAAATTTAATTTTATCCTGGCCTCTTTCAATACTTATAATTAATAAAAGTCACCTTTACTTTACACTTTAAGTATTTCGATTAGTTTTTCTTTTAGTTAGTCACATGAAAAACTTTTTCTTAATCTGATTAAGAATAAATTTTGAATATTTTCATTTTTATCTTTAGTTGCAGCAGATAAAGCAATCAATAGTTTTGTTATTAATTCGATTGCTTAATAACTTGATGAAGACTTACATATATGTCAAGTACAAACTATTCCTTTCAACCTTGAAATTTTAATATTTTATCTCTTTGCTCAATTAATCGAATCTTATAAACTAAAAAATAGTCACAAAATAAATAAATACCCTTAATTTATTTTAAAGAAAGGTAATCATATTTTAGGTAACAAACAAACAAAAAATAATTCACATCTTTGTTGGTTTTTTGTCTGAAAGATGGAACGACGGACGATGTAAGATAAAATCGACCATGAAATGTGAAGTTAAATAGGCCCTTCATCTTATGCCTTTCTTAATTTTTTGTCTTAGAAATTTTCACGTAGTTGAGCAAAATGGAATAGAATGACTAACAACAATAAAAGACTAACTGATTGAATGATTGAATGAGTGGATGTAGGAATGATATATATGTAAGTAGAACGTTCAGACAGATTTGGATCAAAAGCAAATTTTGATAGCTTACTGAGGGAGAGCTGGTCCCTCTTGAAAATTTGGAAATTTTACAGGAAGATAGACACTTTTATGAAATTACTGTTGGGCTGTTTTCGTCTTGCCTTGCGTACATTGTGATGTGGTGTTGGTATTGGTGTTGGTATTAAATGCCAGTTTGTTTGTAAGAATACGCATCGCGTAGCTTACCTCGTAGGTTTGCAGATATCATAGGCGATAACAATTAATCTTTATGTATATCTAGGAATATGTTTATGTACTTGTAAGTGTGTATAAGGTTTCGTTGTTCAAGAATTACAACCATGGTTGAAGCCAGACGACTGACAGGCAGGGAAACGTGAGTACATCTGACGGAATGCTAAATTAATTATCACCTACCAACATAAAAATTCTGAAAGGAAACATCAACTAAATAGTACAACCATATTAGGCTATTCTATTCTACAGTGGAGTGACAGCTCCAAAGTTATGGATTTAGGACGAAACTCAAATAAAATTATAAAATGTTTCGTCTTATATTAAAACTAAATTAAAATTTATAACTCACGCCCACATCTTCTTCTCCGCCTCCACTAGGAAATTCACATTAATTTTGTTACCATTTTAGATGTAATTAGAACAGATGTAATTAGTAGTCGTGTTAAGTTCTGCATAGACCTGAGCAATTGTTTGGTTTGTTTTCTTGAAACTTTTTGTGTGTAACATAGTCTTAAAGTAATGCGGCCAAGGCAAATTTGTCTAGCAATGTCGCCATGACATGAACTCACACAATCAACAAGGAAGGATGACTGCTTGACGACAATTGATACAAAAAGAGTCTTCTTCAGCAGATTCAGTCGGCCTTTAAAAAACTAGAAGAAAACTCTTACCTTTTACTTTAGTGGATTGCATTGCAACCACAACAACAATAAAAGAAGAGTTGAGGAGCAGTTAGGCTGAGAATAATGGAAATTACGATATTCAATTTGTAGATAAATTTATTATATCCATTAAGTAAATGGGTTTCGAAAAAATCTACAATGATTACTACTATCCAAGTGAAAGAGACAAACAGACAACAGACGGAAGGCAGAAGGCGAAGTGTAATAAGAGAGAATTAAACATGTGTCATCTCTCTACATCTTTGCAGATTACTTGTAGATTCAATGGAGGCTTCTATGGTTTTCGTTAATATTGTAGTAGTTTTTTTTTTTTTTTTTTTTTTTATTAGAACTAAGATTATAATTACAAATTATAACCTAGTATTTTTTTAATATGAGCAATAGCGACACAGGCCTTCAGCTCAAGGGAAAGTTAAGAAGGAAAGGAGAAAATTAGAAAAGTGCAGGACCAGACTTGCCTTGAGCGGGAATCGAACCCGCGACTCTTGGGATGTCATGCCGCTTGGACAATTTATCTGTTTTACGCATTTTTATAAACATTGAAAATTTGAGTCTTGTCACTGTCTAGTCCATTGTCACCATTATGATAAACGAAGACCTTTGAATCTTTTTTCAAAAAATTTTAAACTATTATTATGAAGACACCGAAAGTTTGTGTTGTACTAACATGCTTTTGGCTGTTAATTTTGTACTTAAGTTTTGTTAAAGCTTTGAATAACAGTTGCAAATTAGGAAGAAGCTTTTTCGTTCCTTAAAGCTTTTAAGCTTGATGAAAACAAAAATTATTTAACCTTAGTATTCTGATTGGATAAAATATGTCCCATGGATAAATTAGGAAATAAAAGCTTTTTTATTTTAAACTATTGTAGATTAAATGGATTGAAACAAGGACGGGAACCTATACACCTCGTCACTGCGGACTCGAATGGGTCAATTGTGACATACCCCCTAATTACAGATCTTCCGCTAACCTGGTATTCATTAAGAATTTCAGAATCTTCTGCGGATTCGAATCTACAATTTCACTGGGTTCCATGTAAAGGTCACCCAAGTAGCGTAGTCTGGTGCAGATTAGGCCCTCATAAGTGCAATAAGAGCAAGTGCTCATCTGTTTCCTCTTCTTCATAACAAAGTCTACACTGATCATTTTGACTTATCATCATATTATGCAAATATTTCATTACTCTGGCAGAGACAATGCGAATACCTTTCCGTGTCAGTCTCAGTAGTTCTTGTGCTCTCTTGTGGAATCTAGATGGGATTAAGATTTTCGCTACACTGAGAGACTCTGTGTTTAACCAGTATCGGTGCGATTTATCATCAAGGCATTGTTTAAATTTAAGCTTTGTGGATATCCAAGGCAGCCCGCAGAATGGCTCTGGTCCAGAGAGGACATTTGCAGATCCTAGTCGTTTCACTAACATCAAGCAGTTCTTTCCTAAGTTCTGATTTTAAATACTTCCGTTTAATTATTAGATATAACTAAATTTTTTTTTTAAATCGCCTGAAGTTCCTCAATTTAAAGTTAAACATTGGTTTTCATGCTTAGTATTCCTATATGCAATACAATTGCAAACTATACTTAACCTAATCAAAAACATGAAATGAAATCAATGAAATTCATTATAGTTTCCTTTTTTCAGGGATTAGGGTTAAATATATTACAAGGACTGTGTGTGTACTTAAAAACGTTTTCATGCTCTTGGTATACGAGTAGTATCCATGGGATGGGAGACATACAACGCAAGTATTGAGTTATTCGCTATGGGAAATTTCTGTTTTTTCCCACTTGGTACGCCCATGGTCCTGGCACATCTGAATCTGAAACTTTTTGCATACAAATGTTAGAGTTTTCCTCTTGACTACTAGTATCATTTTGAAGCTTAGATTTGTGTAACGATACAGAATAGTAAAAAAAAAAAGGTCTATAGTTTAGATTGGCAGAAGATTGTAAGAAAATTGGCTTTGACAGGATGGAAACAAATATTATTCAAATACACATCAAATAAGTAGACCAAAAGGAATACAAATACATACGTATACGGAATATCCTTAACTCACTTATGTACTATTGTATGTCTGGAAGGGTATATTAAGTTTGTGCAAATATATGTAACAAGCCAAAACATATACAATATTTTTAATCAGTTCAATTTAATTTGGCTTTTTCTTGAAAATAAGCAGATTTAAAAAAAATTGAATTCAATGTAAACTCCACTGTTCATTTCAATTTGTTACATTTGTACAGCCATTTTAATGAAAATACAGTTTTGGAGATCCAAAAATATCACTTACGCACATTTTGTGATACCCAAATAATAAAAATTTGGGTGATAGGTTTGAGTTAAGATCCACAGTACTAGAAAAATATACATAAAATTTCCGAATTATAAGATTATTTAAACATTTGTCCAACCCTGAAAATATCAATTGCATACATTTCCTAGGACTCCGAAACACAAAGAGCCTACCAATACTTGGGGTATTTATTTGGTAGCAAACTCATAAAATGTAATAAGATTTTGCGAATTACAATAACTACCTAATACACATTTTTGACTATTTCTTCAGAATTGATGGGGGCCAGTACAGGGTATCCCATAATCGAGTCTACCCAGCTATTATCAGGTTTGTTGTGTTTTTTTATTAAAAGAAATAGCATATGGGTTAACAAGTAAATAACTTGATGATTGTTTATTCAAAGAATTGTTTTGTACCTTTGAAAACCTCTTTTGTCACATCATTGTTATAGGTATGTTGTTATCAGAGTTTCAGAACTAACGTCAGTCAATTGATAATATCAATTTTATTACAACTTAAGTAAACACAAGAACTATTGTATAATCGAATCGAATCGAATTGAATTGAATTTGAATGAATCCAATTGTATGAAATGAGAATGTAATATTACAAACTCACTTCAATACAAGAAAAGGGTTGACTGTTGGTATTTTATTGAAATATGTAGGTACAGTTCCATTGAGAGAGTGTTTTATTTATCAATTTGGGACTTGTTTATTGGATAATTTATGTGAAGTTGTGAGCCTAAATAAATAATATCTACAAGAAATGATTGTCGGTCGCATTGAAGATTTATAAAGTGTTGAGGGTTTCATTAGATATTGCAATTTTTGATAATATTTCACCTAACTTAATTTCAGCTTTAAATGTTTTGGAAAGCCGAAAAAAGGTTGAAGTCCTATGACAGAAGAAATATTCTGTGGAATAAATATGGCAGCAGAGATTAAATCCCTAAAAAGTCTCTCATGAAAATATTTACCATAACTAGACTTAACTTTAACCATCAGAGGAGACACTGATTCTAGGGGGAGATATTATATCTTCTGAAATTTTATCCGTATGAAGTCTCCATGTCTCCATGAACTATAGAAATGTTACTTACAAGGCGATAATCGGAACGAGATAAGTCTGCTTAGTGTATCATTTCCGAGGGAAGTACTCCCAATGTGTACTCCAACTTGTGTTGTCTTTTCTCAAATTCCATTTGCTCTTTTTGATATTGATTAGGAATGCATGAAATATGTAGTATATAAAAATATATTGGACATCTCTTAAGCATCTACATGGAACTCCCAAGAACTCCCATGACAAGGTTTGATAGTCTGAGATTAGGGGAAGGGCGGAAACTAATTACATCATCACTGCGGCCCCATAGTTACAACTCTTCCGATATTCTGGTAATCATTATAAATTCCAAGTTATTTTTTAGAAAAGAGTCTGAAATTTGTATTGCATCTAGATATCGGAGTCAGCTGGTTCCTTTTCATCATTGAGTCTTATTTGCTCGCATATTAAGTAAGTATTTCGTTCGGATACCTCTCCGAATTAGTGTCTGCTGAGTTTGTTTTACAATAGCTAGAAGGTATAAAGGTTTTTGATACTCCTATAAATTTTTTTCCATTCAATATTTGTGTCTTTTCCTTCTTTTGAGTTATATTTTTGTAGAACTGCAATGCAGCCCGCTTAATGGTACTGGCCCAGTGAGGACGATAGTCTTAGATACATAGATAAAATATCTTACAAAATAACACTTAATCATCTTAAATGAAACAGGAAAGGGACTGACTTCATCTGGTATTGCTATAGATCTTAGGTCTATGCGTGGCTGGCTAACATAACTTAATGTTGGGAATTGATTTTAAGTTTGAAGTAAAATGTCTTTGTTCTTTGCTAAACTTTTAATAGAAAACCAAAAATTTTTTCCGATTTTCCTGCTTTGTCTCTTGCTGCTACTACAGAAAATTGATTCTGTTGTTGTTGGCATCATCAGGAAGGTGGCACGGCACTTTGCCACTTCATACTGACAAAATATTTTAAATGGTAAAACTTGGAAGCTTGCTTGCTTTTTAACATAAGTGAAAGAAGTTGCCGTGTCTTCGTTCCTAGGTGCACATGTGGCATGTTCGTTTGTTCATTTGTTAGGTAAAACTTTTAATTTATGTCAAAACCTTTTTGCAAAGAATTTTAATATGCGTAGCATTTTTGAAAAGTTACCTTACCCGAAAACAACCCCACAAGCGCCTTCTTCCCTTACTCCGTGGAAAAACTGACATAAGATTCCATCTTACACACAACTAGCCAATTCAATGAATATTATGATTCTTCTTAGACAAAAGCACTTAGAAGTGAACAGAAGAATAGAATTTCTTACCAAAAAAATAGAAAAGCCTTAAACTCTTTTAAGCTATCAATTATTCATTTAGTCAATCAATCAATCAATCAATCAGCCTTTCATTCATTCCTTCATTCATTTATGTTGTTCATTGAAACACTTGTTTTGTTTTCTTCAAAGCCTTCGATTCTATTGTAATTTAGCAGCATGATAGCTGACTTTCCTTTTGTTTTCGTTGGGTATTCATCAATTGTATCCAATTCCGCATTCTTCTATAGCCTGCTTCATCGAACTCTATTCTGTAAGACTGATTAAAAGTTTTTTAATTAATTTACATGCCAAGCATTCCAAACGTGAGCTTCAAGGCTGTCAATTTTCTTCTATTCAATGCAATTTTATCTCCCCTCCCTCCGACTATTGTTAACAAGTCCGCGTCCGTCACGGTGCACATCGACATGATTATCATTATCATGATGATGAGGGGCTATGGACAGGTGTGACGTTCCTTTCTCGTGTATCTCCCCATGATAACTAAGAGAACTTAAGTATCAATGTCTTGATATCCATACTCATCCCATACTCTTACATATTGTACATACTTGGAAATGTTGTTCTTATACCTAGGGTACCATGAGTTTCCTTCTTCTTTTCTGCTACAACAATTGATTTCATTTCTATGATGTCGCAGGATATCAAAAATTAATCACTTCATTTTTGGTTTTCCAAGTGAAATAATTTATGATTTCACTGTCAATTCATTTCTATGATACTCATAGTAATACGTAAAGACTTGACAAAGTTTCACCTAGAAATAATAAAACGAAACTTTTTCAATAATAAATAAATAAATCAGAAATGTCATAAAATGGCAAAATGAAACCATTTGCAAAATTAATATTATTATTTTGATTTTCATTTTGATTTTTGTGAACTTTTTTTTATTGTTACAAGAATTTTCCCACATTCCACTGTCTTTTGTTTGTCACCCCACCACGTCTACTTACTATACTTTTGAAATGTTGTCCTCCCACTCCCCATGCTCTTTCTAACAAGATTGTCTGTCTTCAACTTCTGCTGCCGCCGTTACATCTCTTGATGCTTATTTAATATAACCAACTCAGACACAAGCTTTGTCTGTTATTACATACATACAATATTATATTTATTTATAGAGTATACCTATGTACATACATATATGCACTATATGTTTTGCTCTGCTCACCTGTAAGGAAGCATAAAAACATCATCACAAGACCAAAATTCTTTTGTATTCTTAAGCTATTTTACTTTCGCTTTAGCTTTCCAAACAAATTGTAAAAAAAAAAAACAAGAAAAACAACAACAAATAAAAAAGAATATGACAAAAAATTTATTGCAAAATAATTTTTATTATTTCTTTTCACCGCAGCATCCACAAACCACCAACCCACCAACCCATCAGCCCACAATCCTTACCCAATTTATCTTGTGCCCTCTTTCTCTGTCTGTTTCTTTAGGTTCAAAGAGTTTCTTTCTCTTTTATGTTATGTGCTAGTCTACTTGAGTTGTGATATTGTCCTTTTCAATGACACATTAAAATATTAAAAATTCCTTTAGATCTGAAAATATGAAATAAACTTAAGTTGTTTCTTCATGGCAAAGTTTTGAAAAACCTTAAAAATATTTTAAACGTATTACTTGCAAGAAAAGAGATGCTAGAATATATCGTTGATTCATTTCTCTCATTTCATACTGAGACTGAGGCATTGCCAAATGATTTAAAGTACATAAGTATATTTTAGTATCATTGCAGATTCATACAAAAATGAATTCAGCGAAAAAAAGTATGGAAAAATTAGTTAAAATTAATATATGTAGGTATTCTACAAAAATATTACATAGACACAATCTTATCCTACTACCAAATAGGATTTAAATTTAAATTTAAAAGCGAATCTTATACATTAGTTTCGATCTCGGATCAGAGGCATTCTGCGGGCTGCCATGGAGACCCACAAAACTTAAATTTAAACAATGGTTTAATGATAAATCGCACAGCTACTGGTTAGACACTGAGTCTATCAGAGTAGCGAAAATCTTAATGCCATCTACATTCCATAAAAACTATTCGCATTGTCTCTAGCTTTATGACAGGACATTGCAGAGAAATCAATCAAAATGATCAGTGTAGACTTTGTTATGAAGAAGAGGAAACAGATAAGCACTTGCTCTTATTGCACTTATGAGGGCCTAATCTGCATGAAACCCAATGAAATTGCAAATTCGACTCCGCAGAAGATTCTGAAATTTGTCATAATA
Source organism: Amiota minor (assembly GCA_037043295.1). Lineage (NCBI taxonomy): Eukaryota > Metazoa > Arthropoda > Insecta > Diptera > Drosophilidae > Amiota > Amiota minor. The sequence goes on from JBAMAW010001324.1 coordinate 96,562, forward strand.
GAACCATTCTAGACCGCAGTGATGAGGTGTATAGCTTCTTGTCCTTCTTTTAATCTAATCTAATCTAATCTAATCTAATCTAATCTAATCTAATCTAATCTAATCTGATCTGATTAAGTGATATGATAGACTATAAGCAAGACAACAATCCAAATAATTAACTACATTGAAATCAATCCAACAAAGTGACATTAAGATAAGATAAGATTTATTGTTACGAAAAACTATGACAAAAGATTTCATCATGGACGAAGAGTTGCTCGCAGTTTGCTTCCCCGACAAACTGTATTTGCAACGTTTGCAAATAATTCTCCAAAAACTCGCCAGGATACAATTTTGGATGCTATTAGTACCACAAAATTTACGTCATTCTTTGTATGTATTTAACTGCCAAAGTTTAAGGCCTCATAAAAATGATCTAACAGTTGCGGTGTCACAACAATGTACCTTTCTCATTTTTTGTGAGACTGGCCTGTGCAAAAACGAATACGTCTGCATTCCAAATTTCGACTGTCGCGCTTAATTTAAAAGAGAAGGTCAGCGTGCTGGTGGTGAAGCGATATATCTCAAATAAAACACTCAGCTTAGAATTACACCACACATGCCAATCATCAAACAGCACAGCGTTTTCCCCATCAGTCGGAGACGTTTCTGCCGCCGAATGCATACTGCGTAATGGACAGAAGGTGCTATTGGTAGTGGTTTACATTTCACCAAAGCAAAAAATACATGATATTATAAATATACAATAATTGGATCTGCTGAACTTGGAAAGGACTTTGACTAGTTGCCTGAGGTGCTTGTCAAAATTATAGGACACTTCGAAAATTTTGATACCAAGTCTCCCCAAATCTATATTTTTATACGTATTGTGACAAAAATATATATCACGAATGATTGCCTAAAAAATAAGTAAACCGTACGATTTCTTTTTTTAGCATAGCATTGGAAAAGAAACGTTAGTTTTAATTGAAATACTTGCATTTTTAGCTAGCAGCAGGCATATCATATTTATAGAACACATATCAAAAAGTGCATTGAGAAAAAATGTATCAAATTAATTTAAACGCGTTGATAGACGAATTAATCTTTTAATTTGATTAATTAATTCAAAGCAGAGGCTTTCAAAGTGTTAATTTTTAAGTCCTCCTCTTCACTCAAACGCATTCCACATGGCATTTTAATTAATTTTAACAAACTTCAAAATTATCAATCCAACAAAAAGACATTAAGATTACTTTTTTGCATGTTTCGTGTTATTTCGTTAAAAATAATTTTTAGCAATAGCTAATCTAACAGTACATTTCCGGCAGAGATTAAAAATACATAGAATAAAACGGTTCTCTATTGCGCATTACCTTTTGTATTCTCAGTCTATACCATTGCGTGAGTTGGTAAGACAACATTTTCAACTATGCGAGTGTTTAAAATAATATTTTGATCGCTTCGTATAATATCATTTAGGCACCTTATTAAAAATAAAATAATAAGTTTAATTTTTAATAAAATTAGTACTGTAAATGTTATCATTTTCTTCTGATTGTGTGTGTGTGTGTGTGTTTGCGCTCTTTCTATCTATAACGTTATGCTTTTAACATTAATCAATCTATTTTACTTACATTGGTCATGAGTCTGTTAAATCAGTATTCAATCAGCGAACAAGTACAGAAAACTTTTCATGTATAAATGAAATGAAGAGAAAGTATTTCTATGATATAAAGAAAAGCATGAACAACGAATGAACTTATTCCTGAAATGATACAATAAAACAACAAAAACAAAACAAAACAAAAATAAATAAAAATAAAAATAAAAATTATCATCAACTTTGTTAGAATGAGAAAATTTTGTTTTTTTTTTAAATTTTTAAACAAAAATTGCATGCTGCTCATTGCAAATTTGCATTCTTGAGTTGATATTCATTAAAGGAAAATCTTTCAGATCCTAACAGAAAAAGAAAAACAGAAAAAAATGTTAATCGTTGTGTTTATACAAAGACAAAAAAAGGAAAAAAGCAAAATAGAAGAAAAAAAAAACACAAAGAATGTCGATTAGTTAAGATTTGGCTTATCTAATAGAACAATAGCGAGAACTTGAGTTCGGTAAATTGACAAAGGTTGCGTTTAAAAACTTATCAGAAGAACCCACGTCACGAAACTATGCGACAACATGACTGACTGACATGACCATGATTCAATGTGATTCATGCAGCCTACATAATGCTGCAGCCTACATAGCATACTTATATATACATTTTTCTATTTCTCTATATTTCTCTATTTCAATATTAAATGCAATGCCTACAAGTATGCAATGATCTTTTAACAATCCAAATCTATTCTATTTTGCTCTATGTCATAAGGGTTTGCTTAGTCTTTACGCCTTTATCGTTTTGATCAGTTTTTGGTCATTTTAAAAAAGTCATCAAAATGGAGAAACGGGGTACGTATTACAACAAATTTCATATTGTTGTTGGAAAATTTTTTCTTTAAAAATTTTCGATAAAAATTGTCACGACTCTATACGACAACATGACTGACTGACATGACCAATTTTTACAATTTGCATTTTTAATTAGAACAAACAAAAAAAAAGAGAAGTCGCTCGGGCAGAGAATCAGGAAATTGTATTGGCTCCTAAACAGTCGCAATAAATTGTCACTAAAAAATAAGGTACACATCTACTAGGCAATAATTGCTCCTGCTTGGCGTTATGGCTTACAGGTGTACGGCATAGCAGCAAAAACAAATATTGCTAAGGTTAGAGTTCTGCAGGCCAAGACATTGCGCATGATTTCTGGGGCCCCTTGGTTCATGCGCACGGCGGACCTCGAGAACGATTTGAAAATTTCAAAAATCGGCGATGTGATTCATCATCAGGCCAAGGACTACATTAATCGGTTGGCAAATCATCCAAACAATCTAGCCAGGCGGCTTTTAAGGCAACGCAGAAAGGGAGGGGTCAGAGTGGCGAGGAGGCTGAGAAGATCGCATCCTGTCGACCTCCCTACTAGAGCATATTAAATGTATTAGTATTATTCCCACTTGTTAATATAAGTTGTTTTGTTATTGTTTTGTATATAGTTTAATTTAAGTTGTTTTATAATAACAGTACAATTAAAGATTTAAAAAAAAACAGAAAAAAAAAAGCGCATTTCTGCTCGCCTGGTATTATTCTGGAATTTAACAATTTACAGTTTCGACAAAACAAACTTTTTAACATTAGAGGGATTTTTGTATTGCATGCAATATTTTTGTTTTTTATTGCATGCAATATTTTTGTTTTTTATTGCATGCAATATTTTAGATTTCTGTTGCATGCAATATTTTTTATTTTTTTATTTTTTTTTTTGATGCAATATTTTATTCAAAATAAAGAATAATAGGTAGGATTTCAATTTTCAAATTTTATTTATTTATTTATTTCTATAAATTATTATTTATTTTAAATTATATTATTTATTTTAAGTTTCTAATTCGAAATTTAGCTGTGTATTTAATATTATTATTGTATATAGAGAAGAAATTACTTGGGAAAATAAAAAATATAGAAATGATGATGAATAGCATCGGAGGAATACTTTTTGATTATTTATTTATTTAATATTAAAATCATTAAATATTTCCACATATTTTGCAACATATATTTCAAGCTTTTTATAAATTTATAGATACACTGAATACAATCCGATTTCTGCTATTAATGAGCCAATTGCATTCATCCCCAGTTTTCAAATATTCATTCTAAGAACTTGAAATTTCCCTTCTCAGAATGCTTACAATGGGAAAGAACCATTTCCTGTGCCAACTGGAAATTGAAAGCAAATTATAGGCCAGAATTCTATGTCAGCATGGATAAAGTTATATCCTTCGCCTTCCTCAAGAGACTGTCAAGACTGTCATCTTCTTGGATCATGGATAATTCCTTGGAGAAAGAACACAAAAATTTTGTTAAAGAAGCAATGATTAGTTGTAATAATTGTTAAAAATAATAAACTTCAAAAGACATACTAATAGGTTCGTTTGTATAAAAATCTTTTTGCTTGATGTCGTCCGTGAGCTGCTTGCTATTCCGCAACGATTTTTATCTCTTGCCAAAACTAAAGTTGTATGACACCCAAACGCTAAAAATTCAAAGCCCATCGGGTGCAGATGGTAAGTGATAACATTGAATGTGTTGTGCATCATTCTTAAGAATTCTTATCTATTTGTCAGGGAAATTAGTGTACCAATAGAATGAATACTGAATAAACACCTACTACATATTTAAATTAGTAAATTATGTCATCAAACGCTTCTAAAAACATTAAAACAAAAATACGCTAAATTAAAATAACTTAGTCGGAATCTGACATTTAACCAAAAAGAACAATAGAGAAAAATACAATAGATTAGATTATTCTAACTTGTAAAAACTCTATATATTTAGATGACAACTGTTACAACTGCTCATGCATTTTGCAATGATCTCAAACTCCGACACACTGCTGCTATTAAGCAGCATAAAATGTAACAAGCGCAAATCCATTTCATGTCAACTTAATCTTATTTCGTAATAAAATATATTTCTTTTTTTTTTATATTACCATGATTTCACGAATCATTGTACTACAAGTATGTGAATGGTGTCTACCATTATCAGTTTATGTTTTTTCTTTTATTTTTCGTTCAATATTGTATCAAATCATTGATGTCAATATTAAATCGGCTATCATTATCGTTATAGGTAATCTTCCTCCTCGACTCCCTTATTAATATTGTTCGGCAAAGTATATTTGAAAATTGTTTTTGAATAATATTGTTGGTACTGATCGAAAAGGTACGATGCTTCGGTTTGATGATTATCATCCTTATCATCAGGATTGTGTACATCATCTTGTTTATTTTGGGAGTTTCGTAGCTTCATTTTATAAGCTTCACGTTTTGTAGAACGGTGTTTTTGATTTTGAAGCCACTGTTTCATTATTTTTATACTCTTCACCACCCATTTGAATTCATGTTCTTATTAGAAAAACTTTTTTGTTTTTTGTCCTATCGAACTGAAACTTGGACGCAATCAGTTTACAATATAGGCGCAGTACATTTGTTGGAACCATCCGAATCGGACCACTAAGGAGCTTAATCATCATTTAATCTTGATTAAGAAAATGACGGCGATGATGAAGCGAATGACGATGACGACGACAAGGAGGAAAAAAATTTTATTGCGGAAATTGAAAAACCAAGTGGCGTGACATGAGCGACGTCACTTCAATAAAGAAGAAAAATATACGTCAAGAACAGGAAATCAGACTTCACGAACAATTGCGACAAGAATGGGTCATGCAAGATATTCGATTACGTTTAGTTATTGGGCTGTCTCCGATCATCGGCGTAGTGTGATAATGAAAAAAGGCAAACCCATCTTCAGAAATGTTTCGACCTTTTTTTCGAGTTAAAAACCGTCATGGCCGATCAAATTATGTATGTCAAAGAGGATCGTATACTACCGCATCTGTATTCGTTTTATGATGAACTTTTTACTTCGACATGCGCGATGAAGTGCGTATGATTGGCAATGCTTCCACAAAGAAGGAAGAATCCATTCTGGGAAAGTTCTATTACATTCGTAGTAAAAACGCAGCGAACATATGTATATTTCCGGTTATATGTTTGGTACCTTATGAATCAACAAAGTCTTATGCTAAATACACAATTAAAAATAAGATAAGCAAGAAACTTTCCAAAGAGAATCGACTTTCACAGGTTATTCCACACAACAATGAACACGAATTTGAATCACTAGTGAATTGATGTAACAATTATATTGAGGCAACAGGAGAATATTTTAAATACTGTACTGTTACTTAATTGTACATAATTTTAAAATGCCATACAACATTTTAGAGATACTGACACAGTAGTGAAGTGTATGTATGTACAATAACAAATGTATAACGAAAAATGTTTGTATAGAATTGAGGATATTGATGTTTTACCAATTAAATATTTAAGAATTTAATCAATTAATTACATAAATTGTTTTTATCTTTCTGTTACAAAAAGAAACATTTGCACATATGAAAATAAACAAGAGAATAAGAAAATTTTAAAGAAGAGAATTGAATTGAAATGAACTGAATATGTAGTTGTTGCCATTGCAAATAGGATAAATACTACCTATGAATGTGTTTGCATGTGTATTGTATGCAAGTATTAGAAGTTTAAGGACATTAAAAAGACACTGAATCGAAAATGACCAAATGAAATGAATAAATAAACAATTTGCAATAATTGAAATCACTTTTGGTTGTTGTACCTATAAGAAATAACAACAACAGAAAAGGAAGTAATATGTGCTTGCTGAAGTAAGTATTTTCACAAATGAATAAAAGAATAAAATTTATATACTGTTGCGATAATAAATTCATTTTAAAACACATACATTTGTTTATAGTCATTTGAAAGAAGGCGGCACACACAATACACAAATACAATTGACAGAATTCTAAAGAGTTAAAGTGGAGTGAAGTTATCATTCATACCCAACTACAATAGTATCTACGTGAGTACGCATATAGGTATATGTAGCAGATACTTGTTATTGTCGTTATTGTTCTGGTTGGATGTGTGTTATGTTTTGTTGGGGAACAACAAGTGTCCTTCTTGCATGCAAACAGTGAGATATGCAAATTCGACATATATAATATTATTACAGGCGATTAAATCTGCATACAAACGGATGAATTCACATTGCCTCATCAAGGTACACATGCATGGATGCATGTCCGAGGGCAGTTAAATAAGTTTGGGACCTTATGTATCAATGGTTACGAAGTGATTTACAGAATTCTGTCGCCCAGAAATTGTCGATAAAATCAATGGAATTATATTGAACGATTAGAGAATGAAAGTTCATGAGGTGCCTGAGTACGTACGCACCTCAACTGGGCGTGTACAATTAAGTTTTACATGAATATTTTGATTGTGTATGATTGCTCACACTCGACCATAATCGCAATCATGTGGCCACTTCATAAGAGTGTTTGTGGATGTTCCAGCGAAAATCGAACAAATTTTTTTGCTGTTCCGTAACCATGGACGAAACATGGATCCATTACAGCACACCAAAGACCAAGGAACAGTTGAAACAATGGACTTCTCCAAGAGAATGTGGACCACAGACGGATATGGTGGGCCTATCGGCCAATATCATATGCTCATGGCGTCATTAAAATCAATTGTCTTAAAAAGAATAAAACGATCACAGGAAAATGTTATTCACAGCTGTTGGAGAAATTCGATATCGATTTGAAGCAAAAACGATTGCAAGGAAAAAGTGCTCTTCTATCATGACTATGCACGGGTGCACACGTGGTGTGTCGCTATGGTAAAAGTCCATAAATTGGGCTACGGACTACTATCCCATCCATCGTATTCTCTAGATTTAGCCCCTTGGGACAATTTCCTGTTTCCAAACCTGAAGAAATATCTCGGAGGTAAGAAATTTAGGTCGTCACTGAAACAAATGCATATTTTGAGGACTTTGAAAAGTTATTTTTTGGAAGTGATAAAAAACTTATTACACGTATTGAGCTATTGGATTGCTTCATAAGTAATTGCGGATTTTTTAATAAAAAGTAAATAGATTTTTTCAAATACTTACAATGAACTTTAATCAAGTAAATATGTTCCATTTTGCTCAATGACCTTTCGCCATCTTTATGGCAACTTCATAATTCCACGTTCATGAAACTTCTAGTCTTTTTCTGCGAAAAATTGAACCGAGTGCACAGAGTCATCATCCTTGAAAGTTTTACCAATTAAGGAGTTCTGCAAAGACCGAAACAAATGGTAGACTGATGGTGCAAGGTCAGGGCTATATGGTGGATGCTTCAAAAGTTTCCAGCCAAGCTCTCTCAGTTTTTGGCGAGTGACCAAAGATGTAAGCGGTCTAGAGTTGTCCTGGTGGAATATGACACCTTTGCGATTGACCAATTCAGGTCGTTTTTCGTTTAAGTTGAGAACTAAAATACTTTTTTCGCGAACAAAATATTATTTATTCCAAAGATGAACTAACTGACTTATTTAACTGCCCACGTATTATATACATAGGTATATGTATCTATATACACTCCGCATCACTTGAATAGGACTATGTTGTAAATTATCATTTGTGAAATCGTTATTATTACTAAAAATGGATATTCAATTTAAACATAAAGTAAAATCGTTCGAAGAGAACTTTTAACAGAGATGGATAATCGGAAAATAATATAAGGTCTATGAGATTGAGAAAAAACCCAAATTCGCACGAGTAACGAAAAGAAGTGTTCCGATTAAGCATGCGTAGCATTCTGAAAGCTTAAAAGAAAAAGTCTTCTAATTCACACCATTCCAAAAGCGCAGCTCACGCAGTGAATAGTTTATTCTAAGTTTTTCATGAAGTTTGTAACAGGCAGAAGGAGACATCAGCAACCCCATAAAGTATATACAATATATTCTTAATGAGCTGGACGAGACGAATTGATTAACCCATTTTCGTCTATCCGTCTGTATGTATGCAAACTGGTCTCTCAGTTTTTGATCTAGAGAATTGAAAATTGTCGGAACCAGCCGAATCGGACAACTAGGGGCCGTACCTCCTATACAAACCACCCATTTAAATTCAGGTTCTTATTAGCAAAAACCTTTTTTGTTTTTTGTCCTATTGAACTAATATTTAGATACTATACGTTTCTAATCAATGTCCATGAAATGCATAAATTCGAAGACTCTTTTGATTACTGGAACGTTCCCAAATCCAAATTTAAGTTTTTATTAGAATTTTTTTTTATGTTTTTTGTGTTATCGAATTGAATTTTGAACCATATAAGTATCTAGCCATATTCAACAACCGTGTAGATTTGAAGACCCTAGGATTACTGAATCGTAGAGCTCCCATACAAATATTTCGGTCTCAGTGTTGAAATTCTCTATGTGTGTACTGACGTAAGTCAAATTAATAATCAAATATTTCTGAATACTCTATCACAGAGTGTAGGAAAAAAACGTTTTCTAGGGGGTGCGTGAAGACTATATCAAGTTAAAATTATTTTTACTTTTATCTTCTAATTTTTTGCCACTTAATCTGAATTACTTTGTGGAGTAAAAATGTAATTTGAAGGGAACCAATAGCTCTAGTCATCCTTTGGGCTTGCTACAAAGCTGGAAGGCTGTTAACATAATGTGTGGAGCTACAATTTTTGTAGAATGCAGAGGCATTCGTCGGCATCCATACGTTGAAGAGCTTTTTAGACATTTAGCGTGAACATATCAACAAAATAATGCAGCAATTCGCAATGCCCAGATCGTTAAATTGTTTACTGAGGGCCATAAGCTTGCGCAATTAAACTGGGCCCTATATGCACTAAGCCTAAATATTATCGAAAATATTTGAGGACGGTGGAACTGAAATGTTTTTAGGTCTCTGGACAACTATACTATTTAAGCCCACCAAATCTTTCATTCACGCCATTTGGTGCTCCATTCTATTACATTATATAGCCAAACTATATGAATCAATCCATACCAAGATCTGTGAAGCAATCAAAGAAAAGGTTCAAAAATTTTGTTTCAATTTATTATACCTATAATTTATAACGCAATAATAAATTGGCGAAAAATTTAGGTATACGTAGGCTTTTTAGTTAAACATTTGCGAAAATATTGCATATATAAATTCAACCAGACATATGTATTTTGTTGCATTGAATATATAAATATTAAATATTCTTCTTTTTAAAAAAGAAATTATTAAAACCTCTACCCTTTCTTTGTCGAAAAATATTATATGAGTTCAAAAAAAAATTGTATAGAGATGTTCTATTCAAGTGGCGCGGAGTGTATATTTATTTATGTATTTTACATTGTAGATGTTAAATACTCACTAAAAGACACAAAGGATGAAACACGACATAAAATTTATGCAACTCAGTTAAAACATATTGTATTGTAATATCTTTTTGGCAAGTAACCAAAATACAATAGAATGAGAAGGAATGCAAAAATTTGGGATCATAAGTTTTTAGTTAAATTTTAAAGAGGGAAAAAATAAAAAAATTATATTCTTTAAAATAATAAAAGATTCAGTACATCAAATGTAAAATAAACAATGAAATATTGGGTGTATAAAAGTAAGTTTTAAATGATTCCTAACAGAGGGCCCCAGTAGTGTTTAAGCATACCGGACCATGTTGGAACGAACTTTATCATTTTACCACATTTTACAATAAATTTACCTCCATCTTAGCATCAACAACATATTTTGATTCGCGGGAAGCATTGGTATTTTCCTTCCATCTGAAGAAGAGTGCAGCAGAAAGTCATTGGCTGTTGTGTGAGGTTTACGGAGAGAATGTTCCACCAATTTTAACATCCGAATACTGGTTCTGACTTTTCAAAAGGGGTGATTTTGACACAACTGACAAGGAGCACGAAGAACCATCGTTTGTAATCGCCGACTCCAAACCCAAGAAAGGCAACGTTAGGCTTGGCTCAACATTGCGGTTGAAAGCCATTGATATGGTCCAGAAGGTCGGAAATTGGGTGCCTCATGCACTGCTGAGTTTCTGAAAAGTGATCAGACAATCGATGGGGCCTTCTACAGACAAAACCTGAAACGATAAAACCGTGCGATTGCAAAAAAAGGCCGTAATGGGCAACCAGACATGAGCCAATGGCAATGCTTGGCCGCGTGGCGCATACGTGGTCAAAACCTATCTCGATGGTACCGGATGGGAAGTCCTAATAACCCATCCGCCTTATAGTCCAGACCTTGCACCATTTGTTCCGGTCGACACAGAATGCCCTTACGGGAATACGCTTCACTTCAGTTGATGATACCAAAAATTCGTTTGATGCTTTCTCGGCCTCCAGGGACGAACATTTTAATTGGCGCGAAATCTATGCATTACCAGAAATGTGAGGAAAAGTCATAGCTACTTAAAATTTTCAATAAAAGACCGTGTACCCAGTATTGAGGTAAGGATTGCGGAAACAACAATGCAGCTAATTCCCAAGCTCTACACGATATTCAACTGACAGCTAAAGAAGGTCTTTGTTGGAATCTTAAAAAAAAAAACGGCATTATAAATGTGGTTCTATATCACGGATAGTATGGATCTACATTTGGCCCCACCTAAACTTTCCTACTTTAGAAAGCCGACGGCAGATTCGGTTCGAGATCAGCAAAGCATCAATACTAGTATGCATGTGGTAGCCAAATCGATGCTTCCAGCTCCGAATACCTGGCGCAATTCCTAGTCCTGAAACCTAAGCTCGGAGATATAAATTGGCTCTATATGGATGGCTCAAACATACAAAACGCATCCCAGCTTCTAAAAACTCCCTCACCATTAAAAGTTTCCAACATACTCGTATATACGTAAATATTCTTTAAAATCCAAATGTATAAGTTAATGACTGCTCGATAAATCATTTAATTAATAATTATTAAATCGCGAGTCGAAGACCCCAGTATCTAATCCCTCGTTAATTAGTATTAATTTTAATATTATTATTAGACCTAATTATGATAAATAAATGAATAAATAAATAAGATGGCTGAATAACAATGGAAATATTGGCATCCAAACACCTTTGAATGAAGTTTATGGTTAGTAAGAAAACTAACCAGATTCAATGTAATTTTTAGTGTATTGTAGTGTATTCTAAAATCTCACCAATCTTGCCTATATAGAAACCACTCAATAAAATAAACCTGAAAAGTCAGTCAAAATATTTTGTATTTGCTTTAAGTTGAGTGAAGTACATTCATCTGATTCAATGAAATCACCTTGTTTAGATCTTATATGTCTAGTAAATGATTCCAATCATATCGAATTAAATCAAAATCAATTGCATTGAAATCATGGTTAGCCGCTGAATATATTGAATTATTTTTTTTATTTTTTCACAAATTCTTAAATTCCAACTGAGTCACAAACGGACTGACTTTAATTGACTAGTGGGTGAGAGTTGAGTTTTGCATCTATTTATCTGATTTTTGTTGATGTTTTTCATTCCCTGAACATGCTTTTCTTCTTATTTTGTGTTTTACGTTTTTTAATGGAAATATCTACATATATTTTGGTCAATAATTTCAGGAAGCGTTACAGAGAGCAAACGATTTAATGAATGACTGACTGAATGAATGAATGAATGAAAGAAGCGAATGAAAGCGAGCGGAATCCCGTCGATTTCAGCAAATAACAATTTCGTAATGTAAATCAATATGAACAGAACAGAACAGAACAGAACACAAACAGATAAAAGGACAAAGGAAAAATGTTACAGAATTTCATATATCTTTTATAAAGTGAATTTCATACCACAATATACTCGTATATACCATATACATACATATGTATGTCAGTGTATCTGTGTGAGATTTGTAGGTATATTTATTTGCATTCTTTTATTGAAAACGATTAAATTGCATTGCAAATAATTGAAATTTTGATTGCCTTTGGTAAATAAGTAACTTAATATTGTGAATATGACCATAAGATAGATAGATTGATAGACATATGGATAGATATATAAATACATAGATAGATTATATATATATATATATATAGGTAGTTTGGTAGCTAAATATACCCACACCTCGTTTAACGACTTTCCTAACTTATGGCACTTTTTAGTTTAACATCTTAATGTTAATTTATCCAAACGATGTGAAGATATAAAGATTGAATCTCTTTTGCCAAGCATAGAGAAGCTCTGCTCAAGGCTATGGGGTCAGGGGTCTGGGGTCAGATATAAAATTTATACAAAATGAATTCTGATGTATAAAAAATAGATTCTTAACTTCAACTAATTTATAAGATTGGATGGAGGGCAGATATAGCATCAGAAATTAGTTGTAGGAAATAAGAATGTAAATAGTTGGATAATAAAACTGAGCATTTAAGAATTTCATTACCCAACAGGTCACGATCACGCCACCACAGAAACTGTTATCGCAGAACATTATCCCCTCCACTGACAGGTGACACCGAGCAAGAAGTCAAGTACACTAAGGGAAGTAGAGGTTTTATTCAGGCTGAAACTAGAAGGTAGCGCAAATTGGTTTTTAAACTCATTTTGAGAATTTAGACTAACAAAAGTCGGAATTGGTGAATCAAATTCTGCATATAAGAAGGCTTAGAGACATACATATTTTGAAAATATTCAAGTCATCCATGTCTCAGATGAATCACATCGCCGATTTTTGATATTTTCAAATCGTTCTCGAGGTCCGCCGTGCGCAAAAACCATGGGCCCCAGAAATCATGCGCAATGTCTTGGCTTGTACTCTGACCTTGGAGATATGTACTTTATTTCTTAATGACAATTTATTCCTGCTATTTATTTAGCCATCGCAAATTTCTTATTCTCTCTCCGAGCGACTTCGTTATGTTTGAGATTTGCGATTTAAACGTTAACCGCCTATCTAAATACACACGCAGGTATCTATATCCCAAATTGTGCTCCAGCAGCTGGTTGCCAATGAAGACTCCCGGACAAACATCCGGCCGTAAGGCGTACGTCACAGATATTGTTGCAGGTTGTCCGTGGCTTCGTAAATACACCTGTTTCTGGATGGGATCAGCAAACGATATTTAAATCCTCAGGATCTTCTAGCGGTAGTCTTGAGCCATTGGGCATATCATGCGTGAACAGGGTATAGAGTGTCGGCCACAAAACGCTACCCAGGGGGACACCTGCGCAAATAGCTTTGATCGGCATAGTCTTTGGTATAAAGGTATCCACACCATCTTCATCTGGAGTCATTTTCGTATTCAATTCTTTAATGTGAGCCGGGACTTCCTCTGCTGTAATGGGAGCAACTGGGGGGCATAATTGAATTGTTTCTAGAAAAAAGGATAAGTATTTTATAAAAAAATTAAAGCTGATCTCTATTATTTTATATGGTTTAAATGAAGATTATTGATTCATTTCGCGGCATTTCACTTAAAATTCAAATTGTTCCCTGCGAAACTTGCGACACAGAAGCTCCCAGTTGTGCTCAGTCTAAGCGATTTGCCAAAATGCAGACTCCTCGACTTCATGTACCCATCTATACAATGGTCGACTCGTTGTCCTGCTTGGTCTCTTAGTGTTGGACAAATTTTTTAGTAGAAAACATTGAACATTTTATCGTGTTTGAATATTGCGCCTAACAACTAAGAAGTTGGCATCAGGTATGGCCAAAGCCATCATTGTATAGACAACTACCATTAAAAAGCCGTGGCGGTGGTAAGGAAAACTTAATTTCCTATATATTGGCAGTATCACAAAGGCATCCTATGTTAACTGAAATTATGTTTTTGTTCTGTGCTAATTCAATAAGACGGCAGAAATGCACTTCACTATTGGAAGACCTTATTAGGTCGACTAAAATAGCATTAACAGTTCATATCAAACCAATATTGTAAGAAGTCCGATTTTGTCTCAATATCTCAACAAATAATGAAATACTTTTGTAATTTGCAGAGAAACTAAAAATATTTGAATATCAATCTAAGTAGGCACTTGTTGAAAATTTTATTCAAACTTCAGTTTGCTTCCCAAAGATTTTATTTATTTCAATTTTAAGCTTCATTTAATCGACATGTTTTTTTATTCTAAATTCACAGTTTAACATTTTTTCTTTCATCTATAAATTTTCGTGTACTAATTCTTCATTAAAAGATGTTCATTACGCGTGTTATGAATCAACTGTGGAAGGGTCCCCTCCCTACAGGTAAGTGATGCATTTTAATATTTAAATACACAGGAATGCATTGGATTAGATAAATGTTAATGTATTTTGTCATTCGGACACTTAAAGTTTTGAAAAAGATGCAAGACGCAACAAATTTTAGCATTCGCAAAAATGCCATAAGCGTGCCAAAGCCATCGGCAACACATTCCGTACTCCAAGGAAAAGTGCCAATGTTTGCAAATAAACATAACGAAAAAATGTTGGAACAAATGGCATATGTATATAGGAACATGAATCGCTGGTGACATGCCTCATTCAGAACGCAACATGAAGACATTAAAGTGGGTAAGTATTTGTTTAATTTATGAAAAGATATCATTTGTTAATTTCTAGCAAAATTTACACATATTGTATTTGCCTGGGCTTATGGGCAAGTAACTTTTATTATTCAGTTATTGAATCTTCTCTGAAATCAAATCTTTTTGCCTTTGGTTGTTTTGAAAATTGATAACCGATGTAAGTTAGGCCTCATATTTACTGTTTTTTATTTATTCTTTAAATTCCACCTACCAAACCATTTTTAGGGTTTCGGACCCAAAGGGTACCAAAAGGACTACATTGTCCGTCCGTCCGTTCGTCCTTGGGTCATATCTCATAAACCGTAATAGCTAGAGAGTTTTTTACATAATGTGTAGTTCTATTCGGGCATCAGCAACAAATTTTAAAACTAAAATATTTTCAAAAACGTTAAGTGGTTCCCATACAAGAAACATTTTTGTTTGTATGGCAGCTATACGATTCAGTTTCATAATTCATCATCATCATTGGCAAAAAACTTCACTATATAAGTTAAGATATTAATAGAAATATTTAGTACTAATTCAATTATGTAGTCTCGACTTTTTCAGGCAAATATTACTGAATCCTATTGGCAAATACATATACATATAATATTCTCGGTTCTCATATCTTTTCAAAAAATCTAAATCTATCTTTCATTCTGATCTGATATAAAATATATAACCAACAATTCGATATATTATGGCAAAAGTAAGTTTTGATATCAATACAAATATTCATAAATAATTTATTGACAATTTTTATAATTTTATTGACAGTTTTCGTGACGTTTCATTTCATCAACAATTCAGGCAAAATTTAATGTTTCGAAATCGTTAAAGTTATATTTATTCATTATTTTGTTAATTTAACTCATCGGGATGATCTTAACAGTATTTTATAATAAAATAATAATAAAAACTTTTGATATTTGTTTGCAAAATGGAAAAACCCATTTTTTTTGTAAATATGGAATATCTTTCTATTTTTATTCCTGACAGGAGGCTTTAAAGCCTAAAATTTAAACGAAGGCACAATGTCAAATCCATTAAAAAAGTTTCATCATTCATTTAAAATTCACTAGTTAAAAATAACACTTACAACATTCCAACGTCATTAGAAATGTTCGGTAATTCATGATTCGGAAGATATTTAAGTCATTCAATTAGAAATGAATATACAATAAATAAATAGAAATAGGCAAATAGAGACATTTACAATGAATTATTATTTTGCTTTCAGATCGTCGATTTTGACATTGTTAAAAAGTGAATAATTGTTTCCAAAGCATCTGCGTATCTTTGTATTGTATAAGGAGGATACAATTATGTGAAAACATATTTTTAAGTCGAGAAGGCATAAGATGGAAACGAACAAAATCATCATTATTATCATCAACAATATGAATGCAGTAAAATATGAAAGAAAAAGAGAAAAAAAAAGTAGTATAAGCAGAAACAATGGGTAAAGGATTTTCAGTAGAAGTGACAGGAAGTGAAGCGTAGAGGCTTCCTCGCTGCCTGTTGTCGAAAGGACAACTAAGTGGACAAAAGAGTGGACTCAAGGAAGAGTGGAAAAAAGTTTAAAGGACAAACAACGCAAAAATAATTGCAAACTACATAAAGTTCCACTTTCTACTTACCACTTTTGTTTTGTATCTTTTTCTTTATTTCTTTTTTTTTTTTACTGATGTTTCGTGCAATTAAACTTACTTAACTTGACTTTTAGTTGTTGCAACTTTTTTTGTTTTTTGTGCGTTTTTCGTCTACTTCTCATAATACCCTTTTACGAAATATGTACTTATATTTATAGAGTGAGAGACAATGAGAAAAATATTGTACAAATTGCAGACAGTCAAATTAACACAGTAGACAAAATGGCATAAAATGAATGCTTATATCTTTTTTCTATACCCTACAAGCAATTTATTGTAAGTATAGGATCGAATGGGAAATAATTCTGAGAATTAATCGAAAATAATTTTGAACGTAAACCTAGTAAATCTTTCTGCTAAAGTTTAAACAATGTTTCCCCACATCCATCTTTCGCGTTTCTTTAAATAGTTTGAGTAACTATCAAGTCGAAGTAGAAATCTTTAGATCTCTATATTAAGCCTCCTGCATACCATATGTGATTCATCTTAGATCCTTACTTTGGCAAGATAAAGTTTTTACAATTGAAAATTCTATCTTTTTGTTTACTTCAGGTGTCAGATGGGGTATTTGTTAGTTAGTCTTATTTATCCTATTACGCAATAAGCCTCTTAGTTTTATATCTGCTTTGTTTTTGTGTAACTTTACTTCATGCATTTTCTGGTGCAAATATATTATTATAATAAAACAAACAGTCGGTGAATTGCAGCTGATACCAATGCTACTAGTTTCGGTGACTACTATTTTTCCCCTATCACTTAACACTTTTACTCGACATTCAGCAAGTAACGACGGTCCAACGAATGTTGTCGTCCATCAACGTTCTATTATTTACCACTTCATTTTTCAGGTCGACATACTTTCCTAATAATTCAACGGAAAACATTCGGCAGTTCAGTTCCGTTCGGTTCAGTGCAATGAAGTGTTCGACTTGGGGTCGGGAGGTTCGAGGGATTACATTCTTTTGCTATTGTCTTATTACCATTGCAATTTTCTATAACTTTTCTGCCTCTGCCCAAAAAAATTATTATATAATACACACAATACAACATTTTGCAATAGTTTTGTTTCTCTTAAATTTTGATAACTTTATATATCTTTCTTTTAACCTTTTCCCTTTCCATACCTATTTTCGACACATTTGTTGCTATTATTCACTCTTTACTTTCATTTCGTTTCATTTTGAAAATCTTTTTTGTTTTCGGCTTTTGTTAAGTTTAAGTTCCTTTTGTCTTTCCTGTCAAAATATGATACTCGCTGCCATAAGTTGAAGTTGTTGTTTCCACCACCACTCCCCTTCATCTATAACTCTATAACTACTAACCACTTTCACCCACTGGCAACCACCATGACTAGAACTATAGAAAACAACAAACGCCAGAAAGAAGCGAATGCATTTGAGTCAGTAACTTATGCAGTCACCATGTTTAAATGGAGCCCTCGAACCTTTATTGGTTAAAAAATCGGATAAAGAGCAAAATTTGTAACTTAATTAAGTTTTAAATCTTGTTGAGTCCCAAACTAAATGCTCAAAAATTTAGATTAACATTTGTCGTCATCATGATGCATGATGATACTTTACTACTACTTTAACCATCTTTCAAGGATAGAAATTTTAAGAATTCTAAAATTCTTCAGATAAATGCTACTAAGAAAAGTAAAATGATGTATAGATGGGTTAATGAAAAACCAATGAGTAAATATTGTAGGTACTTTAATATGGATCTTCGTAGGGAAGAAGGATGTTGCTTTGTGATCAATATTCATTCAACGTTTAACCCTTTATTTCCATACTTGTAACGCAAGTAACAAGTTAAATAGAACAGAAAAAAGGTAACAAACGAAATGTGCATCAGCACCATTAAATCTTCAATTCTCATCATATGACTGGACTATGTTTGTGATCTCAAGGTATTTTGTTAGTGTAATTGAGTATTTGTTGTTGGTTTTCTTTAATATCATTTGCATATTCAAAATGATGGTGATGACGATGATGAATGATGAATTGATTCTCAAATGTGTGGAGACAATTTTGTATAAGAAATTAGTTATTGTTATTTATAGGTTTTTAAAAGATTCTTTCCATTACGAATTTTTTGCAAATGTTGCAACTAGAAAAATGCAATTATTGTATTATTCTTTGAAATATTTATGAGTTCAATTTTACATAAGACACATCAGTTGATTCTATGATGATGTTAATGATAGCAAAGCAATAACGAAATTATCATGACATAGACATAAACACAATAACAATAAACATATGTCATATGTCTACTGCTCTGCTGTGTGTGATTATTTGTATGTGGGTGGAATATTCTGTCCATGTACATATGTGTGTGTGTGCGTCTTTGAGATGTAATTTATATAAATTGATAAAAATTATAAGTTTTTAGATAGACAAAAATAAATGTGTATACTAAGTTCCTTTTATCAAAACAACATATAAATAAAAATAAAACAACATAGTAGCTCCCCTAATGAGAACACATCTATGTATTAATCCACTATTTTGACTCTATATGACCCTGGCGGGGCCATCATTTAGGGTATTACTTCACCCAGTCATCAGTTTGGATGAAATTTTGTAGAATAATAAAGTGATGAATATCAATTGAAATAATCTCTTCTTCAGATCAGATTGTACCAATATCTTGCCCACCATTATTTCAAAAGCACACACATATACACAGACAGACACACACGCACTCGCAATCACAAACAAATTGTGACTCAAAAATAGACTTTGATCGATTTTCTCGATTTTCTTATATATATATATATTATTATTATTATTATTATTAAATGATTAATAATTTATTTATTTTTACAAAAGAATATTTAATAAATTTAATAGTTATTGCTATTTTTTTAGAAATAGTTTTAAATAATTTATCTTTTTTACGATTTAGAATCGTAAACAAGAATTGAATCAATAAAACATAATGATGAATGTCAGCATCGAAGGCGTAGAGGGCTAGGCTGGGCTGAGCTTAGAATTTGTAAAATTTTCACTGCTGCTGTGTCACAGACACACACACACAACATATGTATTTGTATACGTAATTATATTAATTATTTATACAACAATAACAACAACAACTAAAACTAAAAGGAAGGAAAGCAGTAAATTTAGTGCCCGACAAAATTTTTTAATTTAGTTTTTTAAAATCATTTGGAGGATCGTCAAGCAGTCAGTCATCAGCATCATTAAGGAAATCCAACCAAACAACAAGATATAAATTACTTATGTTAACTTTGGTTCTGATCAAAGATTAAATGCCTTTCACATTAATAGATCTTTTAACTATGTTTATCAAATACTATTTCATCTATTTATTTCCAAACTTTCTTAACAAAATTTTTGTTATATTGATCAACAAAAAACATCCTCCTTCTTCTATTTGTTTCATGTTGTGAAAGGTATAAACAACAAAAAAAAAAAAAATCATAAACTTAATGCCATAAATTGATTGATGATCACAAACTCTAGTCATACACTATAAAAATAAAGTATTTAGCCAAGTTTTGGGCACTTTTGATGCGCCATTACATGATTATACAAAATATTTACATATAATAATAATAATATTAAAAAACATACACATACCCGAACACACATTATCATCTTATAATATATCGTACATATATGTACTAATTGTCTCGTATACTAAAAAACAAAACAAAAATATAAAAAATCCGCATCTTAAACAAAAAGAAAATGAATAAAAATATTCATACATACATACATATAAATGTTACCTAGCGTGCTTCAATGTAATTCCTTTCAACAAAACACATAATAATATAACAAGAAATCCAAGCAACAAGTAAATTAAAATATCAATACAATTAATATAAATATTTAAAGTGAAGTCGGTAATTTGTAAATTGGCAACAAGTCAAAGTAAGCTTAAGTCGAAAATCAATGAGATCAATGTTAACAAAAACTATCTCCATTTAAGATATTTTCCATGTGTATTACAGTTTGAAATACGAGTTTCTAAAAGTTATAAAGTAGAATGATGTACAATAGCTATGTTTCTAGTGGAAATATGTGTTTTCTTTTTTGCGGTGAAAAACAATAACTCAATTCAAACTCAATTTTTGACTTAAGCTTTTGACTTTGACTTGTTGCCACAGATTTATATTCAATTTATGTTGATGATGATGATGATGTACTAGGAATTTAGTTTTACGCATTTAACAAGAAAAAAAATCTGGAATTTAAATCTTTATTTTAATTTAGTTTTTTTTTTTTTTATTGAAATCGAATCAATTTTTAGTTTTATAAATGAAACATTTATTTGATTTTTATAATTTTTATTCTTTACACATCACAATCAATATTTTATTATTAATTTTTAAAAACAATATTATTTATATTTTATTTATACATGTTGTTGTTGTAGTAGTAGTAGTAGTTAAACATAAAATTTTTATTTTACAACACACGGAAAAACACCTTTGTATTTTTATTTTCTCAACTTAACTCAAATTTTTAGTTTTATGTGTATTAATTATATTATTTTGTGATATTAGAAGTACATAATTACTATAAAAAAACAAAAGAAAAAGAAAGCAACTTACTCGAATTAATAAACTTTTTGAAAATTGAATAATAATATTAAACATAACAAAAATAAATAAACTCATTCATATATTAAATGGATAATACTATAGAAGGAATGGCATTTTTATTATAAAGACGAAACTATGTGGTTGGTTTGCTTGATTTGATGACTTCTTACCAAAAACTTCTTCAAAACAAAATACAAGAGAGATTTATTGTGAGACACAGAGAGAGAAAGAGGTCATATTAAAATATAAACAACAACAATACAAAATTTAGCATTAGAAATATTATTGTATGAAACAGGCAACTTCTTTGATTTTAAGCTCTATAAACAAAATTTTGAATCTTCCAATTCAATTGAATTTACTAAAAATTAAAAAAAAAAATTAAAAAAGAAGTCAATCAATTAAAATGATTATTTTTGTTATTAAGATTTAATCATATGATTCAACATTTTAATCAATTATCGATTAAAATGATTGAAAGCCTCTCTGTGTGATTTCGTCATTCCTGAATATCATCCTGCGTCCAAGAAACGACCGACCGACCAATCATCATCATCATCATCATTAACAGCAACAACAAGAACAGAACATCTCTTCAAGATCTAATGGGTTCTGCCAGCCTATAAAAAGTGAAAAACACAAATTCATTTATAAATGTACTATAATGGTGAGTGATTTCTTACTTGTGTATCTTTATTGCATCAGAATAATCATCAATAACAGTGTCTTGTGGGGTAAGAAAGAAGTATTGTCGATTTAAATTTCTTTGGCCTTCTTGAATCAACACTTTTGTTATATAATGTCGATAAACTTCATCCTTTTTAAATCAAAATTCAATAATAATTAGCAATTGTATTAAATATTTGTATATAAATAAACTTACAGTGAAAACATCATATTCGTCAAGAAAGTAAAATGGATGATTTGTAGTGGCCCATAGTGATATTAGTAGTGCCACTGTCGTAAATGATCTCTCACCTCCAGAAAGAACGCTTGTCGATGACATACGACTTTCACCATGTTGACTCGCCCATGGTGTCACTTCAATGTGAATTGTTTTTCTTTCATGACAGATATCTAACTGTCCATCAATATTACGATAATTACAAATAGTCTATTGAATAAAGAACCATTATCAAAAATACTTTTTTTCTTTGTACGCATAATCAACACTCAACACTTACATTAAAGACGCGCGACACAGATGTAGCGATATGCTGTCGCAAACGATTCAAAAAGTTTTTGCGGCTTTTATATGAATTTCCCAATGTTGTGATAGATTTAGTGATTTGCACGATTTTATTATACGTATCTTCCAGATATTTCTCTTTCAATTTCAAGTCATGCTTCAACCGATTTGGATCAATAAGCATACTCTCATATTGTTTTATTTTTAGTTTTAAGGTTTTCATTTCTTGTACGAGTTCCTCTTCGGTTCTATCGGTGGGAACATAATTCCCTTTAGCTAATGCCAATGATTTTTTCTTTTCATATTCTGTTTTCATTTCTAGAAGTTCTTTTCCTTTTGTTTTCAAAATAATTTTGTTTTCTGTTAGTTTGCCCTTTTTTTGTTGCATTGTGCGATCAACGTTAACCAATTGCAATTGAGCATCAGCGTAAACTTTTTTTTGCTCTTCTTTTTTATTCTCATTTTCTTGCAAGGTTTTTTCAATGTCTTCCATATTTCGTTTTTTTTCATCTTTTACACTTAGCAACTCCTGTAATTTGTTCTTGTTATCACTTATCTTTTCATTATAATCTGCGATTTTTTGTTCTTTTTCCTTGCGTTCATTTTGCAGAATTACAATATCTGGAATTTGAGGTGAAAGACAATTTTCTAATTCCTCCTTTTCGTTTAATATCTGACGAATACTATCTTCCCTTTCAGCGATCAATGATCGTTTCTCATTGTATTTCATATTTAGATCTTCAAGATTTCGAACAATTTGCTGCAATGTGTTTTGTGAAATTTTCACTTTCTGTTCGGCAGCATTTTTCTTTACCATCAATTGTTTGATGCAATCATTGACATCAACTTGTAATAGCGAAGCCATTTCAAGTTTCTGCGAGTACATGGCATAATTTGGCGCTGCAATATATTCCAAACCCAATTTAGATACCAAAACACGCGATAAATTTGGTGGTACATTTTCAATATTTGAGGTCAGTTCCTCAGCAAGTGTTTTTGAATCTGTGATGAGAACTGTCTCAATGCGCATGGTGTCTATCAGTAAATTCATAACAACTGGATCACTACACTTTATTTCATTCATTAGTAGAGTCGTGTTTGGTGGTGGCTTAACGCTTCCTTTCTCAACATTATACACGTCTTCGGTAAAGGTTGTAGTGGTGATCGCTGGTTTCAGATTGGGATGCTTGTGTTTAACGAGTTCGTTCAATGTAAAAGAATCTTTTGACGAGTTGACTATGAAGGAATGTAGTTTTGATTTTAGAACATGTTCAACAATATTCCTAAACCTTTCATTCGGAACTTGAATGTAGCTGCCCACTGGTCCACGTGGCATTTCGCTAAATTTCCCTTGTTTGTACATTTCTTCAATATCAGCTACCAAAGCCACCATATTTCTTCCATATACAGCTAACTTATTGCAAGAGTTTACTTTTAATGTTTTTAAATGTCCATTTATGTTGTCTGTTTCAAAAAAGAAATAAGTTAATAAAATAAATCATATATTATTTTAAATAGTATTTACTTAATTGATTTAAACCGATTTCGGCTTCTTGTTTGACCTCCGATTGTTTTTCACGCATATGTTCTAAATTGGTACGCATCATTGCCAAATCCCGCTTAGCATTATCCAAAACCACTTTATTTTCTTCATGTTTCTCATTTAATTTTTCAATTTTCTGCTTATTAGTTGCCATCAACTCAGCTGCTTTATTTTTATTATCATCAATATTTTGCATATATGAATCTAATTGTTTTATTTCGACTTCCTCATACTCGATGCTTTTTTTATGACTTGCTATATTTGATTGTATAACTCGTAACTGAACATTAAGACGATTCACTTCATCTTTAGCGCTATCAAATGCTCTATAATTTTCAATGTATTGTTTTTCTAGCTCAGATAAAATTGCAGCTTTCTCACTACAAAAATATAGAATGGAAAATATGTTTTAATAGTAAATGATTGGTTTTTTTTTTAGTGAATGAGATTATTTGGGTTCTTACTCCAATTGTTTTTGTAACGTCGCTGTTATGTTGTCTTTAGTCAATACGAAATCAGTTAAAGTTTTAGATTCTTCTTCTATTTTGTCAATAATTTTCACCATTTCCTTGATTTCATTTTCCAGTGCGATAACAGAACACCAAACATGTGATATTTCAATTTGTCCAATATACCTTTTCATTTCTTCACAATGTTCGGCAAGGTTCAACTTGTGTTTTATCTCTGCATGCTCCTTTTCTGCAGTTTGAATTAACTAAAAGCATACAATGAAAAAATTAATATAAAAAAAAAAAAAAAGACACAATCAAACATAAAAAATTCTAATTTTACTTACACCTTGAATAAACTTTAATTGTTCAGTTTGTTCTGTGTGGTATCTTTGACAAGTGTTCAAACTTTCCATAATTATATCAAACTGTGAGGCTTTCATAAAGAGTTCATAGTTTTTTTTAGGTTCTAGGCTAAAAACAAAATCACACAATGCGATGGTGAATTTTATATACAATATGTACTTTTGGACTCCTCTATGACACAAAGACCTTGGGATTGATCAATCACCAAAGTGATTAGGGGATTTCGATATAGAGGAATCCGATTGCATTTAATACACAACTTACTCTTTTAAAAATTCTCGAGCTTTGTCTTGATTCAACATAAAAATGGGATTATCAACCCGAATACCAAAAAACAATGTCAATTGACGCAAGTCCTCTGATTTTGATGATACCACGCGGCCATCGCTATTTCTTAATGTATATGATGATGAGCCCATTTGTCGAATAGTCCGAGTGATTGTTATATGATCACCATACAGATCGCGTTTAAATGCCAGCGGCCCACGATTTTCGAGAACAATTTCTATTTTCGTAGATGTTTCACCAGTTTTAATAAAATCTGAAAATAGAGCATATTATTTCTATATTTTATAGAGAGAATACACGCGAGTTCACCCAGTGGCCTTACGACCTATTGAGATGCCTGTTAAGGGGTAAACCAAGGGGATGATGGGACTGGAGAATAGGAATGGGAAATAATTGTGGTCGTGCTGGCTAGTGAAACCAACCAAAAGAATCTACAAAACAAGCCAGATCCCCTAGAGGGACTCTCGCCACACTACCTAAGTCTACAAAAAAGGGTCTTCCAAGAAAGCGGGATCGCCTTCTGAGTAGTGCAGGGCAGTCACACAGGAGTTGCTATATGCTTTCTTCTTCTTCCTCATTTTGGTTGCACGTTCCTACGACAGAAGTCCTGGTTAGGAACGTGCAACCTATGAGCCATTTGTATCCGATTGCACAATACCCCGTTAAAACTCCTGTCATCATCCGAATCCTTTTCTTGTTAAACTGTAGAAGTTCGGATGCCTTTTTTGACTCCAAAGCATATACTTGTGCAAAATACATACATATAAGTACGATATTGAAATTATAAGTTCCAAAGTTTTAGATAAACAAGATCTTCTTTGTACAAAATTTCGGATCTTTTCTTTGAATAATAAGAAAAGAATAAGTATAGGAATAGGCGAGTATTCCCATGCAATAGGGATCATGTCAATGTATATTTTGTATGATTTCCGATGCACGGTTAAATGTATTTTAAACATTTGATCAAAGATCATACCCATTGTATGTGAGGTTTGTATTTACAGACTTTGCATTGATACATAGACATAGGACACGGTTAATCCACTTGACTCACATATGTAAATGCCATATGCTGTATAAAATTTCCATGCTTACTTTGTACGTTGGTCGATCGATTGGTTGTGCGTGAAGTACCTCCCAAAACCAATACAATAGCAGTCATAACAGCGCTTTTACCACTTCCATTACTACCAAAAATAAAATTCATTCTGTTATGGAACTCGAACTTTAATTTTTCATGGCACATAAAATTCTCTAATGTTACCATCCGAATCTTTCCACTACGAATTGTTTCATCATACTTTATCTGGAGATAGAATAATTATAATCAATCTATTATACGCAAATGCCGAATTTAAAATAAATTACGACTTACTTGTAATCTCAAACTTTTCGCAGAAGTTGGGGGAGAAATTTCACTGGCACGTTTTTGAACGCTCATTATCGCCCACTATCCTTGCACAAAAAAAAACTTTACAATCTACTATCTTGTAAATGTCCAAATGAATTTCCCGCACAATCCACCAATATAATATAGCGTCGTTCTTCTTCTTATTCTTTAGGAATATTATGCACTATCAATCATACATACACTATGCGACCGGGTTTTGCACCGTACGTTTACTTGTAAATTGTAGTAACAATCAAAAAAATTTTAAAGAATTTACAAAAGTCGATTTCACGATTTCGCTAAGACTTCTTTTGCTTCTCGGCATTTTTAAATCTTTGTTAACATTCTGGTTTGTTTGCATTCAACAAACTGGCAGTTGTGTTTGCGAGAACAGCTCATTTGCCAAGTAAAATATAATTGGTCGTTCACGCAATTCAAAACGGCAAATTTGCTGTTCAATTTAGTGTTGCAAGGTGTGAAAATGCGCAGTAAAGACATTGTGAACTTATTGTGACTGGTCACTCTGTGCAGATGTGAAATCTGTTGCCAATTTAATGCAAATACATAACAATTGATTTACAGCAATTAAAATTAAGAGTAATAAATTATTTATGAATGATTTTTGACCGAACCACGGATAAAATGTACATATCATCTTTTGGAATATAATCAACTTTCATTTCATTACAGGTATCATCGATATTAGTTTTGCATTTTAGGCTCTGCTCTCTCTGTTACAATAGATTCGCTCGTGTTCTTATATACAGATTGATGTTATATAAATATATTGTTTGTTGTATAATGGTGACGATTGGCGTGGGTGGCAGAATTGCCAATTTGTAATGGTGACGAGAGAAGATACTCACTCGTATTTCATCTGCTGCCGAAGGATCTAAGGCAATGTCGTTATATTGATATGGTTGTTGTTCTCATTGTTGTTATACAGCTATAGCTATTGTTGTTATTTTAATAATAATATAATAATAATAATATTAAAAAACATACACATACCCGAACACACATTATCATCTTATAATATATCGTACATATATGTACTAATTGTCTCGTATACTAAAAAACAAATTATATTATTTTGTGATATTAGAAGTACATAATTACTATAAAAAAACAAAAGAAAAAGAAAGCAACTTACTCGAATTAATAAACTTTTTGAAAATTGAATAATAATATTAAACATAACAAAAATAAATAAACTCATTCATATATTAAATGGATAATACTATAGAAGGAATGGCATTTTTATTATAAAGACGAAACTATGTGGTTGGTTTGCTTGATTTGATGACTTCTTACCAAAAACTTCTTCAAAACAAAATACAAGAGAGATTTATTGTGAGACACAGAGAGAGAAAGAGGTCATATTAAAATATAAACAACAACAATACAAAATTTAGCATTAGAAATATTATTGTATGAAACAGGCAACTTCTTTGATTTTAAGCTCTATAAACAAAATTTTGAATCTTCCAATTCAATTGAATTTACTAAAAATTAAAAAAAAAAATTAAAAAAGAAGTCAATCAATTAAAATGATTATTTTTGTTATTAAGATTTAATCATATGATTCAACATTTTAATCAATTATCGATTAAAATGATTGAAAGCCTCTCTGTGTGATTTCGTCATTCCTGAATATCATCCTGCGTCCAAGAAACGACCGACCGACCAATCATCATCATCATCATCATTAACAGCAACAACAAGAACAGAACATCTCTTCAAGATCTAATGGGTTCTGCCAGCCTATAAAAAGTGAAAAACACAAATTCATTTATAAATGTACTATAATGGTGAGTGATTTCTTACTTGTGTATCTTTATTGCATCAGAATAATCATCAATAACAGTGTCTTGTGGGGTAAGAAAGAAGTATTGTCGATTTAAATTTCTTTGGCCTTCTTGAATCAACACTTTTGTTATATAATGTCGATAAACTTCATCCTTTTTAAATCAAAATTCAATAATAATTAGCAATTGTATTAAATATTTGTATATAAATAAACTTACAGTGAAAACATCATATTCGTCAAGAAAGTAAAATGGATGATTTGTAGTGGCCCATAGTGATATTAGTAGTGCCACTGTCGTAAATGATCTCTCACCTCCAGAAAGAACGCTTGTCGATGACATACGACTTTCACCATGTTGACTCGCCCATGGTGTCACTTCAATGTGAATTGTTTTTCTTTCATGACAGATATCTAACTGTCCATCAATATTACGATAATTACAAATAGTCTATTGAATAAAGAACCATTATCAAAAATACTTTTTTTCTTTGTACGCATAATCAACACTCAACACTTACATTAAAGACGCGCGACACAGATGTAGCGATATGCTGTCGCAAACGATTCAAAAAGTTTTTGCGGCTTTTATATGAATTTCCCAATGTTGTGATAGATTTAGTGATTTGCACGATTTTATTATACGTATCTTCCAGATATTTCTCTTTCAATTTCAAGTCATGCTTCAACCGATTTGGATCAATAAGCATACTCTCATATTGTTTTATTTTTAGTTTTAAGGTTTTCATTTCTTGTACGAGTTCCTCTTCGGTTCTATCGGTGGGAACATAATTCCCTTTAGCTAATGCCAATGATTTTTTCTTTTCATATTCTGTTTTCATTTCTAGAAGTTCTTTTCCTTTTGTTTTCAAAATAATTTTGTTTTCTGTTAGTTTGCCCTTTTTTTGTTGCATTGTGCGATCAACGTTAACCAATTGCAATTGAGCATCAGCGTAAACTTTTTTTTGCTCTTCTTTTTTATTCTCATTTTCTTGCAAGGTTTTTTCAATGTCTTCCATATTTCGTTTTTTTTCATCTTTTACACTTAGCAACTCCTGTAATTTGTTCTTGTTATCACTTATCTTTTCATTATAATCTGCGATTTTTTGTTCTTTTTTCTTGCGTTCATTTTGCAGAATTACAATATCTGGAATTTGAGGTGAAAGACAATTTTCTAATTCCTCCTTTTCGTTTAATATCTGACGAATACTATCTTCCCTTTCAGCGATCAATGATCGTTTCTCATTGTATTTCATATTTAGATCTTCAAGATTTCGAACAATTTGCTGCAATGTGTTTTGTGAAATTTTCACTTTCTGTTCGGCAGCATTTTTCTTTACCATCAATTGTTTGATGCAATCATTGACATCAACTTGTAATAGCGAAGCCATTTCAAGTTTCTGCGAGTACATGGCATAATTTGGCGCTGCAATATATTCCAAACCCAATTTAGATACCAAAACACGCGATAAATTTGGTGGTACATTTTCAATATTTGAGGTCAGTTCCTCAGCAAGTGTTTTTGAATCTGTGATGAGAACTGTCTCAATGCGCATGGTGTCTATCAGTAAATTCATAACAACTGGATCACTACACTTTATTTCATTCATTAGTAGAGTCGTGTTTGGTGGTGGCTTAACGCTTCCTTTCTCAACATTATACACGTCTTCGGTAAAGGTTGTAGTGGTGATCGCTGGTTTCAGATTGGGATGCTTGTGTTTAACGAGTTCGTTCAATGTAAAAGAATCTTTTGACGAGTTGACTATGAAGGAATGTAGTTTTGATTTTAGAACATGTTCAACAATATTCCTAAACCTTTCATTCGGAACTTGAATGTAGCTGCCCACTGGTCCACGTGGCATTTCGCTAAATTTCCCTTGTTTGTACATTTCTTCAATATCAGCTACCAAAGCCACCATATTTCTTCCATATACAGCTAACTTATTGCAAGAGTTTACTTTTAATGTTTTTAAATGTCCATTTATGTTGTCTGTTTCAAAAAAGAAATAAGTTAATAAAATAAATCATATATTATTTTAAATAGTATTTACTTAATTGATTTAAACCGATTTCGGCTTCTTGTTTGACCTCCGATTGTTTTTCACGCATATGTTCTAAATTGGTACGCATCATTGCCAAATCCCGCTTAGCATTATCCAAAACCACTTTATTTTCTTCATGTTTCTCATTTAATTTTTCAATTTTCTGCTTATTAGTTGCCATCAACTCAGCTGCTTTATTTTTATTATCATCAATATTTTGCATATATGAATCTAATTGTTTTATTTCGACTTCCTCATACTCGATGCTTTTTTTATGACTTGCTATATTTGATTGTATAACTCGTAACTGAACATTAAGACGATTCACTTCATCTTTAGCGCTATCAAATGCTCTATAATTTTCAATGTATTGTTTTTCTAGCTCAGATAAAATTGCAGCTTTCTCACTACAAAAATATAGAATGGAAAATATGTTTTAATAGTAAATGATTGGTTTTTTTTTTAGTGAATGAGATTATTTGGGTTCTTACTCCAATTGTTTTTGTAACGTCGCTGTTATGTTGTCTTTAGTCAATACGAAATCAGTTAAAGTTTTAGATTCTTCTTCTATTTTGTCAATAATTTTCACCATTTCCTTGATTTCATTTTCCAGTGCGATAACAGAACACCAAACATGTGATATTTCAATTTGTCCAATATACCTTTTCATTTCTTCACAATGTTCGGCAAGGTTCAACTTGTGTTTTATCTCTGCATGCTCCTTTTCTGCAGTTTGAATTAACTAAAAGCATACAATGAAAAAATTAATATAAAAAAAAAAAAAAAGACACAATCAAACATAAAAAATTCTAATTTTACTTACACCTTGAATAAACTTTAATTGTTCAGTTTGTTCTGTGTGGTATCTTTGACAAGTGTTCAAACTTTCCATAATTATATCAAACTGTGAGGCTTTCATAAAGAGTTCATAGTTTTTTTTAGGTTCTAGGCTAAAAACAAAATCACACAATGCGATGGTGAATTTTATATACAATATGTACTTTTGGACTCCTCTATGACACAAAGACCTTGGGATTGATCAATCACCAAAGTGATTAGGGGATTTCGATATAGAGGAATCCGATTGCATTTAATACACAACTTACTCTTTTAAAAATTCTCGAGCTTTGTCTTGATTCAACATAAAAATGGGATTATCAACCCGAATACCAAAAAACAATGTCAATTGACGCAAGTCCTCTGATTTTGATGATACCACGCGGCCATCGCTATTTCTTAATGTATATGATGATGAGCCCATTTGTCGAATAGTCCGAGTGATTGTTATATGATCACCATACAGATCGCGTTTAAATGCCAGCGGCCCACGATTTTCGAGAACAATTTCTATTTTCGTAGATGTTTCACCAGTTTTAATAAAATCTGAAAATAGAGCATATTATTTCTATATTTTATAGAGAGAATACACGCGAGTTCACCCAGTGGCCTTACGACCTATTGAGA
>JBAMAW010001325.1:0-39068 GCA_037043295.1 Amiota minor
ACATAGTATCGATCTCGACCCTCCGAGATGGTAATTTGTTGATGCTGGTAAAAAACAAGATTTTAGGTGATAAATTCTTAAAAACAACGACATGGCCAGGTCTTTGCGACATTGAATGCAAACTGCATGAAAGTCTTAACTTCGTAAAGGGCACTATATATGCCCCTTATCTAAATAACATCCCTGAATCCGAAATTGTTGACGAATTAAAGTCGCAAAATGTTCACTCCATCTTCAAATTCACCCGAAACATAGAAGGAACCCCAAAACCTACTGGCGTCATACTTATCACTTTTGATCTATATAACTTACCCAGTAAACTTGACATTTCTTGGCATTCCGTCAAGGTCAGGGAGTACATCCCCAATCCGATAAGATGCAAGACCTGCCAACTTTTGGGTCACACTGCAAAACACTGCAAGAATTCTGCCACTTGCGCAAACTGTAATCTTCCTCCCAACACACCCGATCAATGCACACGCACTAGTTGCGCTAATTGTAACGGGGATCATCCCGCCTCTTCACCGTCCTGCCAGAAATATCAAGCACAAAGGGAACTGCTGAAAATAAAAACTAAAAAGAAGTGCAGCATGAGAGAAGCAAAGATAATGCTTAAACAACAACAATCTTCTACTACTGTTAGCGCACATGCTAGCTTCGCGGCTATCGCTGCTTCTGACGTCTCTCTGCCCCCCGCAGCCAACAATTCGACAAACTATAGACCCATCAATACTGTTCATAAACAGAATAATTTAAATAAGCTTATCAGCACCGTTCCCCATTCCCCTCTTCCCCCAGCAGTCCACACTGCTCTCCCTGATTCTTCTAAACCTTCAACTTCAACAAAAACACAAAACAACACAACTACAACAACACTCAAAAATATGTACCTCTGATGCGTTAGCATCCAATTACAAATCTATCAATCAAATAAAACAAAAAAAATCAATCTTCACAACCGACTCAATCCCCTCACTTGAGTCAATATCAAACACCTCTATCCAATTTCCTGATTCTGACGAATCAATGGGAGAACCTGACTTGTAGTCAAGCCCCCTTCCATTGCTTCAATTCATCTTGGAAACATAAAACATCCCTACTTTACCTTTGAAATGTCTATTATAATTTTACAATGGAATATTAATGGCATTTTCAACAACTATAATGAACTTTTATTACTTATAAATGATTACTCACCTGATGTTTTATGTTTGCAAGAGACCCACTTGCCCCATAATTTTACTAACTTTATCTGCCCCAAGGCATATATAGGCTACTTTTACAATCATCCTCATAACACATCAGCCAAACAAGGGATAAGCGTGCTTATTAAACGTCACATCCCCCATAAGCATACCATAATAAACTCCAACCTTCTCTGCTCTGCCCTACAGCTAAACCTAAACGGCCCTATCACAATCATAAACACTTATATCCCCCCCCATCAAAACTTCTCAACTAACGATTTAATAAACACTCTCCAGCAAGTTAAGGGACCAATAATAATGTTAGGTGATTTCAATTCTTGGAGCCCCTTATGGGGTTCTAACCTGGTCAACTCACGTGACAGAAACCTTGAGCGAGTCATCACTACTGCCAACTTGGTTCTGCTTAATAATGGTTCCCCTACTCACTTTTCTTCCCACAGTACTTTTACTCATGTAGATATTACATTAGTATCCTCAAATATTGCCCACAGATGCACATGGTCCATATTTAACACCCTACATGGCAGCGATCACTACCCAATCACACTAACGTTTGCCTCTAACTTTTCCCCAGACAAAACGCCACCTTTGCCTAAATATAAAACAGACCGTGCCAATTGGGAACTTTTCCAAAGCAAATGTGTCAGTATCTCTGATTCTTGGACTATGGGTTGTATAAATAAGCAAGTTGCCGTATTAACAAAATGTATAAGAGCCGCTGCGAATTGCAGTATCCCCCAAACCAAACGAGTCCCGCTTAAAGCCAAACTGCCCTGGTGGAATAGTTCCCTACAAAAACTCAGAGATAACAAACAGTCCCTTTTTCATACTTACAAAGGGCATTTATCTACTACCAACCTCATAGCATATCGTAAAGCAAAAGCCTTGTTTAAAAAAGCTGTACTTTCGGCCAAACGAAACTCTCTCGAGAATTTCACCTCTCGTATTTCCCCACTTTCCACAACAAGGAAAGTCTGGTCCGACATCAAAAGACTAGCAGGCGTCCCTCCAACCCCACTCAAATGTATTAAATCCGCCTCGGGACTTCTGACCAGTTCCATTCAGATAGCCGAAACTTTTGGCCATGCTTGGGCAAAGTATTCGGCGGACGATAATTTCTCGCACATATATATTCAGCATAAAAATTCATGCCTAGCAGGCTCATACTCCCCAAATCGGCTATCTGCATCCGCCAGACACCTGGAAGCCAATTTCACCATGATTGAAATGGAAGCTGCGATTCATTCCGCAAAAGGGAAGACTCCCGGTTCCGATAGGATATCATATCCCATGCTAAAAAACCTACCAATTTCTCTAAAGATTAAACTTCTTGAGATCTTTAATAATATATTTCATTCAGGTACTTATCCACACACAAGGAGATCAGCCATTGTTATTCCAATCTCCAAACCAAACAAGCCACCCACGAAATCGGTAGTTTCCGTCCAATTTCTCTATTATCCTGCCTTAGTAAAACGTTAGAAAAAATAATCGCTCGTAGGTTAATGTGGTTCATTTCCCGAAATAACCTAATCTTCCATAACCAGGTAGCATTTAAAAAGCAACACAGTACTATGGACGCATTATTGCGTATTCAACACTTCGTGTCGGATGCCCTTTCGTCAAAAAATCATGTCTCCCTCTTGGCGACTGATTTTGAAAGGGCCTTTGATCGCGTGGGGCTACATGCAGTGCTCAATCGGCTTGAACTTTGGGGAATTGGTCCAAGGCTTTATAACCTTATAAAGGCTTTTATGACCAATCGTACCTTCAGGGTTAGATTCAACAACATCATCTCTAACACCCACAAACTGATGAATGGCATCCCCCAGGGTTCTCCACTTTCAGTGGTTTTATTTACAGTAGCGTTTGAGCAAATTAACTCCATTCTTTCCAGGTATAAAAACATTAACATTTCTATCTACGCCGATGACGCCATCTTCTATACTAAAATCAGAAATACTGATACTGTGAAAAACGTATTCTATAAAATCCTAAATGATTTAGAATCTTGGGGAGCCTACTCGGGAGCATCTTTATCCATCGATAAATGTCAACTTTTGCACATATGCCGGAAACACAGATGTAACTTTCCGGATATGTACCTAAACAACAAATGCATTAAAGTTGTTAAACAACTAAAAATACTTGGCATAACCTTTGACTCCAAACTACTTTTTAAGCAACAATGTATTATTTTAAGAAAGCAATTAGAATCTAGATTAAACATTATTAAATTTTTAAGTTCCAAATACTCCAATGTTCACATAAACACCCTCGTAAACATCACCCGCGCCCTTATGCTCTCCAAAATCGACTATGGTCTCCCTATCTTTGGATGGTGTGCTAAGTCCCATATGAAAAAAATACATCCACCATATCACGCAGATGTTCGCAGATCGATCAACGCTTTCCCCACATCTCCCACTGCCTGTATCCTAGCAGAAGCCGGGCTACCCAGCATTGAGGAAAGGATTGTGGAAACCACGATGCAGCCAATTCCCAAGCTCTACACGACACCCAATCCACTGCTAGCAAAGGCTTTTGTCGGCATCTTCAAACAAAAGCGGCAATATAAATGCATTTCTACTATCAGACGATGCGTCAAGTATAGTACGGAACTGGAATTGCCACCACCCCAACTTTCCAACTTTGTAAAGCCCAAGCCAGATTGGGCTCGGAATCAGCCCAGCATCAATACCAGTCTGCATGTAGCAGCCAAAAACAATACTACCAGCTCAGAATACTTGGCGAGATTTCTAGCGCTGAAAGAAAAGCTCGGGGATATAAATTGGCTCTACACAGATGGGTCAAAAACACAACATAATACTGCATTCGCTGTTGTCGACAATTCGGAAAAGATCATAGTTGGGGGGTCCCTCCCACCTTATAATTCTATATTCACCGCCGAAGCCTTTGCCCTACTAAAGGCTTGCCAATTTGCTATAAAACAAAGCGGAAAATTCGCTATATGCTCAGACAGCCTATCCTCGATATTAGCCATACAAAATCGAGAGCATAACGATCACACAATTCGGGAAATCCAGAAAATTTGCACCATACACCACCAAAAAATCACCATTCTTTGGGTTCCCAGCCACCAAGGTATTTGGGGAAATGAATGCGCTGATGAGGCAGCCCGGCACATCAGCTCTGCCCCAACATACGTCTTCACACCAACCAGCTCCAGAGATTTAAAAAACCTGGTTACTCGTCATCTGCATATGAAGAAGTTGACAGGATGGGGACAGTTCCTCCACGGGTACTCTTCCAACAACCCAAATTGCGACAAAATCGATCTTCCTACAAACTCATCCAGACGGGCATGCACAGTTTTCATTCGTCTGCGTATTGGACACACTCAAATCACGCACCAACATCTCCTCAAAGCTTCAGATCGTCCACCATGCCCGTTTTGCGGAACTGATCTCACCGCAAAACATCTACTTGACTCCTGCCAACATTTGGAGAGCCTAAGGGTCTCCCTTTTTGGTTCCATATCCCCATCCCAACTTTTAAATACTCCTTCACCATTAAATATCTCCAACATACATAATTTCTGTAAAAAATCCAGCCTTACAATTTAATCATTACATTATTACATTATTATTTTACATTAAATCCCTTACAAACTGTTATGAAATCGCGAGTCGTAGGCCCCAGCAGCTAGTTACTCGTTAAAATTAGTATTAAGTTTAGTATTATATATTAGATTTAATTATGATAAATAAAATAAAAAATAAATAAAATATATTGTTCATTCACGTAAATTATTAATTAAATACATATTTTACAACAAAGCTTTTTAGAAGAAACACCCAATTAACGCATAGGGAGATAGCAATGCACTCTAGGGAACGCTAGTAATAATATAATATGTACAATATAATAATATAATGCATGAAACAAAGTAACAAAACATGGTTTTGCTTGATGGCGTGAAACACAAGAACGTTGGTGCAAGTCGGTGAGATCGGTTATATGGCAGCTATATAAAATACTGCAACACTAAAGATGCTCATGGCTTTAGCAGTAGAAGAGAATATGGATTTACATCAGATGGATGTACTTACACAACGAGTTAGACAAAGAAATATGTATGCAGCAACAAGACAGTAGACAAAGGTCAGTTACGTCATTTCCTAGGTATCGAAGTCAATCGCACTGGAGAACCCAAATTGCATTAAGAACATTACATCAAGAACATGCTTAAAAGATATGACATGAAAGAATGTGTGCACGTGGCAATCCGTTTGGAACAAGGATATCAGGTGAAGTGCACCGAACAATGTCGTAAAGCAGACACATGTATCAATCAATAATTGGTGAGCTGATGTATCTTGTGAATGCAACAAGGCCCGATATAATGCATTCTGTGGCAAAGCTTGCACAACGCAATACTGAACACATGGCAGCAGCAAAATATATTTTACGGTACTTAGCAAGCAGTATAGACCTAAGTTTGAATTATATTTTACTGCAGGAAAAAACGAAGTAGAAGGATATGTTGACGCAGATTGAGGTAACGACCTAAATGATTGAAAATTGTACATAGGCTTTGTATTCTTTTACGGAAACTGCGCAATTCCATGGGAATCAAAAAAACAAACTACTGTTGCACTTAGTAGTACAAAGGCCGAATACATCTACTTATGACGCTTGCTGAAAGAGATTGGTTATTAAATAGATTTCCCTATAATACTTAACGTAGATAATCAATCAGCTTTAAAACTAGCAAGTAATCCTATTCACCACAATCACACAAAACATATCGACGTGCGATATCACCAAATATGTGAGGCAGTGAAGAACAAGGAAGTGGAACTAAAGTGCTGTCCTACAGCAGAGTTGATAGCTGATGTCTTCATGAAGAACTTACCTAAGATAAAGCACACAAAATTTTTTGGTCAAATTAATCTCATTTAATTTAAATGGGCACAAACGTTGAGGAGGCGTTAAGGTACCAAAATACTCACTCACGCTCGCTCTCGTTCGTGAGCAAGTGCGTTTTGGTACTTTGCTCATATTTCACGTATGAGAGACTTAAAAATATGCTCTTTTTTCACATAGGAGTGCGAGCGAAACAAATTTTTCTTGTTACTAGTACGCGAGCGTGTGCGATTTCGATCTTATTCACAAATGAAGCGTTCATATTCCAAGCGGTACGTGCATTTCTTGGCCATTGGAAAAACTCAAGCACACCCCAAACTTCTCAAAAGATACGAAAGTAATACTTTTAAATACTTAGAACGCACTCACATGAACACTTTTCCCGAACGAGAGTAAGCGCAAGTGAGTAACTTGGTACCCTGCATGCAGTCACTAAAAAGAATGTTCGTGATAGACCGATATATCAATAAAGTGCTGAGAGCATTTTTTTCGTTTGTCTATCACTCACGTACGAGCCAAATCAAAATTAATACAAACTCACGAGCAAGAGCAAAAATGGGCCAAGTGCGAGTCACACTCGTACGTTCCGTACCAGATTGGGGTTTGTATGGAAGGTACACCCCTAGTGGTCCGATTTGCCTGATTCCAACAAATGTACCGCGCCTATATCAAAAACTTATAGTGTCTAAATTACAGTTCCATAGAACAAAAAACAAAAAAGCTTTTCTAATAAGAACATGAATATTAATAGTGGGTTTGTATGGGAGGTACCCCTCCTAGTTGGCCGATTTGGCTGATTCCAACAGATGTGCAGCGCCTTTATCAAAAACTTACAGTTCCTAATTTTCAGTTCAATAATCCGAAAAACAAAAAAGTTTTTCTAATAAGAACCTGAATTTTAATGGTTGTTTGTACGGGAGGTACCCCCCGTAGTGGTCCGATTCAGCTGTTCTGACAAATGTCCTGGGTGTGTGTTGGAAACTGATAGTATCCAAGTTTCAGTTCGATAGGACAAAAAACAAGAAGTTTTTCTAATAAGAACCTGAATTCAAATGAGTGGTTTGTATTCATTTATTTATTTATTTATATAATGCTAACCTAAAGTTAAAACTAGAAGTTAACAGATAAATAGCCATGGCTGCCAGGGCCTTCAGCTAATAAAGATATATATGTAAATAACAATGATGATAATAATAATAATAATGAGTTTCAGTTTAAAGTTTACTGTACAGATTTGCTTTTTTAAAGAAGTTAAGAATAAAATTAATGTTAGAGGACGGATCGGAAATGATTTAGATGGGGTCTATATTAGCGAATATGGAGGACGAGGAGCAGGATGTGATAATGTGGTGAATGTTATTAGGAGCGTTATTACATAAGGGACAGATGTTATTTAGGTTTTTATCGATGAGGTGCATGTTTGTGAGGTTTGTGTGACCAAGTCGGATTCTAGTAAACTTTATCTGATCAAGTCTAGATAAAAGTTTAAAAGTTGGGGAATTATAAAGTGTAGTGGAAGTGGTATTTGGAGAGTGTATTTGATTATACCAGCTGGAGGTGTGTTATAGCATGGTGATGTGTTCAATATTTATGTGTTTTTGGAGAGTATTAACAATGTCGCCAATGTTGTAGTTGGGTTTGTATTCACTCCGTGAAGAGTATACAAATAAAACACATACACATACACATACACTAGCATTCGTCCACACAAAGTCCACAAAGTTCAACGCGAACGTTTAATCAGTTCATTTGTTCTTGTTGTTGTCATAGACATTCATCATTATTATATGGTATGATCAAACGCTTTACGTTCGAAAGTGTTCGAAACAACCCAAAGTCAACGTGAAAGTTATTTTTTGAGAAATCATTGACTGATAATTTGTTGTCGTTGATCAAATTTATACGGGACCATACGCGAAGCACCAGCTTTCAAATAAAAAAAAACTAATGTGCCTCACCTATATATAAGCACAATATTCAAGTGAAACTGAACAAAATGGTAGGATTCAAGTTTAAGTTTAAGTGATTAAATATATATGCTAGGCTTATGATAACTAAAATGAGATAAATAAAACGAGATCGGTGTCATGTAGGGCACGCACACAAACGAAAAGCATGAATGAAATTCGCTCTCTCCATGAGCACAAATATGATTCAAGAGAAGAGCGAAAACGCAACAGTTGTAATTGCGGGCAGGTGTGCTATTGTTGTAGATATGTTGAGCACAAAAGCAAATGGCAAAAACCACAGCAACACAGCGGCAACGACACAAGCAAAGTCATAGTCTTTGGTTGTTGTTATATTGTGCACAAAACCAA
This sequence comes from Amiota minor, assembly GCA_037043295.1. NCBI lineage: Eukaryota > Metazoa > Arthropoda > Insecta > Diptera > Drosophilidae > Amiota > Amiota minor. The sequence goes on from JBAMAW010001325.1 coordinate 8,417, forward strand.
ACAACATTAACAACAACAACGACACAAGCAAAGTCATAGTCTTTGCTTATTGTTGTTATCTTGCACACAAAACCAAACAGCAGCAAAAACAACACCAACAAAGCAGCAACAACAACACCAACAAAGCATTTACGGTTTTACGTACGACGATCAGTGAGCAACCCGACCCACGCATTTCCCTTCTCAATAGACGCTCGCTCGGTCATTCGGCCACTTTTTCGTATGCTCTTCGCAAAAACACACATCAGTACACATTCATTCTCCACGCTGCACGCGAGCACGCACAAGACAATGCGCATTGTTTTGTGCGTCTCCTCACTAGGTCTCTAAAGCATAATTACATTTTGCTTTTTGTCACATTTCACTTTCATATTTTTTGGATTTACTCCCCTTAACTAAAGACGTTTCACTTCAAAAAAGAATCATCAAAATCGGTTTACCTAGAAAAAAGTTCTGAGGTAACACACATAAAAACAAGTAAGTTCAACTTCGGCAAAGTCACGCACCCCCTAGAAAACGTTTTTGCCTCTACGCTCTGTAATAGAGCATTCAGAAATATTTAATTATTGATTGAATTTATGTAAAGGGTATAGTCAGTATACATACAGCATTTCAAAACTGAGACCGAAATGTTTATATGGGAGCTTTACGATCAAGTAATCCTAGAGTTTGAAATCTACACGGTTGTTGAATATGGATCAGACTCTTGTACAGTCAAAATTTCAGTTCGATAACACAAAAAACAAAAAAGTGTTTCTAATACTTAAAAACTTAAATTTGGGTTTGTATGGGAACTATACGATCCAGTAACTCTAGGGTCAAGAAATTTACGCATTTTATGGACATTGATTAGAAACTTATAGTATCTAAATTTTAGTTTAATAGGACAAAAAATGAAAAAAATTGTCTAATAAGACCCTGAATTATAATGTGTGGAGTGTATGGGAGGTACCCCAATTGTGAATTGTAAAATGCTTTAAGTAGACACGTGTAAATTATTAGAGGTTACCTTTATTCTCATTCACACTAATAACAGGTTGGTTACGATGTCCGAAAATAATTAAACATCAATATCTAAAGATTGTGCTAGATATTAATTAAAATAAAAGAACCAATAAATATTAAATTAGCAACGACAGCTAAATAATTATACTTTATTGTGTCTCTGTTGTCTTCTTCTGCCTGTTACAAACTTCATGACAAACTTATAATACTATTCACTGCATGGAGTGTAAAAAAAAAATAAAAAAACGGACGAATTGATAACCTCCTCCTTTTTGTGAAGTGGGTTAAAACATATGGAGTAGTCATCGACTATCATAAATTGAATTAATTTGCAGTAGATATGAATTAGATATCATCCCAAACCTAAATACAATCCTATATAAACTAGAACGAGCCCAATAGTTCACTACACTCGATTCACCCAAAGGTTTCCACCAAATCTTAGTTACAAAAGAGGACAGAGTAAAAACTACGTTTTCAACCCTACAGGGAGACTATGAATTTGTCCGAATGCCATGCCATTCGGATTAAAAAACGCATCATCAACTTTCCAAAAGATGACGAATAAAGTATTAAATAAAACCTGAGTCGTCTATATGGATCGACAGATATGCTTATCTTTAGTACGTTATTACAGGAACATGTGAATATAAGAGCTATATTCCAAGCTTTGCGTAAAGCCCAATTGAAAATTTCAGTTAATAAGTGAAAACTCAATTTCTAGGGCATGTTCTAACGACAAAAACGATAAAACCAAATCCCGTTAAAGTTTCTATTATTCAGAAACTAATATTAGCAAACAACGTAAAGGAAATAAAATCCTTTTAGGCATGACAGGATTTTATAGAAATTTATGAAAGACTATTCTAAAATAGCCTAACCTAATGATAATAACCTATAACTCTCTTTCTGAAGAAAGATACCTCAATTAAAACAAACGACCCTAATAACATAGCAGCATTTGAAAGCTAAAAAACCATGCCACTAGTTCACCAATCTTGCGATACACAACTTCACCAAGAAATTCTAGATAACAACAGATACAAGTAAATTTGCTATTGGGGCGGTTTTTCGCAAGAACGTACTATGCATATGTATCTATTGTAGAACACTTAACAAACACGAACTAAATTATGCCTTCATTGAAAGAGAATTCCTCGCAACAGTTTGGGCAACCAAATATTTTCGCCCTTACATATAGATACGGTAGGGGATTCGACCTGGAAAGCGACCATCAACCACTTAAGTGGCTGGTGACTAAATATTTAGGAAAAGACATAACTACGAGATTATTGCATTTGCTATATACCTAGCGGAATATAAATTTGCCATGGATTACATAAAAAAATAATCAATTTGCTCAGTAAAATAGCTGAAGATGAGATAAATCACGGGAACAATAATATACATCCAAGGAAAACACAAGAATTCCAGGAAGTCCAAATTGCCAACTCTCACGATCAGGGCATGCAGAATTCTAGGGAAACCCAAAAAGCCAATAAGCTCAAGTTGCTGATCCTCCAGGAGAAAACCTACAAAATCACTTCACTATACAAGATACAGTGGTAAATAGGTTCCTTACTCAAGTTATAATAGTAAAGGAAAAACAGAATAATACCATAAATATCTTTACCAAAAAAGAAATATATATACACACCAGATACATAAGTAATAATAATGTCATCAATATTATCCTAAAGGAAATTACAAAACGTAAAAGATGAATATACATACATATATTGTTATCAATGAACATAACAATAAAATTCGTAAAATGCTCTAAACGAGCTAAAGATATTAAGATCATCGACGAAACAATAAACAAATTGCATTATTCCACACATATGAGAGTGGTCATTGTGGTATAGTAGCGTCATTCGAACAATTGAAACCAAGAATATACAATCCCATCAATCATTAATAATTGTGATCAACAAAAGTGGTGCTTAACAAAAATGGAGAGTGAAATGATAAGAGAGCGTCACGTTTTTTTGAAAGGCTGTATCTCATCATCGGTAATTGGTTCACTATTAAAATTTTCAGTGTGAATTTCTACTGCCGCTATAACAAAAAAAAATTGTAACAAAATCCATCAGAAAAGTCCGAATATACAGAATTGAATTAAAAATTCAAACATATGTATCCTATTTTTTTTTTTTTTTTGTTCTTTTCTTGATACATATAAGGTCATTTGTAAAGTAAACGAGACTGGCGCATTATCTAGTCATCTATTTGTGTGTAACAAAGCGAGCACAATCCTTCCCGATCGATTTCGGTCAAAATGCGATGAAGTTAATCTTTTATTGTTTAACCAAAGCGTTTTTTGGTTATCACGAGACTCTATCTAGGTGCGGGGTGTAGTTAATTAAATTGCGAACTTCTTTCGATTGTTGCCTTTATTGAACTGAACTTTAAGATAACAAAAAATAATGTTGGGTTAAGCATGACAATCGCATTCAGGGTACCCACATAAGCTGATTAGCAGAAGAGAACAAAAGAGAAGCTAATCAAGAGAAGCAAAGAGATAAGATAGGAGAGAAAACAGAGTTCGCACAACAGACGCATCGAAGATTCGAGAAAAACGTCGACGACGACAACAACGACGACGACGATGATGATGATGATGATGAAGTCGATGAAGAACAAGACGAAGATGTTTTGAGGATGAAAATGAAAAAACGATCAACGACTACGGAGGAGTGCAAGAAGCGCTCAATGAGGAAAGACGTACCGCGAATGTTATGAATGACGCATCATAAATGTTTTCTAAACTAAAGTAAATTAATCCTAAATTCATTACAATTTCTACATTTAAATAAGCAAATACTATATAATTTATCCTACAATAATAACAAAGCATAAAACGGAAGTAACAAAATTAACTGTTTGTATATACATGACATTAGGGCATCGCAATACTTTGTTTGCTCCAACATTCCGGCCCTATTGAGAGTATGCGCTAAACTTTCAAGAGACGGGTAATAGTGCCAGCTTGGGAATATGGCGACGAAATATACCCTTTGCCGCCTTTATATCAACTACTCGTTTACGTCCATCTCTTCCTGTTTTGCTTATTTTCCTCATATACGATTACCATGTTTCCCAAGGACCAATCGGAGGATGCCCTAGTCCACTTTGCTCGATTCTGCAACTCACTCAGGTATTCGTGTGACCAGTATTTTCAAAAGTGCTGTCTGATTGCATTAACGAGATGCCAGCGATCCAATGTTTCAAGATTCGTTTCTTGAAGCGGAAATTCTGGTCACATGCGCATGGCGCGTCCAACTAAAAAATGTCCTGGTGTTAGTATCATCAGGTCGTTAGGGTCGCATAAAAGTGGTGTCAATGGGCGAGAGTTAAGGATTGCTTCAACTTCTGCGGTGACAGTACTTAACTCTTCTATGGTGAGTCTAGTGTTCGATAAAGCGCGGCTTAACAGTCCTTTTGCACTCTTGACTGCTGCCTCCCATAAGCCTCCAAAGTGGGGTATCCTGGGCGGCATAAACTTGAAAGTGATGCTTTGCTCTGTGCAACGTTCCACCAGTACATCTTGAGTGGTCTTGCTGTCCAAAAAAGATTTGAGTTCCTACAGCTTATTTGATACTCCGGCAAAATTAGTTGCATTGTCGCAGAATATCTGCCATACCTCTAAGAACTCCTAAGAACGCTTCCGATGAAAAGTTAGAGACAACTTCGATGTGCACAGCCTTGGTAGGAAAAGGATACAAAAGCAGCGAAGTAAATTTTAGTGGGAGGCTTGCCCCTGATGAGTAGATATGTATTAACAGGTCTAAAGAAATCCACTCCACAACGTTCAAACGGTGGTGATGGTGTCACTCTCTCCAAAGGAAAGTTTCTCATGATTTGTTGTGCTAACTTCGGCTTGTTTCGTACACAGGTGAAGCACGATCTGACAACACGTCGTGCTAAATCCCGAGCGTTCACAATGCAAAATCTCAAACGAATTAAAGCTACTAATGCCTTAAGGTCATAGTCCTGCCGATACAGATATTGAACATCTCAAAGAACACATTCATCCTTTCCAGGGTGTAATATCGGATGTCTTTGTGTGTATGGAACATCGTGAGTGTTAAGCACATGTATGTATAAATAAAGGGAATAAAGCACAAATAAATAAATAATATCAACGAATCGACAAAAAAAATGTATGTGTGCTTAACACTCGCGAGCCTTTGATGTGAAACACGTTGACTATGTTACTAAACGAATTATTGAAAGTTTGATGCAAAATATCAGTATTAAATTTCAATTTATTGAATAAAGGCGATTACTGGTCGATGATAGCTAAAATATGATATATACATTATTGATTCTAAATCCAGAAACTTCGAAAAAACCACATCAATTGTACCTTTGGAGTTGGTTATTGGAATGAGTCGACTTGCAAGTTAAGTATATCCTTTAAAAACTGAATGAGAGGCTCGGCAACATCTGAAGCAAAGTTGATATTAAAGTCACCCCCCAGAATCATAGACAACTTGTCAAAATCCTCTCTAAGTTCAGCAGATCCAATGGGAGTGTATTGTAACAATACAAAATGAAGAAACTTTATCATTTATTCGTTGCTTTGGTGAAATGTATACCACTACCAATAACACCTTCTGTCCATTACACAGTATGCATTCGGCTCCAGAAACGTTTGCGACTGATGGAGTTATCGCTGTGCTGTTTGATGATTGGTAACGTTGAATTTGCATGTGTAGCGTAATTCTATGCTTATTGTTTTGTTTTAAATATATCGCTACACCACCAGTACGGTGAACTTCTCTTTTAAATTAAGCGCAACAGTCGAAATTTGGAGTGCAGACGTATTCGTTATTACACAGCCAAGTTTGACATAGTTGTTGACACCGCATCTGTTAGATCATTTTTGTGAGCCGTTAAACTTTGACAATTAAATACATACACAGAATGACGTAGATTTTGTGGTACTAATAGTACTCAAAATTGTATCCTGGCGAGTTTTTAGAGAATTATTTGCAAGCCTTGCAAATTCAGTTTGGAGGGGAAGCAAACTGCGTGCAACTCTGCGACATATACGAGCTGTTGGTCATGAGATTTTTCATACTCATAAACAACCTGGTGGAAGGTACATCCTTGCGATTTGTGAATTATCATCACACAGGCTGGAATTAAAGAGAAGTGATTTCGCTTAGCGCTAATAGTACGATTGGTATTCAAATAGATTGTAGTATTTCTTCTGGCGATAGGAGCTAAATCCTTTACAATGTCATGTCTCTGAACGTATTCCTTAATTTAAGTCCAATTCTACAGCTAAGAGGAAATCGTAACCAGAGGCGTTTTACGAAACCATTGTTTATTTGATCAACTCTGTTTTCATCATTAACAATTTCAGGTGTAATGTCATGCGGATATTTAAATTAATTCCAAAAACCCTATAGCTCCGTTTGCTAAGCCATCGGACACATCTATATTCGTCGTTATCATATTAAGGGCGTCCAATAACGAGCATAATTTCGTAGGGCAAACCACCTGTATCTATGACGGCAAACGATGCTTGGCAATACACATACTCACACATTCACCATAACTTATTTTGCTTTGACTATTTCATCCTCCTCTCTTCCTCCCCTTGCTCTTTTTCGATTTATAAATCATTATTATTAAACTTTAATAATTTTATATTACCCCAATATGAATTTTGTTGTATTGCCTTTTATTTGCTGTAGTTACAAAAATAATAAAAATAATTATCCTGAAGTAGGGGCCGAACCCACTCACTGCTGTTTTGAGTCATCGACCGAGCCGGCTCTTTACCCAGTTGGCTATTCAGGTACCTATGTTTGTAGCAGGAAAGTGTTTCACTCTCATTTTAATTAATTCTATTTTCCGATTTATTAATTTTTATTTATTTATTATTATTGAACTTTAATATGTTTATATTAACCTAAAATGAGTTTTGTTGTATTGCCACTTATTTGTTGTAGTTACAAAGCGTTTATAAAAATAAAAAAAATAAAAAATTTTTTAAATTTAAAAATCAAGTTTTCGCCAACTGGTTTGTGATCGGTCCCCATCTAGACACTACCCAAGCCACACGTTGCTTAATTTCTCATCGACAAGAAAAGCGTTAACCAAAATTGCCTATGACGATTTCAAATTTCACTCTACTGAAACCAAAAATGTTGCACATCAAAAAATCCGGAACTACAATAGATGCCCATTTTTAACATTATTTAGAAAATATCGAAACAAGGACGTACATATCATGTTTTAGTTACCACAAACCATTTATATCATTATTATCAATTGAAGCACCAACTATATTTTGATTAAACAAAAGAATATTTTTAATGCAAATTTTGTACTGCTCTATTTGTTTTGATGTGAACTTTCCCTCTCTCTCTGTCTCTCGCACTAAATCTCTCTTATTCTGTTTTTAAGAAGTTACACTTCTATCAGAGGTTTTTTTTTTTTTTTTTTGTTTTGGTTTTGTTAATTTTGTTTATATTATGACTTGAAAATAACGGCAGTTGCCACTTTTTTGTACATAGTTTGTTTTTTGTTGCTGCCAGCTTGCTGCCATTATCGATTCGCAAATGCCCATGAAAGAAAGCGAACGAATTCTTATTCGCCAAACGTAAGTTGAAAAAGTTGGCACTGGATGTACGCCACGAATCAAAAATAAACACCTATTACGATGTAATTATTGAAGCGAATCAAGAGATGGAGATGCAAAACGGAGACAGCAAAACAGTGAATCTCGTGGAGGTCATTGACATCGAATACACTGCTAAGTCACCGCCAACTGATGAACACTACAGAGCACTCCTAAAGTTTCACACCTATCAACTTAAGTATGAGAGGGCATTTAAAATTGTAATTAAAATTTTGCATTTCCTTACCCCATGCGAAGAAATATGAATTGAGATGGAAGCTCTTGGCTACAAGGTTAGAAGTTTAAAAGGCAATTGCATATTTTTTCATTGACCTTGACAACACAAACTCGGAAATTTGGAACATTGCGGAACTTCAAGCAACTCAACTTTTGAAACATTGCAGCATTACAAATACAAATTGTTACCTTGGTAAGAAATTACAGCATACATAAGGACATACTTTTTGTCAGGGTCCTCCTTAAAGTGATGAAGAAAGTATTGGGAAAAACTGAGTAGTCATGAATAAGAATTACCTATAAATCTCCTCGACAGTAATGGTAACTGCCAGGCTGTTAAAAATATATCATATCCTAGACTGAACAAAATGATTTTAAATTTTTTTTTGTAAAATTTGTCATATTTACATATATAAAAGTTAATCTCACTGGACTCAACTTTTTCTTTGCAGATAGAATCTGAAACCATTAGCTAAATGTCTATAAGACAGTAGCGTATAAAAGTATACAAAACAAAACAAACGATCAGCCAAGTGCAAATCATATTCGTACACGGAGGGTTCCATACCAGATTGGGGTTTGTAAGAGAAGTACCCAAAGTTAAAAAACCAAAAAAGTTTTTCGAATAAGAACCTTAATTAAAATGGTGCTTTTATGTCCAGTTTGGCAGATTCCAACAAATATACCGCGCCTATGTTAAAAACTTGTAGTGTCTAAATTTCAGTTCAATAGTCAAAAAAAAAGTTTTCCTATAAAACCTAAAAAACTGAATTGTATGTAAGGTACCCTCCCTAGTGGTCCCAAATTTCGACACTGTCAGTTTCTAATCCACTTTCACCAACCAAGCAAAGTTGAAGATCGTGGGGTTACTGAGTCGTATGGCTCCAAGTACAAATCAAAATGTTTCTTGTATGGGGACCCCTTAAATTTTCGAAACTATTTTAGTTTTAGTATGTGTTGCAATTGTAGAGTTAGAACTACACATTCTATGTAAATTTCAACCCTCTAACTATTACGGTTCATGAGATGTGGCCCGAGGACGGACAACGAAGTTTAGTGATAGGGTTCCGTGTGGTACCTTTTGGGTCCGGAACCCTAAAAAACAAACTGTACTTCAGCGCTCGCCGCTTCTTTCTCTAAAAGCCGCTCCCGAGCTGTCATACTATGTTTTATGTCTTTCTATTCGCCGTTGCCTCTTTCTCTCTTTCTCGCTCACACACATGCACTATTGTCAGAATTCTTTGGGTTATAATTTTCGTTACTTTTGATTGAATTTTTTTTTTGTACTGAAATAACTTCCTTCTTTTTGACTTCAATTGATGCTATTGAATCTTCTTCTTCTAAAAAGGTTTGCACCATAACTTTGCTGTAAGCGTGTGTACACATTGTACACACATTTATTCTTACTCTGTTTTACAACAATCTGCTGCTACTTCTCCATATGCGATCGATTGGTTTCCCTATTAATTTTATTCTTCAACTTTTTTTTTGTTCTCTTCATAAAACAATTTTGACTTCGGTTATTGACAAAATATTTTCCCGCACACAAACAAATTACACAAAAACAATTTTACAACCACTTCACACTACCATCAAATTACTACTATTCAGCTGTCAACTATTCACCAATGAGTTAAGCGGATTCAGGGTGGCTGCCAGTGTTAAGGTAGGAATACATACATCAAATCGTTCATCAAATCGCTCTCTTATAGAGAACACGAAAGCCATTTGATGTATCGACGAGGGTGCTTTTGCGTGTTGATCAAAATTTGAATAAAATCAAAAAGTTTTGATTTTTCTTCAAATCACTCTCTCTCACTTTTGCATTTAAAAGCTACTTTATGTGTCGATAGCGAAATCAACTCATTATTATGAAATCCTTGCTGTGAATAGATAAAAGAAAATGGTATTTGGTGATTACGGAAACAACATATAACAAAATCATTAAAAAGAACAAAAAGAAACAAAATAACAATGAAATATTTAATTTCGGTAGTATCGTTGCTAGTCAAATATTATTTCAATATTTTATTGATACTTGTTTTGGTTGTGATTTTGTTTTTGTTTTCGTATCATACATTACAGTTTATTGCTTGTTTTTAGAAGAAACATTTAATTTAGCATTCCAAATGAAAAAAAAAAATTTCTAAATATTCCAAATCACGAACGACATTTGCTATAGTCGATGGGCAATGCATCGCAACACAAAAAGCTCGATTTGATGTGTCTACTCCTACCTTTAGCAGAGAATTGGTAGAATGATACAAAAAACAAACGTCCGGTATGATATCAAGCAAACCGGATGTGAAATCAATAATTAAAAATCAATAGAAAAACTGCTTTAAAAGAAGTAAATAAAATATTTAATACAGCCGAAGCCTTTAGCAGCCAGTGCTATTTAGTATTGGGCATCGTCGTCGTCAATTTTGTTCGAATTTGTATGGCGAACTATATCACTCTTTTAGTTTTACTAGTTCTGTTTTCAAAATCGTTTCAGCAGTGATAATTATATAAATAAAACTATATATTTTCGATTATGCAGTTTATTTGAAAAAAGGAAGTAAAAGTATAAATTTTAAATAGTCACAAAACTCACTGCAAAAATTAAAAAACAAGAAATAAAAAATCCCGGTATTTATTTTTGTTAGTAAACCGTATTATTGTAATAGCCCGTTCAGAGAGCGAGTTTCGATGCGAGTTTTTGTTAGCCGTTCAGACAGGTCGTGATCGAGCTATTTTATGTGCGTTACGACAAGAGTGAAATTTCAAAAAAATTATGCTAAAAATAGAATCGTCAGATTTTTATTTATTTATTTATTTATTGTACAATAGAAAACTTAATTCTAAAATACAATATTAAAGCTGAAGCAACAAAGGCCTTGAGCTAATCGTCAGATGTTTTCTACTGGTTAGATAGAGTGTTAGGTTTCGCACTTCCCTATTTCATTCCTGCCACATATATTCTTAAAATTTTAACAAAAAGTTACAATTTGAAATTTACCAATATCATCAGCTTTTTTTTGTTGCCCCCAACAAAAAAAAAAAAATATTTCACAGAGTGACCATTGCAAAGCTTTGTTTCTATACAACAGCAACTACAAATTTCGTTAATTTTCTCTGTGGTTGTTGTATATTCAAACTTAAGCATCGTCCGAGTTTCTCTCTGTCTGAACGTGCTATAAGTTGATTACCACAATTGCATGAACGACCGTTATCTGTGCATTTGTTACAGTTGTTGTCTAAGCAAACTCCGCGTTCAGGGCTGCCAACTCGCAAAAATAGTTCCTCTCTCTTAAACCAACTTTTGATTATAATTCATTTAATTATGAAAAAAACTTAACCTTGAAGTGGATAAATTAAATAATAAGCAAGAATCACTAGTTCGCTGCAATGTCTACTTTTGTAACATATCACAAGATAACTTATTCCGCAATTGAATACCTCTTAAAATAGGGTCTAAACACATAAGTTGCTAGCCCCAAACGCGAATTGAATATGAACAGAAAAAAACCATATATTGGGACTATGCATTAATTTTAAAGGTTGCACACAGATGGCGTTATTTACAACAGTATCGCATCTGGCAATACTGTAACTATATTCATGTCAAAGCCTCATCATTAGGCTTTGTTTACCAGTATCTGTCATTTCGCTGAAGTGTACACAACATAGTTTTTTTGTGCTCCGAGTATGTCAACTTTCGTGCCGTCAAAACGCAATTTGCGGGAAGCCTTGCTTTTTTGCTTCAATTTGAAGAAAAATACCACCCAAGCCCGTCAATTGCTGTTGGATGCCTACCCGAACCATACTCCATCGATTTCAACCTGTGAGTACTGGTTTCGACGCTTCAAAAGTGGTGTTTTTGATACCGAGGACAAGGAGCGACCTGGACAGCCCAAAAGGTTCGAAGACGCAGAATTGGAGGCATTGCTGGACCAAGACCCGTGCCAAACGCAAGAAGAGCTCGCCGAAACGTTGGACGTTGACCAAGCAACCATTTCCAGACGTCTCAAAGCGATGGGAATGATCCAAAAGCCAGGTAATTGGGTGCCATACGAGTTGAAGCCGAGAGACGTCGAACGCCGATTTTTCACGTGCGAATTGCTGCTTGAACGACTTGGCCGGAAGGGTTTTTTGCATCGTATTGTGACTGGCGACGAAAAGTGGATCCATTACGTTAACCCAAAGCGTAAAAAAACATATGTCAAGCCCGGCCAACCGGCGCCATCGACGTCCAAGCCGAATATTCATGGTTCGAAGCTCATGCTCTGTATTTGGTGGGATCAGAAGGGTGTGGTGTACTATGAGCTGCTCCAACCCAACGAAACCATCTCTGGGGAAGTCTACCGACGTCAATTGATGCGTTTGAGCCGAGCATTGCTTGAAAAACGGCCGGAAACGGTCGAAAGACACGACAAGGTTATTTTGCAGCATGACAACGCTCGGCCGCATGTTGCACAGGTCGTCAAAACATACCTTGGAACGCTCAACTGGGAAGTGCTACCCCACCCGCCGTACAGCCCAGACATTGCTCCTTCGGATTACCACTTGTTCCGGGAGATGCAGCGTAAGCTGGCTGGACACCGCTTCTCTTCATATGAAGAGACCAAAAAATGGATCGATTCATTCATAGCCGCCCAGAAGCCGGAATTTTGGAGAAACGGAATCCGGAAATTGAAAGAAAGATGGGAAAAGGTTGTGGCTAGCGACCGACAGTACTTTGAATGATGTATCAATCCATTTTGAAATCGAAATAAAGCCCCATTTTTGGTGAAAAAACCTTTAAAATTAATGCATAGTCCTAATAAAAAGAAATAAATATGGGAACCGCTGACATTTTGATAGAGCATTTGAATTAAAAATAGGGATGTAACGATAGAACATTTTGCCGATTCCGATTATTGGAGTTAAAAATCGGCGATTTTGATACGATACCGATATATATAGTTAGCTTATTGAGTAAATCAAATTAAAACGATATTATTATTATATAATTATAATTATTATATAAAAAAAAAATAATAAACCAATTCATAAAGTTATGTTTTGAAAATATCTTAACAACTAAATTTCACTATAGGCAGATTTTTTTTCAGAAAGCATAGTTTATTTAAATTATTTGCAGATAACCTGTTGCACAAATCATTTAGTATGAGACCTGCGGTTGAAAAAACGATGTTTTGAATCGACTAAGCGTAGTTGATAAGACAAGTACTTTTGCGGAAGCTTTTTTAAGTTTGGAAATCTCTCTTCATTACCCCAAAAGTTCCTTGAATCTGCGTTTCTTGGAATGTTTGGACATCTTAAATAAGACTCCACCTCTTCTTGGGCTTCTTTAATTAAATTGTCACAAGCGGTCTATATATCAGTATAAATCTTACACTTAGCTCTGTGTGACTTTTCTTGAATAATACCCTCAAAATCTCTCTTTGTAATTTTAATTAGAGAGGTAAGTGTTCTTTTCGCCAGTATCCCTGTATTTGCGTTTGCGAATGTCCGCAATTTGTAGCGCGGATCTAATGTTGTTGATAAAAAAAAAATATCTCCTCACTCTCGAAATAATGAAATCTTCCATTGATTCCGGATATCAAAATATCCAAAAAATGTAAATGTTCTAGGCTATTATTGCTGTTGTCGTTCACTACGTGCTGATCTTTAATCTGTTGTAAAACTTTTCTAATACTGTTATAGTTAGTTAGAGGTATACCGTCGGATAAGCAGGCAGATTCTTCACTTATAGATTTAGTGGCTTCCTCAAAAAAAGTTAACGTCGACATAACATGTTCCACCCAATCTTTTGTAACCAATTCAGTTTCACATTTCTAAAGCAGGTTGAACTACAATTCGTTGCTCTTGAAGTCTTCTAAGCGCTTGAAGAGTTGAATCCCAGCGAGTACTGACATTCTGAATGAGCACATTACAAGGAACGTTGTGAGTTTTTTGCATTTCTGTGAGGATTTAACGAATTGGTATTGAGTGATTGAACGGGCCAATAATCTATTATCTTGCCTTTTTAATCATGTCATCTATTTTATCTTCCCCGAATATTTTATCCTTCAGTATTAATTGTAAAGAGTGCGCCATACATCTCATTCTACTCTCACTTGTGTTACAGCAAGGCCCATGTTTTGTGCATTATCTGTCACTACAGCTCGTACCTGTTTTTTGATGCCCCAATTTTGAAACAGTTGACGGAAGTTCTGTGCTATGTTTTCCCAACTATGCTTTTCCCCTTCAAAAGGAAATACCTTTGGTAGTAAGTCTGCAGCTCGAAATTTTTGTCTATCCCGTGCGCAGTCAGACTTATAAAATCATTAACGAATGACGCAGCGTCGCTCGTCCATAAAACTGTGGTGACAATTATGTGGGGAAGTTCTTGTAATAGAACTTTTATTTTGTTTTTACGCGGCAATACATGTCTCGTATTACATTTTCTGAAATATGGGGACGGGAAACCATTTTATATTTTGGACACAACTTATTAATAGTGCGTTGAAATGCATTTGTATTATTCAAATCAAATGGCTCCATATCCATACAATTTGTTTAGCTATTGTTTATGTGACCGCTTTTCCTCTTGGATCATCAGTATCGTACACAAGACTTTTTCGAAACTGTGTTCTAATGTTATTTATTTTTTAAGTGGCGGACCACTGTCGGTCTTTGACGTATGGTTGTGCCACTCTTTTTCATGGCAACGCTTTAAATATGTCCAAATGTTTGAGGTTGTGTAGCTCTTGCTCGCACCACCACGAGAAACGCTGACATTGAAATATAATGTTTAATTTCAAAATATTCCCAGGTGGAACTTGTACATTTTAAAGGCTTCGCCATACCAAAATTTGTTTGCACTGACTTATACAGTGGCTCCTAGCTTTGTTCATGCAGCAGCACATTAAAACTTTGGAACGGTGCTTTTCCGTAACTTATAAAGATATCGAAAAAATTTGAACGCCTTTTTTATGTCAATCTTTCTTTTATTATTGATGTATTATATTAAATCCATTAAAGTAACTTATAAGAAAATATAAATCATAAACTAAAAATACTGGTAAAAAGGTCACAGCTTTTTTCGTGCACTGCACTGAAACTGAAAAAAAAAAAACTAAAAACTTAAATATTAATATTTGGTATGACCTCCATTCTGTTTACCAACGTCCTATTTCCCATTGAAGCATGAAGCAATGAAGTGGTTTGGGGAGAAATTGTTGTCATTCTTCGACCAGGTCAAAAATTGCCCACAAATTTCAATAAAATTCATATCTGGGGACTGTGAAGGCGGAAAAATGACGTGGGGACAATTCCAAATCGGCCAAGATTGCACAATAGCTGCTTTATGTTTTGGGTCATTGTCTTGGTAGAACCGAAAACGCTCTCGTAGGCCCAAGAGTTCAGCACTCTGGTTCAAATTTTCTTTGAGAACGTTTAGGTACATCTCCTTTTTGTCATTGTTCCATCAATAAAAATTAATATCCGACTCATGAAGCAGCCATACAGGCCTTAACCATGACTCTTCCATCACCATGCTTCACGGTTGATTTTAAATGTTGTTTTTGTAGCTCTGTATTTGCCCTACGCCACACATAGTTTTGCCCGTCAGGTCCAAAAATGTTAAAATTGGACTCGTCTGCATATATGACATCATCCCAGAAAGAAGGTGGCTTCGCCACGTGCTTCTTGGCAGTCTTAAGCCGAGCTTGCTGATTTTTTGTTGAGATTAAATGTTTTTGCGTGGTACTTGACCATGAAACCCATTCTTCCGCAACTCTCGGCGCACTGTTTCTGCATAGCATTTCTTCACCATTTCATCGTCTACCACGATGGTCAATTTTGGAGCCGATAACTTAGGGTTGCCTTTAATTTTTCGGACAATTATACGCTTATCCTGGTCGCAAAAAATCTTATTGGGCGCTTTTCGGCCTTTATCTATTATCTTATTCTCGTGAACAAATCTTTCGATTATCCTCTGGATAGTGCTGGGACTTAAGTCCTCCATTTCAGCTATTATCCGCTGAATAATTCTATTTCTGAAATGAGTTATGACCAACTCACGTCACTAAGCTGGTTCGTGGAGACATTTTAATAAAACACGTGTATCTTGATTTGGAATCCTAATTAAAGTGACTAGTTCTGCGCTCGTCCCTAAGTTACTAGTTTCGCGCTAGTGCATTTTGGACTAGTTCTGAAGCTCCTAAATTTATAATTAAAAGCGAAAAAATTTGTCATTCATATTCGGCTTCGAGCAGTCTTACTGATCGGATGTTTATCTCGCAGCTAATAAATTTTTATTTTATTTACTTCATTCAAAACCTAACAGTACCAATAATGACATCGATAAATGCTTATTTCTCGTTTGTCGCTAATGACACCAGGAACAAAAACAAAGGTTCCTAATTAACAGCTCAGCCGGCCGTAGATAGAGCACGATCTTGCTCTCCTGTTCTGTCTTCTAGTACAGTAAGCACTAGTCACTCACTCCATTGGAGTGCCCAATGCCCTTCCCCTCAACCACCTTTACAATCAAGCCCAGAAGAAACTGTGTTTAACGCTACAACAAACACAACACAAAGCACAGCTTTTACTTCACCAGCTAGTGCAGTTTCAGGAACAACAACAGTGTTCTCAGCTACTGGTTCGATTGCGTCATCACATGCAGTTTCTGTAACAACAACAGACGCGGGAACATTTAATAACGATATTAATAACCCAAAACAAGAACAAGCATGCGATAGAAAAAATTCTGCTATGCAAGCTAAAGCAATCAAAAAGACAACTGTATCACCAGCAGGTAGTCAAAAACAGAGCATACAAAACGGGACTCTGGAAAATAAAGCTGCAGTGCAGGCAGGCATTGACCGCTACATACAAATCCAAAATAAGCGTAAACTAAGCCCGCAAAAATTAATAATGCAAAGAAAATGCTTTTGGAAAGTAATAGGTTCCAACTACTTGCTGAAAACAATGTAATGTTAGTCTGTGAGACTCATTTGACTAGTAAAAACTACTTCTTTATACCAGACTTAGTTTATACAACAAATCATTCGGATGGAAGGTGGTACATGCATTATTATAAGAAAGCGTATTAAACGCCAGACCCTAGAGCCATACTCATCTAATTATCTACAAGCAACTTCGGTTCGGGTTTTGTTTTTTTTTTTTTTGTTTTTTATAAAATCGGTAGAGAAGCATCGAAAGCCTCACCGGTCTACAACTGAGTGCGGGGCTTTAACCCGCTACCGCCCGTGTAATAATGTCCCCCCGGAACTGTTTTTTAATATTTCTTTGGAAGGAAAAGGTGGAGCATGATTGCTCAATAGTCTGTCTGTCCCATGTTTTGTGGGTCTCCTCATGTACTGTTTGTCAGTAGGTCATTCCTACACGTCAACAAACTAAAAAATCAGTCCGAGACACCGAATGCCAAACGATTATTTTGCTCACGCAATCGTTCAGCGGCTCTGCCACGTTCCAGTGCGCGGAGAGTACTCATTATGGCAAACATAGCAGTTTTCACTGTTTGCCATTTCTCCGGAGATTGACACATATGTCGCCCCAAATTTCCAACTGTGGGTGGTTCGCCAAAACACTCTTCAATGCTTGCTCTCTCCACAGTAAACCGAGTGTTACGAAATGAATTGAATTAATGTACCGAAAACGAAAACTCTCAACGACTTTGACAGTATTTTTTCTTTATTAGTTATGAACTACACAATTTAGCACCTTCATGTGGTGTTGAACATAAAGGAACTGAAAAACATCACGTGATCTTAAGTATAGTAAACTTAAAACGAAACAAAATACAGAAACAAAAACATGAAAGCTCACTTAAAGCTTAATGCTATTGAAAGCTTTAAGTGAGCGAGATCTAACATATTATAACTTAACTAGGAATAGATAACAAAGAAAAGAAACGACATCATAAACAAAAACACAGCGTTCCTAAACATCGACGGCAACAGAAAAGAACGTGCTGGCATCTTCGGCGATACCAACGCAGGCAGGACAGAAGGGGTCTTCCTCATGCTTAAAACGGTGCAGGTAGTATTGAAAGCACCCGTGTCCATTGAGCATCTGCGTCATATAGAAATCCACTTCACCGTGGGTCTGTGATATACATACATCCAGTCGTGGAATCAAGGAGAAAGTCCATGGCCCTTTTTCAGATGAATCCCACCTTCTTTGCCATTCCTGGATGCTGCACCGACGCTTTTTATCTTTAGATGCTCCAGCACCCGCGTTAAATGTTCGTTGCCACTCACGTGCCATTATGTCAATAGGCATCATGGACGCTATCACATCTATCGCCACATCCGACACCGTGCGAAAGCCACTTGCAACACGCAGCGCGCTCAGCCGGTAAGTCGAGCGGATACCCGGTATATGAGCTTTTTGTGTTGCGTCAGCCCATACTGGCGCTGCGTAAAGCATTATAGAGGCGATTACCCTGGCTAATAGCCTCCGCTTGTTTGCTCGGGGCCCACCTATGTTTGCCATTATGCGGGATAAGGCTCCAACAACTTTAACTGCTTTATTGCTTACGTTGACCAAGTGGTCCTTGAAGGTCAGCCTAGCATCAATTAACACTCGCAGGTACCTAATAGAAGGCTGGGAGGTTATATAGACATCCCCTACACGAAACACGAAAGACTCTCGTACTTTCCGTGTGGACAGGAGTACTGCTTCCGTTTTTTCGGCTGCCAACTCCAGGTGAGCTTGATTTTTCCTGGCTGGTCGCAGACAAGGGGAAGTCTGGGAGAAGTTTTTTCTCCTAATAACCTCCTTTGCTTTCTCGTTCCTTTGTTCTACGACAGAGAGCTCATATAGGGACTTTATGCTCTCTACCGTATTCCTCATTAGCTTTGTTTATAGAGCGCCTTGGCTCACCGTCAGTACCCTTTTCTTCCATATACAGGTTAAGCTCCGCATCATCTCCCACAGCTGATGAAAGTGGGTGTGGCTAGCTGATACTTTCTCCGAGTTGATGACGTAAGATGGACTCACCACCAATTGATCGCATAACCTTGGTAGTGATCGAAGAGTACACCTGCTGCGCCCGAAAAGATCGTCCACTTCCTCGGCTACAGCGACCAAGATTCCCATCGCTGCAGTAGTTTTTGTTCTCGTAGCATTATCTGCTATGGTGGCCGAGTACACCTCCGTAGCATTGATGACGACGACCCGGAGCCCGCTTGCGTACCCTCCAAAGCCGACGGTATCGGGTATCCGACTCCCTGCACCGTAAAGAATCTTCCTTCTTCCTTATTCTTAGTGGATTTATTTCTGGGTGCCTTCCCATATCGTTCTTTAAGCCTACCGTCAGGCTATCTAACACAGCTGACCTTTCAGGTTCAGACGGTGACCAATCTGTGAACAGGCGCTCTTGGATTTGATTATATAAACAAACGAAAACATAATTAAAGGGCGGTTTTCACTCGCCCTGTCACGAGAATTTCACTAGAGTATGTAGTATTTTAAACCACCCCTTCCATTTTCGTCGTTCATTGGTCGGGGACTGCTTATTCAATATTCGCAGCTAACATACATATCTGTAGGCCGTTCACTATCCGCTACCTGTGACCCCCACTCTATCAACGCAACGCCGAGTGAACTTCGGTTCGGGTGCAAATGCGTTATGGTAATCTGACGTTATCTGCTGTATATTGCCCTCCAAGATTTTCAATATCTGCAGATGTGTTTAAAAATTTCTTTGATAGCCTTGGAGCACGATTTTTGGCGGCCGGTGACTACAATACTGAACACACTTATTGGGGGTCTCGTTTAGTAAATCCAAAAGGTCGGTAACTTTACAGCACTCTTGTAAATTGTAAAAACAAGCTAGACTTCGTTTCTCCGGGTAGGTCCACATACTGGCCGGCGGATCTAAGAAAAACTCCTGATATCATCGACTTTGGTATCACAAAAAATATAATAAGAAACCTCATATCAGCAGTTACTCATTATGAACATTCTTCCTATCACTGCCCCGTTGATATCGTTTTACTCGATTTTCCAATACTTGAGGATCGCCCGTATAGACTTATATCTAATAAAACTAATTGGTTGCAATATAAAATATATATTAGTTCTCACATAGAAATTGCACCTGCGATCAACTCTGAAAGTGATATCGACAAATCTGTTAATGAGTTAAGTATCCTATTGGTAGCTGCAGCTGAGGTATCAACGCCTGTGATTGTTGCTCACAAGTTCAGGAGAACAAATTTTCTTAAATAGGAAAATTGAAAAACTGGTTGATTCTAAACGACGGTTGAGAAGAGAATGGCAACAGCATAGTTCTCCTACTGCTAAACAAAGGCTAAAAAATACAACAAAAAGTCTAGCCAAAGCACTTTTAAGCGACCAGCTCAAGGCACAAAGGCGCTATATCTATAACCTATCACCCAAAAACACTAGATTTTCACTTTGGAGAGTACAGAAATCGTTAAAAACTTCTGTGGTACTGGATTCACCTATTAGAGACAGAACCGGAAGTTGGGCAAGGTCTGATGAAGAGAAGGCTAATGTATTTGCCAACCATCTCGAGTACGTGTTGCAACCTAATCTACTTACTAACAAATTTGTGCTACTGCACCAGACAATCACCAACCAGTACATATGTCTCTATTAAAACCAAGCTCAAGTGAAGCCTAAAAAATCTGCTGGTTATGATAGAATCGTGCCAAAAATGATAACTGAACTTCCAAACGCAGCAATAGTATTTCTCTCATGTCTTTTTAATGCTATTTTTCGAATTGGGTACTTTCCAAAGCAGTGGAAGAAATCGGTTATCATAATGGTTCCAAAGCTCGGGAAGGATAGGACATGTCCTTCTTCATATAGACCTATAAGTCTGCTTCCATTTCTTTCTAAGCTATTTGAGAAGGTCCTTAAAGCCAAACTCAATCACCAGTTACAAGCAAATAGTTCAATCCCAGATCATCAATTTTGTTTTAGAGCAAAACATGGAACGATTGAGCAAGTCAACATAGTTACATCGGAAATAAGAACTGTTTTTGAACAGCGAGATTATTGCACAGCAGTATTCCTTGATGTAGCACAAGCGTTTGATCGCATGAGCGTTTGATTTACAAAATTAAATGTTTGTACCCCTAAATATGCATAGAGTCCTGCAATCCTACATATCTAATCGAGTGTTTGTAGTGAGGCAGAAAAATTTCGTTTCAAATGAATTTAAGATAAAAGCAGGAGTTCCCCAAGTTGTCTTGGGACCAACTCTATACATGTTATTCACTGCCGACATTCCAACAAGTTGTCAAATTTTTATTAATTTTGATGATTACTGCCGTAATCAGTCGCTCCCGTTGCCCAGTTAAAGCTTCCGCAGGCTTGGATGCTCATCTTAAAAGCCTTCAGGAGTGGTTATCCAACTGGAGAATTAAGGTTAATGAGGGGAAATGTAAGCATATTACATTTACATTGAACCGACGGACTTCTTCTCCGGTAACGTTAAATGGTGTTACAATTCCTCAAACTCAAGTGGTAACTTATCTTGACGTTCTTCTGGACAGACTGCTCACCTGGCGGAAGTATATAGAATCTAAAAAGATATATATGAAACTAAGGGCTCAAAGTCTTCACTGGCTAATCAATTCTAAATCTGAACTGAGACTTGAGTACAAGGTGATGCTGTATAACTATGTTATTAAAATCATTTGGGCTTATGGTTCTGAATTGTGCACGAGCACGAGTAACATTGAAGTTATACAAAGAGCACAATCCAAGATACTTAGAACAATCACGGGAGCTCAATGGTATATCAGGAATGAAGACATTCACAAAGACGTAGAAGTAAAACCATTAAAAGAAGTACGTTCCAAACGTAAAGCTATTTACATGGACAAACTAGTTCTACATGTTAATCCTCTAGCCAGAGTCCTTGCCCATACAAGGAACTCATCTTGACTGATTCGTAACGATCGTGCTGTCCTTTTGATTAATTAGAGGCTCGTAGTGCTAAGTGAACTCATTCCTCTTCATTGTAGGAGGGACACATATGTATTAATTTTTAAGAATTGTAACCTTATTGTTAGTCCTATTTATTTATATAAGAGATTCAATAAATACTATCAATATAAAAAAAAAACTTAAATAAAATAAAAAAACAAAACCCGCATATTCCATTATATTTATCCAATACTGAAAGTTTAGATTGTTTAAATTTACAAGAAATATACTGAACGCATAACTACTTGCAACTTACAAGCGTAAAGCTATTTACATGGACTAGTTCGACATGTTAATCCTCTAGCCAGAGTCCTTGTCCATACAAGGAACACATCTCGACTCCGTAATCCTTAACGATCGTGCTGCCCTTTTGCTTATTTAGAGGCTCGTAGTGCTAAGTGAACCCCTTCCTCTTCATTGTAGGAAGAACATTCGTGTATAAGTTTTTAAGAGTTGAAACCTAATTGTTGGTCCTATTCATATATATAGGAGATTCAATAACTACCTTCAATACAAAAAAAAAAATATTGCATTTTATTAATTTGTTTACAATTTATGTCCAATTATTAAAAAAAATTTTTTTTTTTGCACCGCGTTTTCCTTAGCTTCCTTGTCCAACTTCCCGTGTTTCCTTTTGAGAGCCTGCTTCTTGAGCAGTCGCTTCTTCCGGAATTGGCAACAGGTTTTCGCGAGAAATTATGAAAAAAGAAATTTACATTAAAAATTGTATGTTGCCGCCAGTAGAGTTCAATCATTCAATGAATTGCGATTTTATATTTCTGAGACATTAGATCAGGGCCATTTATCACATAATAGTAGAGTTTTCACAAAGAACATTGTTTACAGAGAAGTTAAGAGATTGGTGGCATAGAGGCTATCACCTCAATCGCTACATCAGATATCGTGCGAAAATAGTCACAGCAGGTATAAGTTAAGGCGTATGTGTGACTGTGTGTATGGGCATGATCGCGCCGTTCAAGAGTTTCGGAGACTGTTAAATTTTTGTTTTGTTTTTATTCCAATAAAGGTTTATATGTTTTGTGTAAATTCTTAACATTTACCGGCTGGAGCAAATAATGAATGTAATGTGTTTATTATGTATGAATTAGCTAATGAATTAGATCGTGCAAATGTGTTTGTACGTTCTTTTAGGTCAAAGGTTGAATATTGTCAACGACCTAAAAATACAACTGCTAATGATTGTATGATGATTAAGGTGAATAAAGAGTGTGATATTCGTCGATATAACGTTGCTATTCAGACTGATGTTGCAGCTATTGTTAGAAGCGATGACGGTGAACCACCTTTTTAAAGAGGTATGGTTGTTTTTTCGAAATATTCACGAGAACTTCATAATGTTTCTGTTTTGGACTCTTCATTAGGTCCGTTGGCATATCCTTTGTTGACTCCTAATGGTGATACCGGTTGTAAATATGTCACATAACATTTCTTCTACTACTAATTCAACAAAGTTACTATGTTACAGTATACATGCTGATTTTAGTCTTCTGCATTCTTCCCAAAATTTATTTCTTAAATGGATCGTTGATATGTACGCTCGAATTGAAAATACAGATTACATTTCATTAAACAAAATCAGGCTGCTCTACGTGCTGACCTTATAATAATTTAAGTGATTTTATAAATAAAAATCCAAATGGTAATTCTAGAGTTGGCCACAAAGTAATTTTGCCTCCCACATTCATATGTTCTCCACGAAATATGTTTCAGAATTACTTCGATGGTGTGTGTATTGCACAGCGGAAGGGAACACCTTCATTATTCATAACTATGACATGTAAACCAAATTGGCCCGAAATTATCGAAACCTTAAATGGGGCTAAGGCTCACTTTCGACCTGATATTGTTGTTCGCGTTTTCAAAATTAAATTGAATAAACTGATGAACTTGATAGTTAAAAACGAGATATTCGGTAAAGTTGATGCTACTTTTTTCACAATTGAATTCAAAAACGTGGTCTCCCTCATGCACATATTTTGTTGACTTTGGAAAATGATGATACAGTTGATAGTATTGAAATTTTTGACAGTTTCGAGAGTTATTTGTGGTCTGAATGTTGCAGCGAATGTGTTAGTTTTATGGAATGAATTCAAAGGTGATATGAGTGAAGATTTTCTTATAGACTACAGTCAGGAAATTTCTTATAATCGAAATCTTCTAATAATCGATGATATTCTTCAAACTCATAATACTTCATGTCAAGAACTTGATCTTCCAATCCCTGTTTATTTCCCTGTTGATTCTGTTTTCAGTGATAGCACTAACTGCGTTGAAGAAGAAAATATTTTTGAAGATATGTTTAATAGCGTTAATGATGAACAACGTAATATTATAGTGTTGTACGAAAAGTTTTGAATCATGATACTGGTAGCAATGTATTTTGTTTAACAGCTCACGCAGGTTGTGGGAAAACTTAGGTCGAAACAGCTTTCAGCGGTATTGCTTCTACTCTTTTGATCGGTGGGATGGCCTTACACAATGTGTTCAAACTACCAATTCCATTATTAGAAAATTTAGTTTCAAATATCAGTCCTAACAGTAGTCAAAGTAGATTCCTCAATTCTGCGTCATTGATTATAATCGACGAAATTTCAATGTGTCCTCTTTATGTTATGAAATTAATTGATAGATTACTGAGAGAGTCACGTCTCTCGGGAGAGAATAGAGACAAAGTATTTGTGGTGAACACAATTTTGTTATGCGGTGATTTTAGACAAATCCTGCTATTTGTTCCTTATGGTCACGTGTTACCCTCATAGAAAATTGTATTACATCGTGGTCTGAATTTAAATTCATTTTAAATTCAGTTATTTTGGTTCCAAAAAATGATGATTATTCATTTTTAAATTTAGAAGTCTTAAAACGAATGCCTGGAGAGGAGCAGGCTTACTATAGCTTTGATAAAATTGTCAGTGATGATGCACGTGAACATAATAATTTTCCTATTGAGTTTTTGAATACTGTATCAGTTAGTGGTCTGCCTCTCTATAAATTGATTTTAAAAGAAAACTGTATTGTATTATTAATACGGAATTTAAATTCAGGAAAAGCATTAGTTCGCATGCGCATATAACGAATGCACCGAAACTCAACAGATTGCGAGGTGTTAACAGGTGTAGAGTGTAATATTCCAATTTTAATTCCCCGTGTTCGTTTGACTTATTTGGGAACCCTTTTTTTACCGTTCAAATTTTAAAGAACTCAATTTCCACTCATTCCAGCTTTTGCGATGACTATAAATAAAACCCAAGGTCAAAATTTTCAAAAAGTTGGAATTTTGTTGAGACAGCCTGTATTTAGTCACGGGCAATTGTATGTTGCCGCCAGTAGAGTTCAATCATTCAATGAATTGCGATTTTATATTTCTGAGACATTAGATGAGGGCCATTTATCACATAATAGTAGAGTTTTCACAAAGAACATTGTTTACAGAGAAGTTAAGAGCACTTAGAAAACAAATGTCTTGTTTTTCTAGAATGCGGTCGATTGTGTCGGCCGCGGGTTCCCCTAGTAACAATGAAAAACTCGAATCAAGACAAAGAGAAACGTCGGCAGAGCCATCCGTCTTGCTACAGCAAGCAAATATGCGTGTATAGTGCTCCCGACATGAACATGCATTTAGCATCAGCCATTTCGTATAGGTGTGATCATCATGCTACATGCCGTCGGCAGTTTGCACATATTTCGCATGCCATGCGCTAACTCGCTCACGTCCGCTTTGTCATAAAAGTGAGCACTTGCCTATATTTGCCTCTTTCACACGTACTTACTTCGTGAAGGCGTAAATGAGATTGCATAGCCAAAGAAAGAATGTTGTTTATGAAAGAGAGCTATGAGAGAATAAATATAAATTAGAATTCAGCGACTTTTCATTATCGCAAAAAATTGTCTTAGTTCCAGAGCAGATGTTCAGCAGTTGCAGGACACACGGTTTTATGTCAAATAGTGCGCAAAGGTATCAGCTGAACTACTGCAAATTTTATGAATTTATCGATACATGTCAGAAGGTATTTGGAATTTGTGGAGTAAATATCCACATAAAGGATTTCCCCCGGAAGAGATGGAATGAGTGATTTTCCAATTGGGTGCCTATCGTACTTCGCCCTAGAGCAGATCCTACAGTTAGCTACCACCTCTTTGGCTTTCTTTTCCATTTTAGGAAAAAAGTAGTCGTTAAGTATTTGCTTGACGTTCTCTTGTAAGGCCCTGTGAGCTCTGTTATGTTCTTGGTTTACGATTTCTAATTGCTCGTCAGGATTGATAATGTCTGCTACAAGCTTTGTTGTGTGACAAAAAGCAGTGGTTGGAAATAAGTTTACCAGTTTGTGTTGAATTTTTGCTAATAAGGGTAACTCGCAATGAATAGCATTGACTGCGTCAGGGTTTACCATTTCCAATAACATCTTCAAAAGAGTTTCATTATCGGGAAAAACCAGATGGTGACGAGACATATTACCGAATATTATGAATGTTATTTTTGACGGATATTGCCCACAATCTAGAATAATTTGATTCCTGTAAACGTTTAGTGGCTTTGATACCGACTCCACAGTGTAGGTTAAAGACTCTTCGCTATGGATTTGACTCGGGTTCAGGCTCTAAGGAGTTGATAAATTGACGAGACAAAGCATCTGCTACCAGACTGTCTTTTCCGGATTTATTGTGCAAGTTGGCATTGTATCCCTAAATAGGGGGCTTCCATCGAATTATCTTTGGGTTTGGGTTACGATCAGACACTGCTAAGGTTAGGGGTGATGATCGGTGAATATATTTAATTCCCTAACACCGTACAGGTAATACCTAAGCATCTTCAAGGCACAAACTATTGCTAAGAGCTTACGTTCGTTTGTAGCGAAGTGTTCCTCATTCTTATTCAAGGTCCTTGAAATCATTGTGATTGGCTTGCCGCCCTGACACAATACAGCCCCCAGCGCATGCTAAGACGCATCAGTAGTAAGGTCGAATGCTTTTTTGTGGTCTGTATAGGCCAGCATAATGTCCTCTGATACCAAGATCTGCTTGAGTTTGTTAAAGGCATCTGCTTGGGCCTGATCAAAAAATACCTTGATTTTTAACGCGGACACGGGCTAACTCCCCCCTAATGATGCTGGTTATAGGCTTCGCGATCTTCGTTTAGTCACGGATGAAACAACGTTAGTATCCTGCCATACCAAGAAAAGACCGGACACCCCTCAAGGTTGTGGGTTGAGGTAAATTCTGTATTGCTTCGATTTTTTTTTTGACATGTTTTTATTCCACCCTCTGAAACTGTGAATCCACGGTACTCTAGTTCAGTTTTGAAAAACTTTATTTTTCAACTGATACCCTCATGTTTGCGTTGAGTAGATTTTTAAGCACTGCTTCGACATCGTCGATATAAACGAAGCAGTACAAACCGATATGTTCCCAGAGAACATCGTTGATGGCGCGTTGGAAAATACCTGGCGCGTTTTTTAAAACAAAGGGATGGCGACAAAATTCGTACTTCCCGTTACAGACAGAGAAAGTTATCTTGTCTCGGTCCCGCTCTGCGAGCTCGATTTAGTGGAACCCAGATTTAAGATCCAGAGTCGAAAAGAGGTTTGAATTACCCAGGTTATTTAGAATCACCCCAATATTCGGAATGGGATAGGTATCATTGAGGTTTTACTATTCAACTCCCTAAACTCGATAACGAGCCTCTTCTTTTTTACCCCGTTTTCATCATAGCCGTTTTTGTCCACCACCCATGTGGGGTTGTTATACGGTGACCTCGAGGGTCGAATTATTCCGTTTTTTAATAATTCCCTAATTTCTGATTTCACAAAGAATTGTTGCCACGACATTTGTGGTGTAAGGCAATTTCTTACTCGGGTCCACGTAGACACCTGAAATATTTTTTATAACCCTCTCAAAGCTAGTTTCTTATAACAGCTGGAACTGACTCGACCTGTAGCTGAAGATGACTAACATCGTTACCTTTTTCGAAGTAAATTTTTTCTATCCCTAAGTCAAACTCGAGTTGACCCTTTCTTAGATTAATATTAGCACGAACATTGTTAAGAAAATTGAGGCCTATTACAATTTCAAATCCCGCAGGACGAAGAATTCAGTGGTCACACCAAATAAGTGCATCTTGCACTTCTGTGTAACAGTGGTAACACGGGGGGTCGACAGGGCGAATTCCTTTAAAACCCTCTAGAGGGCTGATATAACTTTTGTAAGCTCCTGTGTCGATAAGTAATTTCAACTCCTGCTTCCCTAGTGTTTTGACATCCAGGGCAGGATTGACTTACCCCTGAAAAATTAATCTAGTCATTAACCTCGTAATCTTCCAAGACATCTGCTGCGGATTTAGCTACCTCCTCATAAGAGCACTTTTGGTCGCCGTTGTCAACACCCTCCTGTTGATTCAAGTGATTGACCCTTTGAAACTTTGGTCCAGTATAACGGTCAGAGGTTGCAGGTTGTTTTGGAATGAAGCCATTTCCCCCTTGCGTGAATTTTGTAGTCTGTCTCAGATGAGCCATACTGGAATCCACTTCCATAGGTTCCGGGCGTTGTTGATTATTAGCATGGATGCTATATTGGACTTCATTACCAAAACCCCCTTGACGGAAATTAACGTTACTATTTCTTTGCTGGCTGTTTCGGCCATTCCAATTCCTCATTTCATGTTGGCCATTTTGACCGTTTCCATTTCCCGGTTGATTATCGCTCCTACCCTGCCTAACAAAATATGGGTTCCTTTGGGTAGCTGAGCTATTTCTATTATTAACATCGGAGGAATCCCCTCTTTCGGTTTTCTGATTTGATTTGTTTGCAGTTTCGGCCGCCCTATTCGCGAAACTAGTGGCAAACACATACCGTTCGTGATTTGCCTTCACTTCTTGAGCGAGAGCTTAGGCGGTAGGTAAATATTTAGGCTGCGCCGCGATCCGTATATCACATAAGGGTTTCCTGAGGC
The DNA here is from genome assembly GCA_037043295.1 of Amiota minor. Classification (NCBI taxonomy): domain Eukaryota; kingdom Metazoa; phylum Arthropoda; class Insecta; order Diptera; family Drosophilidae; genus Amiota; species Amiota minor. The sequence continues at coordinate 37,228 of JBAMAW010001325.1, forward strand.
CTGAAATAAAAACCCTTAGGGCATCGGCCTATATTATGCATTTATAGCTTCAGCAATTTCTGTGCCATATCTCATTTTGGTTTTATTGGCCAAGGCAGACAGTTTTTTCTCCACCTCGTCATTAAAATCGAATACATTAGAGGAACACTGCCTTAATGTTTATAACTCCTGCTCTATCAAGTATATTTTCCTTTTGTCTGTGTTTTCTTTTTTTTTGTTTGTGATATTTTGTATAACGAGTAACTCAACTTACATGATTCTCATTTTATCCTCTATTTAGTGGTTATCGGTCTCTGCGCTCGTTGCCGCTGTAGTTTTCCTTGTTGATGATGTAATTGTTGATGTGTAGTCTTGGTATAGTTTTTATTGTTGTTGGTGTTGGTGTAAGCTGATGTTGCTATTGCTGTTGTTTCTTGCTGTTTTCAGTTTTTCTCTTTTATTCTTTTCGAAATCACCCACTGCAGCTTTTTTTTTTTTTTCGTTTATTTTCTTTTCCACAAAATCACACACACCACGTTGGGTGCCAATTAATAAATTTTATTGTTTGTTTTTAATAAAGTATTTGTAAATACATATATTATTTATTTGTACACATCTTCCAACCAACTTCTAGCCAACTTCCAAGTTTCGATCAACAAGTACTATAAGTTAAACTTTTCCTTTTTATAGTTATTAAAAAAGACCGAGAAGCTTTTTAATATGTCAAGTTTTATTGCAGATTTGTTTTACACTGTTTATTTATTTATTGATACTGAGCATACTGACTCAAGTACAAATTAACATTAGCAAACCGAACTATTTATATAAACTGAAGTATAAATCATTTGAGAATTATTAGACATTAAAAGAAACAACAGAACGATTTACCTTGGAACATAGTGGAAATGAAACGATAGAATTGTTTCAACATAGACTAATTTTACAAATGTTTTTATCTTAACAATAATTTGCTTAATACTAAGAAACTAAAGAATCCTAAAGAAACCAAATGACCAAATTATTGTATTTCTTGCATTTAATTTGTTGTGTGATAACTTACATTCGAGAAATAACTTTGGGTTCATTTATATAATTTAATAAATTTTATTATGGGTGTGGAGATGGTTTGTTAACTTATATAATATAAGTACATAAGTCTGTTTATTCATATTTGTTTTTCATTTACATATAAACTAAATAAGTAGAAGATAAATAGAAAATAAAACCAAGAATGAGTTCAGACAGCGATTGTGCAGCGGCAATATTTCTTGCAATAACAATTAAACGAAAGAAGAGGCTGAATAAGCGAAAACCTAAAATATTATATGGTGCAAAGAGTGGTACAAATTTTTTTTATTGTAATTTAAAAAGAAAATACACACTTCATTTTAACATTCATTTCTTTCTTGTTTTTTAAATTGATAATGTTGAATAAAAATAAATATTTTGTTTTTTTTTTTAATATTTATTGTATCTTCTAAATATATTTATGAATAGGACTGAAAATAAGCTTACAACTCTTAAGAACGAATAAACTTGTGTCCTTCCTACAAAGAAGGGGTTCACTTAGCACTCTAAGTAAACAAAGAGCTGCACGATCGTTGCGATTTCTACGATATGAATTTTTTGACTTGGTCTAGAAAGTCTGTAGCACAGCTCCGTGTTGGTCTATATGCAAAATTTCATAACGTTTGTTTTTCACATTCTTTCGTTCGGACTTTCCGCTCTCGACGCCAGTTGAAAGAAAGTAAACAAATACTTACCTCTCAATTGTTCTCTCCTATTGGTTCGCCTCTGCATTACCAGGAACTAGCTAATTTAGTAGTTGCCAGATAATAAGAAAAGGAACTGGTTAATAATTA
>JBAMAW010001327.1:0-16128 GCA_037043295.1 Amiota minor
AGGGCATAGGACTGGTCCTTTCTTGTTTTTACTTAATTCTGTCTTAATAGAAAAAAAAAAAAAAAAAAAAAAAAAAAAAAAGCAAAAAAAAAAAAAAAAAAAAAAAATTTGCATAAACAGCAAAAATACAATATTTTACTGAGACGTGGATGGGTAACAATCAGAGCCGTCTGATTGCATTGTAAAATACAAAGCGAGTGCTGGAGGAGTAGCAATTTATAAAAATCAATCAGCATTGTTACACCAAAATTTACGGAATCAATGATACGAAGAGTTGGTGACATTTGTTCCGCTACAGTGAGAACGGTATTCAAATAATAATGGCAGTTATTAAGACAATGATTATTCTATCTAATAAGTATGCCAGAAAGGAGCGCGATTTGTAGAATCAACTGGTATAATCAGTCCACCTTTACAATTTAAATAACTATAATAATAAAATAAAAATATTTTGGAGTGATTTTATTAAAGTCCTTTTATACGTCCTCAACATTGTGACTGTCAGGTCATGACTTTAGGAATCAAAAACTGAATCATGAAGATTTACCTTTCAAAATGAAAAAAAACTAAATAGGCACTTAGAGCTTCTATGAATCTGTCAAATATTAGTATTCAAGCTGAAATGAATCAATTTTGAAATTCCAATGCTTGAATATGCGTATTGAGTTGTTCGTTGGAATGCAAACACAATTTACACAAAATTCTTACACAAATATTTTTTTGCTCTCTCCTGCTACATTTAAAAAATTCGAAGAAAAAATTATTATCACAATAAATAGAGAAAAAAAAATTTGACTGAATACGACTGAATACAATCTTCCTATAGTGTGTTGTTCCTGGAGTACTACATTGGAATCGTACTCAGTAAGCAGCTGAATGCGTTCTATTGACACCATTAGGATTCATTTGTTTTGTTTTTAAATTGGTTCCATATGAATGAAATATATTTGATCAGAGGTACTCTCCCTAGTGGTTCGGTTTGACCTACCGCGCCTATATTAAGTGCAAAAATCAAAAATGTTTTTCAAATAAGAACCTGAATAATTGGTTTGGGTACCCCCTATATTTGGCTGATTCCAATTTACAGCTCCTATAAGTGTTATAGTGTCTAGACCCCATTTTCCGAAAAACAAAAGAGTTTTATTGCACTGTGGCGACCACTTGACGAAAAATATTTTAGTTGTTTTTCTTATCAGTTCGAAAACATGATCAAACCAGATCTATCTATGGCGTATCCTCATACGAATAAGAAGCCATTCCATGAAATCTAAATCATCGTTCTTAATAAAATATATTTGATAGATTTTATTATTATTTTTAATGTGGAACTGTTACAATGCTTTCATGACATCACGAATGTTAAGTTTTATTATATAAATTATATTATTTAATATCTTCTATGAGGTTCATTATTACATGCCTGTATAAATTCTTTTGTACTCAATATTTGACAGTAACTTTTCACGAAATGTACAAGTACTATTTCTCTAACCGAATCGATTATATGTATTCTTTCGTTACTGTTATTATTCTGTTTTTGTTTTGATGTTTGGCACTCTATGTATTCTTTTGTTACTGTTATTGTTGGTACTATTTCGTTCCTTGCGATACATTTGTGACTTAAATGTTAATAAAAATTAATGAGCATTGAGAATATTGTTTGAAGAATTACCGGAACCTTTGACAATTCTAGTGTCGTCACTGTCGGTTCCCACACTGTACACAGCAAGTTGCATATAATACTCAAAGTAAGTAGATACTTTGTTCAATTATTCTCACTGTAATTCTTTTTTATCTGCATAAAGCTTCAAGAAGTTCTTGGCCTGTTATGAATATATGTTATTTTTGTTTTTATTTCATTTATATGTTGATTAAAGCTTACATTCGTCTTCATGATTAAGAGATATTGACTGTGCATATAAAAATTCACCAAGAATTTTGATAACGCCTCTATACATTTAATGTAGTTGCTAACAATATAAAAGTCATTAATTGAACTACATAAACTGTACATCAAATACGTATCAGTCAGGAAATCTTTGTGATAATGTTACAACAACATAATACTATATATTCAAGAAATACCTAAATTTTGTTTTCTTCTGTTGGATCAATCATTGCTTCATTTACTAAGTGTAGTTTCATCAAAACGTTCGAGTAATGACAACATTATCATCACTCAAGCTTATTATCGCAAATTTTATAATCATCAGCCGAAGAATCAATCGTATCATCCGGAACATAATCCATATCATCATCCGTAATATTATTTGTATCATCGTTATCTTATAAATATTATAATAATAATAATTATCATTATTATTTTCATTATTATTATTATTTTCATTATTTTTATTATTATTATTATTATTATTATTATTATTATTTTTATTATTATTATTATTCATATTATTATCATTATTTTTATTATTTTTATTATTATTAGTATTCTCTATCTTTATAATTAGTATTAACTTTGTTTATCCCTGATGTTTTGTTTATCCCCAAATATCAAGTAGTTTTCCCACAATGTATTGTTATATGCTCCCGTAGCCAAATTCATGTATGGTGATACATAAACGATTTTAAAATTACGATGCGCAAAACTTAAAATTTCTGTACATCCCAAACAAATGTTATTGAAAGACGATCTAAAATATCTAAGAAATAGAATGATAACGATCATCGAACTTTTGCACAGCATTTACACCAGAGATTTACGTTCGCTTTTTTGGTATTCAGATGGATCAGTGCAAGGAGAAAATTCTCATTTGGCACCATGGCGTGAACTCACATTAGTAATGCCATTTTCACCTCATAAATAATCGGTACTTCAGTACAATGATTTATCAGTTAATTAGACTTGCTCGAATCGCACTGAATTATTAAATTCAAACAAGAAAATGCCAAAACTCGATTAATTTCAAGACCATAAATTGCATTGAACCATAAAACGTCGATTAGTTTGCCACCAAATGGATTTAACTTTTTCATTATCAAATCTCTTTCATCAGTCTCGAAAAATAAATCATTTCTATAATAGAAAAAAGATTAAATTTAAATCATTTGAGCGCATATAATAATTTCTTTAATCTACAATATTATTGGGAGTACAAATTACTTCGGTCCGTTTGCAAAAGATGGCTCCACCTGCAAGTTGTGGCCGATTTTGGAAGCGATTACCTATTCCATTGGAAAGGTAGCAATTTCCGTTCGGTAGAACATTTGGGATTTATTCAAAAGCAAGGATATTGGGGGTGCATTACGAGTTGAAGCCGAGAGATGTCGAAAGGCGATTTCTCGCTTCGGAACTGCTTCTTAAAAGACATCAAAGGAAGGGATTTTTGCACCGGGTCGTGACTGGAGATGAAAAATGGCAATACTACGATAACCCCAAGAAGAAAAAATACTATGCCAAGCCTGGTGAACCCGCTCCATCATCGTCTACATCGACACCAAAGCAAAACATCCACGGTTCAAAGGTCATGCTCTGCATATGGTAGGACCAGACGGATGTGGTATATTATGAACTACTAAAACCAAACGAAACCATTTACGCGGAACGTTATAGACTACAACTAATGCGTTTGAGCCGTGCATTGTGTGAAAAACGGCCAGAAACGGCCGAAAGGCATGACAAGGTGATTTTGCAACATGACAACGCTCGGCCCCACGTAACTGTAACGATCAAAAATTACATGAAAACGCTGAAATGGGAGGTCTTACCCCACCCGCCGTATTCTCCAGACCTTGCTCCTTCCAACTACTGGCTTTTTCGACGGATGCAGAACGATTTGGGTGGTCACCGGTTCGGGTCTTTTGAAGAAATCGAAAAATGGCTCAATGATTGGATCGAGGCTAGAGAGGACTCATTTTTTAGAGATGGTATTCGAAAATGACCTGAGAGATGGGCAAAAGTAGTCTCTTGCGGCGGACAATACTTTGAATGATGTATTTTTTACTTTTTTTCAATAATAAAACACTTTTTTGAACACAAAACAAACGGACCGAATTAATTTCATCCAATGCAATATGTGGAAAACTTTCAAATTCATTGTGTAAAATATACATAAAACTTGATAAGATACCTAATGTCAGTTCACTGAAGTTGACATTATTTTTACATTTTATTTACGAGTGTGTACCATTTTGGGTGTATCGAAATGACCGATTGGAATTTAATTTTTTTTTTTTTTTTTTGAAAAATCCAAAACGAACAGCCGCTATTATTATTTTCAAGGTTTTTATCATTTTGTTGCCACGAGTTTTGAATATTATAAAGGTCGATCAAATTTTATCTACGACGAGAATAGGGAACATTACCAAATTGTGGAGTCTTGTGTACAACAAGCAGCTAATCGCATTTTTGTTCCCTTCTCACATCATGTGCCAAGTTGTTGTTGTAGGCAAAATTTGATCCACCCATTCCGACTTTTTGGGTGGACTTACCAAATTTCTGCATATTGTATTGTTAGCAGAACTAACGGTATATGCAAAATTTCAGCACAATCGGATGTCAAGAAGTGATATCCCTTCCGAGTTTCGTAAATGAAGCTTTTGCACTTTTGCTGCAACAAACTGAGCGACTTATTCAGCCCATTCATTTCAAAACAGAAATATAAAAATAAAAATTAATAACTTGGTCAAACTGGCCAAAGAGGTTGTGTCCATATGGAAGCGATTTTTTTTTTTACAACTGTGCCAACGTAAAAATGATATCAATTCTTTAAATTTAAATATAAAAAGAAAATACTACTTTTTAGAACATAAGATGAAAATAAAAATGACCTAACAGGGAACTTTTGCTTAAACAAAAAGTCACACCCATGAAGAATAGGTGGGAGTTTGTATGGGAGGTACTTGCAATAGTGACAATATATATAAATTAATAACTTGGTAAACGCCAAAGAGGTTTGGTTGGGTCCATATGGAAAGGGTTTTTTTTTTTTTTTTGACAACTGTGCCAACGTAAAAATGATATCAAGTCTTTAAGTTTAAATATAACAAGAAAGAACGTTATCTTCGACTATGCCGAAGATGAAATGCTCTTCACGGGACGCAGTGAATGTTTCATTGTAGTATTCAAAGGGGTGGTTTTTTATGGGAGGTACTCTCCCTAGTAGTCCGATTGAGCTGGTTCCGACAAATTTATTGCACCTTTCTTGGAAACTGATAGTGTCCAAGTTTCAGTTCGATAGGACAAAACTCAAAAAAGTTTTTCTAATAAGAACATTATTTCAAATGGGTGGTTTGTATGGGAGGTACCCCCCTAGTAGTCCGATTGAGCTGGTTCTACTTGCGGCAGAGAGTTAGCCGATAAAAATAACTTACCCTATAACATTGTCTTCGTCCATCGCAATATATAAACAATGAAGAAATATTGTAAAGAAATTCATACAAAGTACTGGTGTTGACAAATTGACAACCATAATCCAATAAATTACATTCTTTAATAGAAATTCTAAAGGTAAAGTTGATGTATGTGGACATAGATCTCCACTTTTACACTTCAATTCATGAATTGAATAGAAACGTATATATGTAAGTGAGAGCAGTAAGCTCTCACTGCTATATGTTAAGATTTGATGATTAAAATGCATTTTAGCAATTTTTCTCAATAATGCTTCCAATATTTTGATCATATAATGTTTACGGTAACTTAATGGCAGTATTGCATCTGGAGCACATATAAATAAAATTTCAATTAACTGATTCCATGTCTTCATTAAGTTGACAGTAGTTGATTGTTCGATTCTGTGAGTATTTAATTGATCAGCAAGCGTCATAATACTTTTCATTTCAAGCAAAATCAAATGGTGTTCGCTTTCATTGGCACTTTTGACTATAAATAAGTCTTCACGTATAACATTCGCAAGCTTCGTAGTATTTATCAGTCGAAATTGAGTTTCTTCGTCTATTTTTAGACAGCTATTTATCATCTCTGACAATTTATCATTTTTGATGTATTTAAAAACTGGCATACTTAACGTCTCATTGTTGACTAATTCTATAAAATTCAATAGGTAACAAATGTTCATAAATCCGGTATTTTCATTTTGACCCAACAATGTTATTGTTTTTCGCGGTGAGCGATCGCTAAGCTTAGTTGGTTTGCAAAAGTTTAACGAATGTGGATAATTAATGTTACTGAAAAGGATGTATAAAATATTGTCATAACGGTATATGTTACCATCCCTGGCGGCCAACATCAATTCAATAGATACACATTTCAATACATGATTCATTATATTTAATATATGCTTTGAATATGTTTCTTGTTTATAGGTTAGTAGAGCAATCATTTGACGGATGAGAATGTCATTGCAATTATTACGAAAATAACGGAATGTAGATTTGGCAGTGATTTTATTCACACACAAATTATAGAATAAATACCAACAACGTTCGGCAATAAACTCGTCATCATTATTATCAGATGAAATAGTATTATTTTGGGTCTATGAAAAAGAAAAAATTACATTAAATATATATAAAACATTATATAATATTGTAAACAATAGGTTAAAAAATTAAAAAAAATAATTAATCTAGATAGTAGCTAATTTCTTATGTACAATAACAATTATGATTAGCTCTTATATACTCGTATTTTAGTCTCTCGTACCATTTGTAGAAAAGCATTTTACTCACATTTATAAATGTATCCATAATTTCTATTAATATCATCATACAATTTATTCCACTCTCCACAACGACAATGCGACGAAAACGGTCGATTCCAAACTTATCATAATGAAAATTATTCCATTATACATCGTTGAAATAATTCAAAAATGGCCTTTTTAATCTGTAGTGCGATTGGAATATTTCTGATTTTAACGTTTTCAGAGAAAGTAATGCTACTGGTGATGCTATCGATGGTGGTATTGCATAAATCAGATGTATCATTATCAGCATCAGCTCCAGAAGTACCTTCAAGACATTCAACAAAACCGAGGCGAATTTCCAATTTTAATGTTTCTTTCAATTCAAGTGGATGCAAACAAAGTTTAAAAATGCCGGCATATAAATTTGTTGAACAGACAACTGAACGCAAAATGTTTATAGAGGCCAACGTATGTCTCGGAAGCCAAGAGTTGTAGGTTACAAATTTCATTATATTCAATATGAAGTCCGGTTGATTTGTAAGTGGATTTAATTCCAATAGTATTCGGTTTAAGCCAATCAATAACTCCGAATTATTGGATATAGCTTGGTTCTCAAATAAGATATACTGCTTTAAAAGAGCCTGCTCTATTATAAGCAAACAATAAAGTCCACAATTTTCAACATGTTCTTTGCCAGGAAACTTCGAATAATCATCAAGTATTTTGCATATATCTCCAATAAGTAACAAGATTGTATGTAACACATTTGATTTTAAATTCAAATCCACCAGCAAATGATAACCAGGTGGTGATGAAAGTGTTTTTACTGCCTGTTCTACTTCTGGAATGTATATATCGAGTAGATAATGTAATATTTTTAAACATTCCGTACCAATTTCCCATTTATCACTTTTCTTATCGTAAGTCCAACTGTAAAATTTAAAGAAGATGTTTTCCACCATAACTTTCACATAAGGAAAAATGCCACATTCAAGAGATTCAATACTCAAATCGTTTGGCATATACGTTGTTAGCAATATGTTTAATAGTGCAAGTAGACTACGACTAAACGGATATTCATTATAGCAAAGTTCATTCCATTTCATTTCATCTTGAAAGCCCAAATTTAAAGTATTATTCTGCATATGAGTGCTATTTATAACTTGAGTTTTTGCCAAGCAACTCCAAACTGTGGCAGCGGTGTCTTTCGAGTTTACCAAATTACTTAAAGTAAATAGAATTTCAGCCTTTAAGTGAATCGTTATTGGACAAGTTAAGAAACCCACGAGCAATGGTAATGTTTGCCAACGTAGTGTTTCTATAAATTTAGTTCGTGATTTCGCATCATAGAGCGTAACATTACGCATCAGAGACATTATTGCAAGTAAAGCATCCATTTCACGTGGATGAAGACGAGCCAACCGATTGCTAGAGCAGGCTTCATTTGTATCCTGGCGAAAATTGCTAAAAAATATAAATTGAATAGTATCCGATGCGATATGCAATATACGATCTGATTGACTTACACATAATACAAGTGAATGGTATTAAAGAAATTATCCCAACTCAGTCGTGCGTCCAAATGATTATCAGAACTTTTCAGTAAATCAAAGACATGACGCGCTGATAACTCACTGCTCGAAATACCGACCAGCATACGCACATAAGATGGAAATAGCCATCTTGGTGGGCACTTGCCATTATTATAGATAAATAGAAATAAGCTACTTGCCCGTCTTGAATTTTTTGGTATGTTTGGTGAAAAAGGCCAATAATCATCGCATAATGATAAGTTACATGGATTACCCTTATAGAATTTAGCAATACACAACATAAGTAATTCTTGACAATTGCGAGTGTTCACAAATGATCTTTGTGAGTGTTGATCCAAACTTTTAAACTCTGGCTCTGAAAAGGCAAGAGCACGTAACTCTTTCACTTTTGGATACATGTAATCAAGGAAATCTATGAAAACTAAATGCATACGTCGAAGGAAAAACTGATTCATGAATATTAATTCATTTTGAAGTAAATCATTATAAATAAAATGAAAGATATTCATTGCTTCCATTGCTTTGTCCACTAATATTTTATCACGATCATCAATAGTAGGAAGATGGGAATAGTCAATTTGTAGACCAGGCGGTAAGTACCTAATACAGGCTAACGAAAGTCCAAAACAAAATGCTATAAAATTTCCATAATGATTACATTGACATTGGTCATTGGGTATTGTTAAGCTTGAAAATTTTTCATAAATCGTTTCAAATGACGGATTACGTAAGAAAGGTAAGCCTGCCACATAGGCAGAATTGTCTCTTTCACATAGTAATACACTCGTATCAAAAGAATATAGAACTGACATCAGGAGTGTTAAACCAAAATTGTCAATATTTCCATTGGGCAATGATGTGTTGTAGTTTACTAGAAAATCAATTAAATGTATTTGAATCGCCTCAGGCAAGCCACGTTGTGCACTCCAATAAAAAAGTGATGTTGCTAGGGCCATTTGTATATCCGTCAATAAATTCCATACTTGATTTTGGTGTTTTTTTGAACCAAGAGCTAGATTTTTTCTTAATAATTCCCACTACAAAAGTTATCATAAATCATATCATCATAATACTCAGTTAAATATGCTTTTAAACTTACTTCTTTTAATATATTGAATTCATCCAAAAGCTCAATTAAACGTTCTAAAATATTTGCTTCTTCAACAAGATATTGTGTAAATTCAGATATTGTTTCAATAAGCTAAAATGGAATAAAGAATTGATGGATTTGTACGTACAACATAAAATATTTAATACTTTCAATTACCTCATTTGGCAGTTCTGCTGTCCATGCAATGCCGGCAGTAACTTCAAATAGATCACGTAAAGTCCAACTTAGTGCCCTACGACCATCATAGTAGAGCAGTACTGCAACCAGTCCATATGATAATCCTGTATGGTGAATCCTTTGCTTTTGTGCGGAGCGAAGCAGTCCTAAAGAAAAAAGTTCATCCAAACCAAACATATCGGATAGAATAATTGCCTCTTGAATTAAATTACTGGACACTTCCCAACTTTGCAATAACATCTCTCGTTTGCATTTGTTCTTTGGCTATGAATAACAGTATACAAAAATATGAAGAAATCCCAATTTAATAATTATATTTGTTGAGAATCCAATGATATGTACTACTTGTATATAGAACTTTATAAATATGGTGTATCAATTTATTTATTGTTTACTAGCTGACTCGGCAAACTTTATTTTGCACTCGGAAAACTTTTGTGAATTTGCTAGAAACGTCGTCCCGCCCAAATGAGAAATTAGTGGGAATTAGAGGAATCCTAGGTATAAAAACGCTGACTCCCTTGCCGCAACCTGTCAAAATCTCTGCTTCTATAACTTTTGGTTGTAAAGTTTTCCCTTTCAATCTGGTGCCGTTACACAATTTAGGAGGATTTAAATTTCTTAAAAGGATAATGGGTACTCCTATTTATACTCTTCACGGGAGTGAATAGTATTATAAGTTTGTCATGAAGTTTGTAACAAGCAGAAAGAGACAACAGAGACCACATAAAGTATATATATTCTTGATCAGCTCGATTAGATGAATTGATTAAGCCATGACCGTCTGTCCGTCTGTATTTATGCAAACTAGTCCAAAATAGGCGCAGTAAATTTGTTGTAACTAGCCGAATCGGACCACTAAGGAGGGTACCTCCTATACAAATGGGCATAGTCGAAGATAACGTTCTTTCTTGTTTTAATTTGATATTGGGGGCACTCAGAGACTCTAAAAATTCTATAAGATAATTGGTAACGTGTTATTTACTTTGTTAATACAACGATATTCAGTGTTTTTCCTCGGGACACTAGTCAATATTTTATAATTAACCCGACGCGGCTTCTCACTGGTGATGCATCTATCTTCTATCTATCTATCTTCAAGCTACATACATATCTATCTATATAAATATATATAGAACCGATTTTAATAATATTTTTTTTTAAACATCAAATGAATGGTAACGAAGCAAGTTGTATATTTTATTAAAAATACTATATCAGGTTTTGTTTATGCGTCAGATAATCGGATCGAACTAAATATGTTAAGCAAAGAAATGAAGTACCAGTGTTTTACGTGCTCACCTATCTGTAAAAAGACTCAAGAACACGGTGCCAAGCACATGGATTGATAAACGTCAATCAACGTCCCCTTGGATATATATCCGCAGGTCCCAAATTTAAGTCATATTTATTTTGGTAAATATGACTCTCTCCTTGGTGGGGAGCGAGGCCTATCTTAAACCTCTGCTGCTCTCTGGGTCACAGCACCCGGTTGTATAACGCAACTCCACGTCGAGTTATTACTCTACCCGCATTTGGGTATTAAACCACAACCACCACGATACTCCCACAAGGGGGCCGTACCCGCTGGCCAGGACGGAAACAAGTTCCGTGGGCTCCTGACCACCCGTGGTACCAGAAAATAGCCTCTGGTCAGACTTCGTACCCGAGGTACTACCAATTCGAACTCCAAAAGTTCATGGGTTGGTGATCCCTTAAATCAACATTCTCTATTCACAGAGAACATGATTATAGTAGCTTCAATCAAATTTTGCATAATTTTTTTAACAGCGAGTCTTGTTCCAATTTCACACAATTTCAGCTGATTTAGATTTCGCAATATGATTATCACCGAGCCCACCTTGAGTTGTAAATTATGTGGCGGTATTCCTGGCAAATTCAATGAATTTAGGAATTCAGTTGGATAATTCACAATTTCATTTGGATCGGTAATAAAATCGATCGACTTAAATGAATGCATTTCCCCATCAATTTGATTCATCTACATCCTTATTTTTTGCTGCTAAAATGGCTCGTTCGCTCAACCAATCGTGGTTTTTGTAATTAGCGCCAATATTTGGGAACACTTTTGAAATTAAATCTTCTTTTGACGTTGTCAATTGACAAAGATTTTGTGGAAAAGTAATGAGACCAGTAGAAGAATCCACAGGAATTTTTCCATTTCCAATATCTAATAATGCCTTTGACAAAACTTCTGCCGATATGTCATATTGTAAGGCCACTCGCATATTCATTATTAACTTGATATTTTTAACATATGTATCTCCACAAATTTAATGCTCTTAAGCAAGCATTTATTTCATCAGCAGCAGTTGATCTGGGAGTGACTGGCAGCGCTTGACTTTGCTGTGAAAATCTCTTAACGTTCAATCGAGTGCCTCTAATGCTCGTTTCTAATATTCTCAAATTACTCACTCCACCTCACTCAACAATAGTACACGAAATACGTGAAAGAAGAGGAAAGTAGTCGGCAGAATAGTTGTAAGTTTTATAAAAACACGATACAAAAAGGTTTACAGGTTTGATTGATTGTCATTGAATTCACTAATAAGAGGGATAAAAATTACAACAACACAGAATTCAAGCCGGAGCAAACCATAAGCAATGAAGAAGCAAAAAGGTTTGCTAAAACAATAACAAATTCTCAATTGGATTGAGGTCGGGAGATTGTGCAGGCCACTTAATTGTCTGGAAATTTTGCTGGGACAGCCATTCCTTGACAATATTGGCGGTGTGTTTGACTGACTGTCTCATTTAACTCTTCACCAGCCTGCTTTGGTGTCGTACAACTGTCTTATAGCATTTCCCGTTCTATTAAACGTGCATCTGAGTCCGACAGTATTCGCGGCCGTCCTCAAACATTTACCGCACATACCACACTTCGTCTCTTCTGCACATTAACTACAGTGCGTTGGCTTATATTCAATTGTTTGGCTATTAATCTTGTGGAATTTCCACTCAGTTAACACCACGACACTATTTTCTAAATCAATATTTATTTTCCTCATAATAAGCAATTAAAAAGCAATGCTCTAACTTCAAACACTTTGTTATAATTAAAACCAAAAGTAAACGCAAAGCAAACGAAGATCAGACACAACATAAAAACCAATAACGGTTAATATTTTTGCATTTGTTTAATTTAACTGCGCTTTAAGCTTCAAAAGTGCGAAACGTGCAGAACTGAGCACATAGCAGTTCTCTTAAGTTTTTAAATTTTTCTCTTTGTTGAATTAGTCTCTTAAGTTATTTTCTAAGCTATTTTGTTTAAGAATTAAACAAAGAAAAAATAAAATTACTTTTGTAGAATTGAATTGGGTATTAATATTTTTACAGCGCCTTAAAGTTAAATTTGTAAACATTTGCTCGGTTTTGCACGTTACTGTATATTTCAAATTTCTAATATTTTCAAACTACTCACTCCCCCCACTTAACAAAATTAAAACAAAGTACGCGAAAGAAGAAGAGAAACAAAAATCATCAGAACACAATTCGGATTTTGTTACACGACTAACCCGCGACCCTCCCACTTCCCTCATGAATAAATCAAAATTGATCAATAGCCTTAAACACGAAACACAAACAAAGCCAAGCACAAACAACGAAGCACATTGTCTCTTTCTTGTCGCACTTTAAATGCACATAAAATGCAGAAACGAAGAGCGTAAAAAGAACGTACTCAGAGAGGAAAAATACAACAATAACAACAACCAAAGCATTAAAAGCATATTGCTTGGTCTTGCAGTGGTTTTCAAAAAACTTAATACCTAAAAATATTATATTAAAAGTTAAAAACTAAAAAAAATAAGTATGCAACTTTTCATTAGCATTCATTTGTCGTTTTAAATAAAATTAAAATTAAAAATTAAAAAATTATTAAACTCGGCTTAGTATAGTGTTCAAAAAAAAAAAAAAAAATGTAAAAAATGGGTTAAAAAAGTGCCTGTATCTCAACAATAGCGCCACCTCTTGGCATAAACCATCTTGGTGACCCCATAAGTACAGCAAAAAAAAAAAAACTGATCAAAATTGGTTCAACCGTTTTCAATTGATGAGCGTTGGTACAGGTTTCGAAATTTTTTTTCTATGTAAGATGAGTAATGGGGAGGCAGACCACTAACAATCCTCAAAAAATCAATAGGAAAATTATTATATTCACGTGCATCATCACTGACAATTTTATCAAAGCTGTAGGAAGCCTGCTCCTCTCCAGGCATTCGTTTTAAGACTTCTAAATTTATAAATGAACAATCATCATTTTTTGGAACCAAAATAACTGAATTCAAAATGTCAGTGTTAAAATAATTTCCGGAATATTTCCAAATACTTATATCATTGATAAGATTTAATGAATTTATTTTATAAATGATTGCTGTTTGGACATAAGTTTCCCCACAACCTGCGTGAGCCGTTAAATAACATACATTGCTACCAGTATCATGATTCAAATCTTTTCGTAAAACACTATCTATAATATTACGTTGTTCATCATTAGCGCTTGTAAACATATCTTCAAAAATATTTTCTTCTTCAACGCGGTTAGTACTATCACTGAAAACAAAATCAACAGGGAAATAAACAGGGATTGGAAGACCAAGTTCTAGACATGAAGTATTATGAGTCGGAAGAATATCATGGATTATAATCTAATAATTATTAGAATAGTGCGATTATAAGAAATTTCCTGACTGTAGTCTATGAGAAAATCTTCACTCATATTATCTTTGAATTCATTCCATAAAACTAATACATTCGCTGGAACATTCAAAACACAAATAAACCCAAATAATTAATTAGTTGGTTTTACTTCATTTAAACATTCACGCCATTCGTTGTCATTCAATGCAATCCCCCGCGCGTGGCATGCTTCCACAATAGTAGGATACACAACCCCATTATAGAATCGTAATCCTCAAAAGACTTGGCACCACGAACGTGTAATAGAAGTAATCATATGTGAAATAACTCGACATCTTTAGGAGATACAACATACATTCGAGAAATAACTTTCTCTGTCCCACGTTGTCTGACTGTCAACTTTTTTGCTTTACTATCCCACACGAAATGTTGTGGAATTTCAATATACGAAATTTATTTGCAGAAGGAACGTGTATTCAATTCAAAGAATGCTAATAATTTCGCCTGTTTAATAATTTTTACGCAAACAAAATTAGAAATATTCTTATTCGCAACTCTCCAAAAATAATTTTAGTTTGTCATTGCCTTTGATTGTTGGTAATGAAATGGCTGACAAAGTAGCCAAAGAAGCTGCTTTCTCTCCGCTCCATACAACGCCGTATTTTTCCTCACAAGACTCTGTGATATACATACATAAAAACTCATTTCAAAACCCAACACACTGGATTACATCAAGCAACATCAAATTGGTACAAGCTAGTCAATCATAACAAACTTGCAGCTAAAACTTTCCTTCCAGCCCTTTCTGATGAATTCAGAAGACAGGACGTGATAAAATTTTTAAGACTTCGCCAAGGTCATACCAAACTATCCCATGGACACTTGTTCATCTCATCACCATCGAACCCCAATTGTTCCTGTATTGAAAGTTCAACTTTCAATCATATTCTAGTTGAATGCCCAAAAACCCAACCAACCCAAGTTTATATTTCTCAAACACAGATCCCCTTTCCATGCTTTCCAACCCTACGTCACATAATATTAAACTAATTTTGCAATTCTTAAACACATCTAACTTATACGATCTAATCTAAGTCACCCAATGTATTATTTTATTTCTAATCTTTTTATACCAAACACTATTATAATATCCTAATCATAAGTATAAATAGCTTAGTTG
Organism: Amiota minor; assembly: GCA_037043295.1. Classification (NCBI taxonomy): domain Eukaryota; kingdom Metazoa; phylum Arthropoda; class Insecta; order Diptera; family Drosophilidae; genus Amiota; species Amiota minor. Next base: position 15,289 of record JBAMAW010001327.1, read on the forward strand.
TATTAATTTTGTATATAATAAATAATTAATTAATATTATTACACAACTAGCTTTCCGAGCTGAAAGCCTTTGTCGCTATTGCTCATAAAATATCTAAGTTATAATTTTTAATTATAATCTTAGTTTTATAATAAACTAGCGTTAACCGGCGTGCGTTGCTACACCAAAGGTGGAGGGAGAATTTCTTCTAATTTGACTTTTCCTTGTAAGCAACACATGCCTTTCGATTCGTCCTTGAATTTCAATGCCAAGCAATGTTCATGCACCACTGACATAGTACCTATTGATACTATACGATCGTCCTTGTAAGAAATCGAAGGATCGTAATTCATGGCAGAATTTTCTTTATTTACCCATGAATTAGTAACTCGTGATGATGATTCTCTCTCTCTCTCAGCTCTATATCTATCCCGAGCCTGACTGAGGCGAGCCTCATGTTCCGTTGACGATTCTTCATCTCTAGCTGAACGTAATCTTTTGGCATTCACTGTACTACGACCTATGTTCGAACGACGACGTCTTCCAGACATGACTTTATAATTTCCTGATAGTAATAATCAGACTTAAATAAAAAAAAATCTAAAATCACATTTGAAGAAACTTTGCAGTGTAAACAATGAAGAAGCTGGAATATTGTAGTGATAGTAAATGCTTTTTCCATGAATTATAACACTATGCCTACTACATTAATTTTAAAGATAGGCATATAGGTATATGTATAGTGAAAATAAGAGTATTTCTGCACTATTTAATGGATGTTACTATAAATATTATAAATATAAACCTTTCTCTTCAATCACTCTATCTATTAAAAAAAACCCCGTCTCAAAATAGGTTGCG